>CM034147.1:847036904-847171904 GCA_019776745.2 Taxus chinensis
GAGGCTTATCACCAACATATATGACAACTCCCAGGGTTGGAAATTAGTGGTGTAGCAGCCCATATTTCCCAAGTTCATGAGAAGAGTCCAAACCAAGTCTGAGACAAGAGAAGAAGGAATATTTGTGTTCCTGTAATTGTCTCTAGGTAGAGGAAGGAGAGGAATAAGACCACAAAGATCACCATCCCCACCTAACATGACTTTTTCTGCACCTCCACCTGGTAGACCCTTCCTTCAATTAACTAGGGTCCTCAGGCCAATCATAATGGCTCATCAAGCACCACCAAATCATTTTTTCAACTTCATGAGAAATAGTCCACTCACCCTCAACACAAAAAAATCCCATTCTAGTTGTAACATTAAAAAATGTTTCCTACTTCACTGGAGAGAATCATAAAACCCCTGTTGACCATATTAAAGACATTGAAAATGTCTATACAATTCACACGATTAATAAATCGATGTTATAGTTAAGTTGTTAGCTTCCTATTTTAATGGTAATGTTAGGAAATAAGGGATAAAATATGTGGAATAATCCCTCGTAGAATCAAAACAGTAGAAACTAATATGCAAAAAATATCACAGATATGAAATAAAAGTGCAAAATAATAAAAGAACAACACAAAGAGACAATATTTAACGTGGTTCACCCAATTTGAGATACATCCACCAAGAATCACTTATTCAGATTTTATTATAAGCCATCACTCTCTCAATACATACCCAGATCTATTTGGAGCTATGCTCAACAAACTCTAAAAAATTCACACCTGAATTCAGACGCATCTGCGATGTTACATTAACCCTACCATATGCACAAAACCACATTAGTAGACAACTACTTAAGCAGTTTTACAAAACCGTGGGTATCAAAACCATGGGACAGAACCGTCCCATAAACCTATGGGTCATAAATCCCTCCCATATGAGAAGACAAGTGTGGAAAGTGTACAATACTCTTAGTGTACAGTTTTCAACACTTTAACACTTGAAAATAGGCTCCACAACCTAACAGGTAAAGCCTTGCAATGGTTTAGGAGCTTAACAGTGGGGCCAATTAACAATTGGGATGCATTATTTTCAACTCTTTGCAATCAATTTGGAGAAAGAGTAGATAATCTATCTTTATTGGAACAATTGACAACAATTAAGAGAGTTCTAAATGAGCAGATGGTAGATTTTAATTTCTAATTCCAAAATACATGGGATAGAATCCTAGTGTGCATAAGACTAGCTACACAAGGAGCATTCCTCTATTTCTTGAAGGCTCTAAATTCAGAGATAGCTATGATGATACAGTCAATGGGAGGAACAATGCTTCTAGGAGCCTATAACATAGCCATTAGAGCATAAAATTGTTTGATTCAAGCAGGAAAGCTTGCACCTAGGCCACCTACGCCTCTATATCTGAAAATGGGAAATCCTAACACTAGTCAAACACTTGAGTTGAATCCCATTCAAGATCCTAGAAATTAGAGTAATAGCAAGGCCTCCAATTCTTCTAGTACTTCTAAGGAACTTCAGGAGGTCATGAATAAGCTATAGGAAATATTGAAGGGGCAACAAGATTTAGGGAATGAGGTAGTAACCATAAAGAAACAACAAGCTCAAAACTTCAGACTGTATCAGTCTCAAACTCAATCCAATAGGCCTATATTTATATCAAATAGACTTTCGAATCAAGCTGCAAATCAAAATAAAAACCAAGGACAACCTCAAGCTTCCAAGCCATTTTAACCATATAATTTGAATGTTGTTTCAACATCCAATGATTTGGTTCCAACCCAAAATAACCTTGCACAATAGTATGAGTGGTTCTTCCCATGTAATCAACCTCACAATCAAGCAACGTGTTTCAATGATGTACTGAATCTAGCCTTGATGGTACAAACCATCAATGTGTCCCAAGAGCCAATTGAAGAAGAACATCAACAACAGGTAAACCCATATGAGACACCTCCAACAGAAACCACATTGGTCAATTGGAAAACAAAATACTTTTGTGGAGTTAACCAACCTCATATCTAAGGTGTAGTTGTCAACACAAGTTCAAAGAAAATGAACATAGAGGAAGGCCAACAATCTAGTCTGATTGTTCCTCAACCTCTTGCCATTCCACAAGGAGTTAAAAATACAAGAGCACCCCCTAACCTGAAAATTTAGCCCAAGGCACATGTTACAGCAATACATGTGCCCATTCAAGCTTCGGCAAATATTGTGCCAAGTAAGGGGCAGAAAAAGGACAATCCATCCCCTTTCAACATTATTGATCAAATGAATAAAAAAACGTAAGCATTTCCATGTGGGAGTCACCAAAAATCCTAGGAAAACAGGATTTTTTGCAAGCATCAATGGCCAAATTGGTTTGCCTTGAATGGATCACCCAAAATTTAGGAAACTATTCTCACTAATGAAGTACAGTGGGAAGGAGGTCAGCTAAGTAAAAATTTGAAACCTCTACTGTTCTCTGTGTCATTGATTGTTGGGAACAACTTGGTGCACAACTATATGATCGATTCAGGGGAAAGGAACTCAGTAATGCCAAAGTCGATAACAAATCAACTGGGCCTAAAGTATGAACTGGTCTCTAAAGGAGTGGTGCAACTGGATGGGACAACAGTGGGAAATGTTGGGGTCATCAAAGGATTAAGTCTTACACTGCATACTTGTTCTAATGTCACAGTTTTGTAAGATGTATCAGTTATTGACTTGCCAGCACCTTTTACATTGTGTTTGTCAAGGGATTTCACTACCAAGATTGGCGGGTACTTGTCTACAGACTGGTCACATATGCTCTTCAAAACGAGATATGGCGCTAAGGTTATAATTAGGTCAGAGAAAATTGTGAACTTTCACATTGAATCATATATGACAAGTTCAATCAATGCTAATTTCTCAGCTTTTGATCAAGAAGAGTGTTCAAACGTTCCAAAAATGGGTACTAAAGTTGAAGGCATCTCAGATTTGACGACGGATGAATGGGTAAACAAAAGAATGATTTTGATCCATACAAGGAGATTAAAGAGGCTGAATTGGGTATATATTGATTGCATGAAGATAATCCACCTCTCCCTAGCATCACCAATCTAGAAGATAAGGATGACAATGAAGTATGGAAACTATTTTTTGATGGATCAAATAGTAGGCAAGGTGCTAGAGGAGGTGCCGTGTTGGTGTCACCACAAAACATAAAATACTATTCAGGCTTCTGATTCCAATTTTCTTGTTCAAACAACACATTTGAGTACGAAGCTCTAATCCATGGAATTGCATTGGGATAGGAAAAGAGGTATAAAAAACTTTCAGGTGTTTAGAGATAGTGAGATAATTATTAATCAAGTCAGAGGGTTAAATGTTGTAAAGAACGATCTCCTAAAAATCTACAAGAACTAGGTATGGGATCTAATTAAAGACTTTAAAGCATTCAACATCAGTTCCATACCAAGGAAGAAGAATGAGGCTGCAGACATGCTTGTAGTGATTGGGGTAGCATTTGATGTAGTGGATAGTATTAAAAAGGATAAAACACAACCCCATGTCAAGGTAGTTATGAGGCCAGTAGTTCCAAATAACAATACAAACTGACAGGTGTTCGAGAATGATACACAAATAATCAATTTCCTACAAGACAAAGTTGAATTCTCTACTAAGAACTAGGATAAATTAGACCAACAATATGGGGATCAAGTGGTTAAGTTGAGAAAAACAAGCTTCCAAAAGGCTTAGTGACATTTGAGTCAATCTTCAATCCCAATGACCAATTTCGAAAGGAAAATGCAAACATTCAGGCCAAAGGGGAGGATTCAAAGCCCATTTTAGTGGGAGAGGGTAAAATACTCCAAATCAGCAAAGTGAGTACTCAACAGGAAAGATATGATTTCATAAAGCTTTGCCAAGAATTCCCAGATGTCTTTTCCTAGAGCTATTAAGACTTGAGAGGGTTTCAGCCCAAAGTTAGCACAACACACTATTGACCTGGATCCGGAAGCTAAGCCTATCAGGAAGAATAAAAGACTAGTCAACCCTCATATTGAGCCTCTCATGAAGAAGGAACTGAATAAGTTCATAGAGGGAAGCATTATATTTCCAATCAAGCACTCAAGTTAGGGTTCAAATATGGTGCTGGTCAGGAAAAAAATGGAGAAATCAGGTTGTGCGTGGACTTTTGGGACTTAAACATGACATCTCTCAAAGACCACTATCCTTTTCCTTTATGGAATCAAATCTTACAGTTGGTAGCTAGTTCAGAAAGGTTTTCTCTCCTAGATGGATACTCAGGATATAATCAGATTATGGTAAAAGAAGAGGATCATTTTAAAATGGCCTTCACCACCAAATGGGGCACCCATGCCTATAGGAAAATGCCATTTGGACTGTCAAATGCCAGAGCTACATTACAAAGGGCCATGGACATGGAATTCAAGTGGTTGATAAACAAGATAGTTCTTTTGTATTTAGATGATATCACTATGTTTTCCAAGAACATGACAAGTCACCTCTTTCATTTCAGGCAAGTGTTCCAAAGATGTAGGAGATTTAGAGTGTCCCTAAACCCCAAAAAATGCATATTCTTAGCTCACGAAGGCAAGCTCTTAGGCCACATTGTGTCTAAAGAGGGATTGAAAATTGATCCAGAAAGGGTAAAAGTTATTCGAGTATTTACACTACCAAGCCATAAGAAGGCTCTCTAAAGCTTCTTAGGGAGAATCAATTTTGTCCAAAGATTTGTGCCAGATTTTGCCACTCTTGTCAAGCTAATAACCATGATGTTAAATAATAGCATGAAATTTAAGTGGACAACGGAGGGTAAGGAAAGTTTTGAAGCTATCAATAATGCTATATTTCAAGCCCCAAATCTCATCAATCCTAGACTTTTCCAAAGACTTCATGCTCTACGCCTTCAGTGGTTCAGACACCATTTTTGCCATTCTTGGTGCAACACAATAAAGAGGGATCCAAACAACCAGCTTCCTTTTTCAGTCAAATCTTGGAGGACTATGAAGTGAGGTACTCCTTCATTGAGAAACATGTCCTTGCCATTATCAGGAGTATGAAAAAATTTAAACACTTGGTCTCAAACAACAAGTTCCAGTTGCTAGTGTCCCATGCGGGAGTTAAGGAATTCCTTTTAAACAGGATTTGAATGAGAAATGGGAAGGATGGATCACCTGTGTCATGGAATATGACATAGATATCAAGGTCACTAAATTGGTCTGTAGAAAGGGATTGTGTGAATAGTTAGCTTCCAGTCAATAGGTTAAAACAAGTAATAAAGAAGAATCCATTTTGGTCTTGCAGGATAATCCAAGAACAAGAAGATAATAGTGTTCTTACCCATTGTTGGACTCAGGACATGATACATTTTCTACAAATAGGTTTATGTCATCCAAATATGATATAAAAAAAGATGAGATACTTCAGACTCCAAGCCATCTTGTATGTGCTTATTGATAATATTCTATTCAGGAAGGATGTGAATGGAGTCCAATTGAGGTGCATTGGAACCAGTCAAATTGAAAATGTGCTACATGAGTTTCATGATGGAGAGACAGAGGTCATTTTTCTCCATGGGTAAAAACTCTCAAAATAATGAAGGCGGGTTATTATCAGCCCACAATGTTTAGTGATGGCTACACTTGGATCAAGAAATGTAAAAAATGTGCATTCTTCACATGAAAAGAGAGGTTAGCAGCACTTCCATTGCATCTTATCTCAGTTGAAAAAACATTCATGCAATGGGGATTGGAATTCATCGGGGTCATCAATCAAAATTTGATCCAAGGTCACAAGTGGATTCTCACGGCAACATACTATTTAACTCAAGTGGACCGAGTGGTGGCACTTAAGGAAGTAAATGAGTCTACATATTGGACTTCTATGAGGGTATAGTGAAAAGGTTCGGTGTACCAGACACCATTATATCAGACAATGCTCTAGCATTCCTAGGTACCAAGATCACATAATGGGATGTTATGAATGGTATTTATTTGAGCACCTCTTATAATTATTACCCCCAGGGTAATGAGAAAACAATGTCCACAAATAAGAACTTGCTAAGAATAATCAGGAGGACTTTGGATGAAAATCATAGGATGTGGCATACTAATCTCAAATCAACCTTGTGGGATGATAAGATCACACTGAAAAGGTCAATATGCAAGCTCTCCACACAAGCTAGTCTACTGGAAAGAGGCAATGTTGCCCATATCACTTGAGTTGCCTCGCATTGGAGCTCATGAAGCTTGTAGATTTGTCTGAGTTTGAACCTATGGAAGATAGGTATGTAGAACTGATGGAATTGGAAGAAATAAGAGAGCATGCAATGTAAATAATGGAGAAAGATCAGCCTTAATTAAGATGTCATTTAGACAAGAAAGCTAAGGCAAGGACCTTCCAGAGGGGAGACCTAGTTCTGAAATAGGATGTGGATCGAGCCAAGGTAGGCAGACATTCCAAGTTTGAAGCCATTTGGAGTGGCCCCTACATGGTCACATGATGTAAGAGTAGCAATGCCTTTTGACTGTCCACTTTGGATGGAGAGGAGCTTCTGATTCAGTCAATGGAATCTATCTCAAACACTGCTACTAAAAGGAAAATTTCACCCTTGTACATATTAGCTTAGGATTTTAAATTCCTCTAAGTGCTTCTGCACATTGTCTTGTTGTAAATCAGGTTTCATAGTTTCCCTAAGTTCCTTTGGTACAAATGTTGTATTGCTCCTAGTTGTATGATTGCACAAGTCAATATGCCTCCCAAAAGAGATGTTGTAACAGGAAGCTCAAAGTCATAGGAAATAGTTGCTAGATTTCAAGTAATTTCAAATGCAGAGAAACTAAAATCAGATAAGGGACAAATTTCTATAAGTTTCATCTTCAGTCTCTAAGGATTAGTCATGATTCGAGCTTCTAGCACCTCTGACCAAATCAGAAAGCAACCTTCAGCAACATGTCACAAATGGAACGTTGAGAAGAAGAAAAAATTATAATTTAATAGAGTTCCATGATGTCCAAAACCAGCAAATGTTTTAGTCCTAACTCTGTGATGTGACCACACTTGGCATTGTGATTAGGCTTGGTAGGATGGGTCCGGAAGTAAATCTTTTGGTCCCAAGCAGATCAAGATTGCAGAAAGATGAAAGGTGAAAATCCAAGCTTAAGACAATTTTCCAGTCTCATAATTTTAACTTCAAAATTTGACTTACAAGATTGGGATTGTAAGCAGTGGATTTTCCAGATTCAGCGGTGTTGCAAAGTGGTTTTCAAGGTCAAAATTCAGATAGCTCAGATCAGTTTTAGGCTATCAATAACAACTCCATGCCCAATGGAGGCTTTAGGCTACTGGTCTATGAACATCTAGCTGGAAGATGTCCCCTATGAGTCACCAAATTGTTATCCATTTTACCCCCTGGAAAAATGGACAAATGGGGACCCAAGCACCAGATAAGGGACCTAAGGGTGAAATTGAGGTTATAGGTAGTTTCGAGGTTTCAGGGAGCACATTACAAGTGAATTTAGGAATGAAAATCATATTGCAGAATTTTTTCCTCTTATGGGTTTTAGACCCTTAAGATCAACTTAAAAAATGATGAAATGTAAGGCCCCGCAGGCCCACATATGGATCCAAAACAGGTGAAACAGTGAAAAAATGAAAAAAATCCTTGAGACACCCATATTGGTTCCCCCTTAGCCTCCACATCTAGGAAAATTCAAGAAAATCAAGAAATCAAGAAAAAATGAAAATGTTCCCAAATAGGTCTTGATGAGGCACCGAGCTAAAGGGTAGCTCACTGAGGAACTTGATGAGCTTGGGATTGTGCATTAGAGAGGTGAGTTAGTATAGGGATTTCACAGTATCTCACCAAGCTACTCGGTGAGACAAGTTGTATTGGTAGCTAATCAAGCCTTGTCGGCTCTGTGCATAACGAGAAATGGCCTGGTTCACGACGCTTAAAGAACACACTACATGGCGAGGTGAGTAGCCCCCAACGTAGGTGAACTATGTGAAAGGTTAATGAAAGGGAATGAATCAGCCATAGGAGCTCACATTGTGAAGTTTGAGACTCAGCAAGTGAATTGAGCTTGGGAAGATAGCTTGGGAGTCGAGCACAGCGAAGGAAATGAAAGCGAGCAATTTAGTAGGTTGCAAAGATTGTGGAATGTGAAGGGTCCTAATGGGTATTTTTGTGAGATCAATCCAATAAAATTTAGGGTTCATAAAGGATTCAAATTCAGAGATTAATTTCAGACATTGGGGTGAGAAAAGCCCAAATTTGTGAGAGGGTGATTGCTGAAGTCGGGGGGGGTTTGAAAACCTGAAGTAGTGGGTTCTGAACTCTCATGATTCGAGTCATTTCAGGGGTTGAATTCGGAGTTTTGGGTGGTAAATGTATGAAGTGGAGTACAAAAATATCTGAAGATAAATCTTGAAACTTGAATCAAGTGGTGAGATTTCAATTTTTGGGGTTTCAATAGTTTTTTCGTTTCAGAAATTGAGGTGTCAGTAAGCCAAAAAATTCCGAAGTTGCTTGAACCCGAAATCCAAAGTGTTGGATCGATGAGCCAATTTGAGGAAAAACGACCAGGTAGGTGGTTATATTGAATGAAGGGAGCTGAGATGGGTCATGATAGCGAAGTGGTAGGTGGGTCTGTTAGGCAACTCGAGCCAGTGGAATGTCCAAAGGGATTGAGCTCAATTCATTGAGCTCGGTAGGTGGGGAACAGAGTGAGGCTGAATGGTTAACCTGAATTCAACCTTCAACAACTTAAAATGTTCTTATCCATTGTTAATGAAGGGATACTTGTTGGAAAGGATTTTTAGAGGGGATTTTAATGGAATGATAAAAAATTCAGAGATCAAGGGGATAGGTAAAGCCAAATAACTCAGGAAAAAACCCTTGTCAGAAAAATGATGATAACTTTTTCCCTACTCCTCCCTTTTTGACAAAATTATAGTCATTGGAAAGGTATTTTTGAAGCTCTACAACATAAGATGATCAACATGATGAGAATTTAATGAGTTAGGTGGGAGATCTCCATGATGAATATTCTAGGATATAAGGCCATTGGTGAAGGTGTTATTAATGGAGTATGAACACCTATTTCTTCAAACAGCAAGGTCAAGTACCAGAAGTATGATTTTTATAAGTTTTGCCAAGGGACTGATTGCAAGTAGATAATGATGATTTTTATACACTTGGAAGAAATTTTAGAATTTCTTCCCTTCTCTCTTATCATGAATTTTCTTCTATAAATTGTAAGGAGGGGCTCATTAAAAAAGGTTGGATACTTTGTAATTTCCCTTCCCTTCTTTCTTGTCTATGAGAAACCTGTGGAGTTTCAAACCCTCTCTATTTGAACATTGTAATGCAAATTTGTGCCTTTGGCCCCTCATGTAATGTATTGTATCAAATTTTGGAGAAATAAAATCAAATCTGTGGATGTTTTCAACCCTCCTTTGTGTTTATTGTATCTTATCTAATCTTTCATTGCAGTTAAAGGTTATTGTGCATTGTTAAATTTTCATTGCAAGATTTCAATAGTGTTGTGTTTATTGGTAAAAGTAGGTTTGCAACAAGTGTTTTGGATCTATGGTGCTAGATCACCCTCCTCAAATTTTTTTATTTTCATTCTCATGCAATGCAAGTTGTTTCAACACTCCTTCTTGGTGCATCACCTTCCCTTAGAGTAGATTTTCATTTTCATGTAATCCTTATATCCTTGTCTCCTTGGAAAAGCATTAGGGTAGGGTTATATTAGGTCAATTCTATTCATTTTGGATTATTTTGGCACTAGGTTAGGAAAGGAAGTACTACCTTCTCTAAAGAGCTATCCCATTTGCAAAGTCTGACATTTTAGGATAGCTCCATGTTTGAAAAACCACACTGACTTCCTAGCTATTAACTTGCAAGCATTCAGGGGTGTTGTGATTTTTCCTCAACGGTTACTACTTGTTGTACTCATCCTACTCCACCTATGAAACCACCTGTGTTTATCCCTCCACCCATTACTCTAGAAGCTCCTCCCACTTCTTCTAAGGGATATGACATCATTGAAAAACTTAAAAATACACCCACTAAGATCTCTCTTTATGAATTATTGCGTAATGCACCAAATTTTCATAACACGCTAGAAGATCCCATTCGTGCCATTCATATTGAAAGTGATAATTCCACATTTTCCTTTACACATCTAATAAAGTTACTTCGTAATTTACCACATGCTATATCTTTCACTGATGAGGATCTGTTACCTTTTTCTAAAATCAATTCGTGTGCTCCTTTGCTCATTACTACTGTTATTAGCATTAGTTTCATTAAATGAGTCCTCATTGGTAATGGATCATCTATCAATTTATGCGCTCATTCTATTTTAAAGAAACTGGGTATTAATGATAATTTAATTTATAATAATTCTACCCTCATTCACGGTTATGATTCTACTAATAATTCATGCATAGGTACTATCTCATTACATATTTGGGTTAGACCTAAGACTATTGTCACTGAGTTCTATGTTATCGACACACCCTTTATGTTTAATATCTTGTTAGGTAGGCCTTGGATTCAAGAAATGCATATGGTTCCATCTACTCTTCATCAATGTGTCCAGTTCTTGCATGATGGCTATGAACATACTATCACCGCCAATCCAGAGCCATTCGAATACTGTCACATAGATCCCATTAATTCTATGCCCATACCACCTCTACAACGTATTCCATATAACAACCTTGACACATATGACATTAGTCAGTCTAGCACTTCATAACCTCCTAATACCACTACAAGTGTTCCAAATATTTCTAGTCACACTACAACTATTATTTTACCTACGGTATCATCTCCTATTAATGTCCCTTCTCCACCCATTGAGACACCCTTTATTAATCCATCTATGGTACCCCTTGTCAACATACTTGATAGTTTGATATAACATGATGATGCTCACATTGACGGTTCTAAGGATTCTGATGAAGAAGTTGATGCTATCTAAATTATGGATGAAGCATTAGGACAACTCGATTTTACTCCTCTTGGCATAGAAAAATCTTATTTTCAAGTAAATTTTGTGGCCGTTGTTCTAGGTGAATATAGGTTCAAGACCCCTCCCTCTACTAATGCTATGGTACTATACCAGGGGTCTGTAAATAGTGTAGATACTATTTCATCTTCTCCTCCATGGGTTGTAGCTATGCTGTCTCCTTTTACATGCACACTATTTATCAATAGGTCCTTTTGGCAACACATCCCTATTGGTTCTACTTCCTTAGACATTATTTATAGACGTAACAGTTTGGTTAGGTTTGACATGACACTTAATGACATATTACCATCTCTCTATGTGCCACATCTTTATCATGGCTATTTTCACATTACGATAGCTTATGGCTTGCATGTCTTTCATTCGATGGTATTTGTTGTGCGTACCCCTCGTGCCTCTCCACTCACACTTAGACAATCCTAGCTTGATTATATTGGTAGTACAATACATGCTCATCAATCTTTTCTTAAATTTCCTTGACTTTTGGAAATATCTCTATTCATAATGATTCTTCTCTTGCTTACGCTCCAAATATCTCTCATTGGCATGCTCACAGTTGTCCACTGATCACCTTTACTAATGAAGAATATGTAATGAATGTGTACAGACTCCACTGTAATGGGTCCCTATATGACCCTCCTCACTCTATAGCTTATCAGGTTTATGATGCTGCCTCGGTAGGTTTCGATCATGACAACAATGATCTCCTTGATAGTGGTGCATAGTCATCTTCTCTATCATACACTTGGAGGACATATCATTTAACACCCCCCAATCTAGCATCATCTTAAGAATCATCTCATCTTGCATAGTCATACTTACATTATAGCGTCATCATTACCTAATGACACACTCTTGTGCTTTGGCTCACACTTGACTATTGAGGTCTTACTACACATGAACCCCACACACTTCACTATAGACACCACACATTGCGTTTCACATATTCTACATTTAGTCCATATAATTTCAATCTTTGCATATCTATACATCATATATCATACTAGTCTTCATCATACTCATCTAGCACTACATCCTAGATACTATACACTCTTAGGCACACTACACATATTACATTCCATACTATACACTACATACACATCTCATGGTCATTTATCATCTTCATTACATATACTACATCTTCTACACACTGCACTCACTACCCTATGACGCACTTTAGTTCCTCGGTCCATACTCAAATGCTGAGGGTTTACAAATCAAATGAACCTTACATTCATCATGCGTTCATCATTCAAATTTTCATCATGCAACATTTCTAGGATCGTGACACACGCTATATGCTAAATTGTCACTTTCTTTTCTCATCTTGTAGTGGTCTACACTTTAGGCTACATCACCACTCCATGCTATTCATCTTGTTGTAATACATGCTTTAGGGATAAATCATCACTCATACATTCATTTTTTCATGATATATGCTTAGGATATAAGGTTCACACACATATATTTTATATGTCACATATCATCATCACTACGCATACATACTCATCACAACGCGCTATAAATAACACACACTATTCAACCATTTCCCGATGAAACACTCTTGTTTACGTTTCATTCTTGACTGCTGAGAGGGAAAAAAATGAACCTCACTACATAAATTTCCATTCACTCAAGATGAAAGAGAATCCTACCATCCATAGTGCTTTCCATTTCATCCATCCACAACATACTACATATTATGGTTGCTTTTACTCTTGCTTACTTTTGCTTGTTCATGTTCTCTTTATTACACATGCTAGTTACATTACTTGTATGTCATTTATCTATACCATCCACACATGGGCCTTCACTCATTTTTATAGCTATGATCATAGATACAGGTCTCTTACATGCTGTTGTCCTCTCAAAATTCCCCCTCTTTCGAAAGTAAAAAATTGAAAATTTTGAGTTGACACCCTTCAGTGATGTTCTAGTGAAGTGAAAATTCAAGGAGATAGTAAAAATTCACATTTTTTGGAGTCATTTTGGTGATTTGCGGGTCTGTCAGACATTTTTGTCCCTCATGTCCCAAGTCTGTCACCGGGCCTTCTGTTCCCCGATCGGCCACATTCCCCAAAAATCTTGTTAACTTTCGGTTCTGTTCGGAACTTTTCAGTCCGTATGTTCCAAGTTCGTTTGGGCTTTTTGTTCCCCGATCGCCCACATTGGCTGGATCGGGTCCTTCGTGTACTTTTGTCCCATCTGTCCCAAAAGCGTCTGTGCCTTCTGTCCCTAATTTTCCTGCATCACTCGCATCGGTCGAATCGGCCGTCCCTCGTCTTCATCCCTCGCATTTCCAAGTTTCTGGACCGCCTGTGCTCATTTGGCCTGCTTTACCCTGCATCACCCGTGTCGAGCCGGATCGTGTCTTCGCGTCCCTCATGTCCCAAATGTACCAAAGACCATCCGAGCTAGTTTTTTCTACTCTTCCTAATTCTTGCCTTTTTAAGTCAGTGCAATATGAATTTAATGCACATTTATGACCTTCTCTCTCCTAAATGGCTATTTAATGGGACTACCCTCTACGCATTTGACACACTGCTCATTCTTGCCATCATTCACTCGAATCCCTGTAATTAAGATCATCTACTCGTGCTCCTGTTCCCTTTGCATTTTTCATTGTGGATTCGATCTGTGAAGGTTGTTTCTCTGTATGTTGCAAACATGAAGATTAAATTCCAAGGTCAAGAACACGTTTCACCTCTTGAGTCCTCTGTTCCCGATATCGGGGATAGTGAGGTTCGACACCTGGATTTTGGTGATTTCTGGAATAGATTGACTAGCCCTAATCCTTCCCCCATGGCGCAGATGATCAATGACAGTGGTCTTGCGTATGCAACGGGCTTCCCTATCTCAGTACAATGTGCCGACACCGTGCTCGCCTATGGGGCTCACTTTAACCCAGACACCAAGGAATTGTCTAATGTGCACGGGGAGCTGATTGCTAAACTGGATGCTGCTGCCATTACTGCTGCTCTACGGATTCCAGAAGTTGAAGACTCCATTGTTATCACTCAGGCTCAAGCTCAGACTCTATTCGAGCAGGACAGTGATAAATATAAGGCGAGGATAGCAAAATCATGGTTGAAGAACCCTAAGAAGGGAGCATCCCGACTTTCTAAGGCATTATTTAGGGCCGATTTCAATGAAGAGTTGTCTGATTTCATTATCTTGCTAGCTCGTGTCATGGGATTGCCCTCTACCAATGAATTTCACTTTTGGATGTGCCATCTCATCAACATCGTCTGCGAAGGTAGTCAGAACATATATTGGGCAGAAATCATTTGCATGAATTTAACTGAGCAATTGTCCAATGTGCAATAGACTAAGAAGTTCTATATGACTTCTTATCTCATGTATTCCCTAGCAGCATCCTGACAGTGGTTTGGATTCACATACATGGAGGACCGGAAGGATGAACCCATTTATGCATACTGCCCTCAATTCACCCTTGAAACTAGCAACCACAACTTCAGGAGGGTTAATGATGCCTTTACCATGTATATTGTAAGGCTCTTAGAAGGTGATACTACCAGGAGATTTTCTGATGAGGCCATGAACCTGATAGCAAAGTATGGAGCTTTCTTCATTCAGTTCAGGAGGTTTTCATATATCAGGTTGGCTGGTTATGAGAACACACCTCTCAAGCTCCCCATGTTTTGTAATGACAAGATGGCTTTGATTGAAGTGTGCAGGCAATTGGATAAATTGCATAGAACCTGCAGGGACAAGAAAATCTCTGGTCTGCATTTCCCTATTTCCTTGGGTAATTATACATGCAAAACAGCCTTGGATGCTCAAAATATAGAAAGGGCCCTTGCTCCCATCACTGTCCACTTTTTCAGGCCTAGGACCTGTTTTGATTTGAAGAAGTTCATTAGAGCAAAACCTTAGAATTAATTATCATCACATGTTAGATACTGAGGACTACTGGGCCGATTGTGCAGATGACTTTGAAGCAAGGCGGAGGCACTATGGCAGATTCTCTCTGCAGCTGATAAAGGAGCTCAATCTCTACCAGATTCCTGAAGGGTTCCAAGATGATAATGAAGACTGGTTGTCCTATGAATATGAGACATTAATCAAACATACTCCTTTGGAAGATTTGGACTGGTACAAGAAGGAGAAGGATGACTTGGTTGAGATTTTGGCCCCTGTCCTTGTAAGAACCAAGGTTTGGTTTGACAGAAAGGTTCGAGAGCTTAGGAAGAATCAAAGTGGATCTTCTTCCAGAGATACTTCAACACCTAGGAAGGAATCACATACACCCAGCACGGAGGTACCTGCACAAACCCCTCCTCCTTCCTCAAATAAAGAACCTGAATCATCTACTCCCTCTTCTTCCACTCAAGTGTATCAAAAGAAGGTAAAAGAGGTTAAACAAGAGCCAATTGAGGAAGAACCCCTTTCAGGGCATTCAGAACTACCTTCAGGGCCAGAGAACGTTATTGTTCTCAGTGAAAGTGATGATGGTGAGGTACCAGACCCTGCAGGAACTTCAGAAGTTACAACAGAAAAAGAGAAGGAAGTGCCTAGCACTGAACCTCCAAGTACCACTGATTCCTCTACTCAAGAAGCTCCAGATGCCTCACTCACATCTCTACTGGAAGCAACAGTGGTGAATACTTTTAAGTGCCATGAGCTCACTTGCTCTTGGACCTCTTGTTCCTTCTTCTTCTCCCTCTACTTTTGCATGGGTGCAACCCCTGGTTGACAGTAGGAAGAGGAAACCTTCTTCCCATTTGTCAGGACCAAACTTTGATGTTGTGGCAGCCTTGTTAGGCACTACTCCTCCTCCTCCAGCAAAGAGAGCCAAAGCAACTTCAAGAATAGTGACAGATGCTCAGGGCCAACAATTTCTAGAGGTTGCAAATCCTAAAGTTGATAAGGCATAGCAAGATCTATTAGCCTCTGACCTGGAGCTTTCTAGGATTCCAATGGGAGAATCCACTCCTGAGAGTGAGGTGCATAACCTCCAGGAAACAGTAACCAAGGTTATTGAGAGAGTGGAGAAGGGTAAACAGACTATAGAACAGTTGGAAGAACAAAATCAAGTTCTTTCTAGCTTCATCAAATCATTGTTGACTAAAGATAAAGTTTTGGATCCTGCTCCACTAACTACCCTTCCACCTCCTATGATTCTCAGTCAGGATGAGGTTCAGAGTATCAAGGATATACACAGGTATTCCACTTATGGAAGGGCTATGGAAGCCATGGTTGATGACATGATCATTGCAGGCTTGAATTTCATTGTAGAAGCCTTCAAACTCAATGAGAAGGTGGCCAACCTGCAACAAAAACTCTCCTCCTCTATTGGAACCATGGACAAAGAACTGAAGCTTTGGAGTAGTTGCATCATAGATCTTCGCCTGATGGAACAGGCCGATGAAAAGATATTGATGGCCAATAAAGTTTTTGATGATGCCAAGGACAAATTTGTCAAGGTCATGGGTTTTCAGTGTTGAATGGAAAATAAAAGTTTCTGGAAGAAGCCTTGGGAGAATTGAGGAACAGTTGGCAGAAGGGAGAATCCTTCAAAACTTGTGTTGTGTCTGCCTTCAAAGATATTCACTGTCATCTTCATGATGAAACTTCAGGTGTTCCTTTCTCTCTCCAAGAGATTAAAACTCAGTTCAGGGCATTTGTTAAAGAAAACCTGTTCAAGGAGGAATTGATTACCAAAGAGAAGATAAAGGAGATTTGCTCTCTTCAATCTACTATTGAAGAGGCTAATAAAGAATACCTTGAGCATACCAAGTTTGATAAGGACATGGAGAAATGCCTAGGCACTTGGTCTCAAGCCACTGCCAACACATCAGTCCCACGAGGCAGAGAGATAGCTGAAGCATTGAAAAGATTCAGGCAACGGATTCTCAAGTCGGTGGGCCCTCCCCAGCAATAAGCGGATGTTTTCTCTTCTAGCTTCTCCTCTCCTCCTTTTTCTGAAATCGAGCTCATTGTAAACTAATTAAGGATCTTTGTGTTAAGCACTTCCTTAATTAACATTTTAGTTAAAAGAAACAGTTATCAAGTGTAACCAATTTGTAAGTTATATAATGGGCCCTCTAGTGCCATTTTCAGGGGCTAGAACTCTATTGATTTTTGAAAGTGTAAAGGAGTTAAAAAGCTATCAATACAAGAAGATCTCTCTTTCTGTTTCCATCTGCTCTTGTTCTTTCATTGCTATCTGTTAAAAGTTATTGGATCATTAGTCTGTTTTACTTCAAGAAGCTTTGTATTCTTGTGGATGTCATCTCTGGAACTTTGTGTCTGTGAAATAACATCTTGTGGTTTTAAATGCAAATGATTATGTTCTATATGATTCCCTTATGGCATGAGTAAGGAATTATTTTGTTATCTATATTTCCTAAGAGTGCTATTCTGCCCCCTCCCATTCCTTAATTCTTCTATCTTTTTGTATTGATGATCTGTTATATCAAACACTTTCATAATATCAGAGTTCCTCATTAAAGCTAAACATTGTACATTTGTAAATAGGTTTTTGCCTTTAAATAAGGGAACCTCTCCCATTAAAGAGGAGGAACTTTCTATCCCCTGACTGTTGCTTTCAATAAAGTCCTTATTTGGAAACCAATACACGCATCACAGATGCTTTCATTCTACCCTTCCTACACTGGTCATTGGGGGCATACACATTCATCTCTTCCAGGTGCTATTATTTCATTTCATACTCAACACTTTACATTACTTGGTTATACATTCTTTTGAGATAATATTTATCTTTCTAACATGCTAACGGGTGCTTCATGTGTAACATTTGTTGTGCATGGATATTTTCTTCCATATTTTTTTTGTTATATTGCTTGTTCATTGTTTTCTCTTATTTATGGGCCTTACCCTATATTTGACGTGCACACTTGTTTGTTTGTATGCAGCCATGATGGCCTTGTGACATTGTGAGTGATGTCCCATATTTGCATCCCACTTTTCATGACTTACTTATCTTCTTGCATGTTTACACTACATTTCTTGGTAGCTTATACACTGTTTGTGTCATATTACACATTGATTTCTACGTGCATGCTTGTTTGTACTAACACTTGTTTTGGATAGCCTTTTGTTTTTTGTGTGCCTTGGTTTCTACCAAGTGCTTTCCCTTCCCCCTGTAGGGTAGAGTTTCAAAGTACATGCGGTTGGTCATCTTTTGGGGTTGTATTCTCCTATCAGTGATTCCACATGGGCCTTCCAAAGAGGGGGGCATCATTTGGGGTTTTTTACATTCTACACAACACTTCTACACTGGTTCAGTTCAGTGAACTTTACACCCTTGACATTGTGGGTTACATACAATGAGTGGGTTCAGACTAGTCTACAAACCCCATACACAACGACTTTTACAGGACATGGTAGTCCTTAGAATTCTCAGAAACAGTTAAAGGTTAGAGGATACAATGGAATTCATCCCTATACTTCTTCAGCTAGTGGTGTCAGATAACCCAAAAAACTAGGACGTCCAAAGATCTCTTCACACACATTTAGGGAAGTAGTTAAAGGTTGGAGGATACAAGTGGAATTTCTCCCTATACTTCTTCGGCCTATGGCATCGGGTCGTCAAAAAAACCCTGGCAGTATAGGATATCCTTTTATACTCTCTTTCTCGACATGGATCAGGTGAACATGTTCCATTTACATTTTTAATTTGCGTATTTTACATTTACATACTTTTACATGTGTCTTTTACATTTTCGTTTTTACCCATACATACATATTATATTTGACTACTTGATCATTTTCTTCTTGTAGGTCTAGCCGTATGAGAAACAAGCAGTCAAATGGGGGCAACTACAACAACAATAAACAAGGACATCAACAACAATATTTCATGGAAAAACACACCATACTAACCATGCAGGTACATCACACACATCCAGCAATTACACACACATTTCCAACCTATGTTCACTCTCATCACTTTTTTGCACTTTTTTCATCTTTGGTTTCCATGCTCCATCATATTTTTGTCATTCCATGCTTTGTCTAGTACTTTGGCATGTTTTCTACTATCAATCTTCATGGACATCAGGTACGCATCTCTATCTACTTTATTTTACCAAGATTTCTACTCACCAACATAAAGTGGGGGAAAATGTAGACACAAAATCATGCACTTTAGGCATTATTTAGTCTTGGTCTCGTACTACTATTTAGAAGGTTTTTGAGTGAAGAAATTACTAATCAACCCCCATCTTTTTGTCATATTACTTTATTTTCTTTCATCATTCTTGACCTCTTACACCCACATGCACAGTCTATCTATTCATCACTTTTCATCATTTTAGCATTGACTAGGGTGCACCTAAGATAGTACTGGGGTGCCCATGGGCGCCCTGGTCCCACTAGGGGCGCCCTGATCCTTTTTGGACTTTCTTGCCACTTTTGGGCACTTTCTAGCCATTGGAACTTCTTATCTTTTTAGTGGTAGGACATTTTGGGGTTAATTAAAAAATTAGATCAAGAGAACCCTATAAATATAAATTTATGAGACCATAATGAAGGACAAAACACTAGTCACTACTATCATCCACCTAGAGTTGCATTCATCCATTTGGAGATAATTTTCATCCATTTGCTCCATCACAAGGCACAAGGGTAGTTAATCTACATCACACAAACATAGGGAGAGGGATTCTATTCTATTACATTCACCATTCTACTAAATTTTTACATCTAGTTATAAGCTTGTCTACTTCACAAAGTGTGACTAGTCATAAGAGCACCTAGGGAACATGATTCACACACACACACACACCAGAACTACATTAGAGTCTAAAATGTAATAGTAACACTCAGTTAGTAAGCCCATTGTAATGGAAGTTGAGGCCAGTCTAACCCATTCATTTGCATTCTTTTTTTTTAGGGTTTTGATACTTCTTAAGGTATCTTGCAGGTATTTATTTCATCTTGGATTATTAGTGACACCTGAGGCAGTGCAACAAACTTGATGCGACACACAACGAGGGTTTCAGATCACCTGCCGAGAACTATGAAACTTAGTTTCAGACCTTTTACATAGACGTGGGTGCCCATTTTACATACTAGAGCACCCACATCTGCCCCAGTCCTTCTCTAGGTGCCCCAGTCTAGAGTCCAGATCTTTCCTTTTTAAGATCTCTGCACAATCATTCCTTGCTTCTAGATTATTCTGTTTATTTTGCGACACAGTCTAATGAGATCTTCAAATCAGCTAAGTCACTTCCTCACCCTTCTTGCACATTAGGTATTCTAATTTTATTAGATTAGTTTCTTGGGTCATTTTCCATAGTATTTTACTACATTTATTTACTGTATTTACATGCTGTTGTAGATTAGATTAACTACACATATTCCCCAGTTTTAGTTAATCAACCTTGTTCTCTCTTTTTGGGCCTCTTTTATCTTTTGGGAATGTTTTTCACTTATGGGCTAGCCTTCCAATTGTCAATTATAAAATTCAAACAAGGGAATCATATAAATACATAGTTATGTTTTCAAAATGAAGGACCAATCACTAAACATTACTATCGTCACCTAAGCTTGTAATCCAAAGGAAATAAAGCACTCAAAAGGAATCCATCTTGCACTCTAAAGGAGCTAAAGCACTCAAAAGGAATCCATGTAGCCTCCATTTAAGGGACAAGGGCTGCATACTTCTAGCCATATATTGCATAGGAAGGGGACGTAGTATTCTATTCCATCCACACATCCCTATTAAATTGTTCCATTCTAGTTACAACCTGCTATCACTGTTAAAATTGGTCACAAGGGAATCATTTCCACACACACCAAAACTACATGGAGTCTAAGATGTAGTGCAAAACTCGGTCATAAGTTCACTCTTCAGGTGACCGCCAGGTTAGTCTGATTAGTCCCATTTTACATTTTACTTTTTGGGTTTGGTGTGGTTTTTTGGGTATGTGCACAGTGAAATTAGTTCATTACCAGGTTAGTATGTACCTTCGAAAATCAAGGAATGAATAATAGGGGATGAATAAGAATCAATAGTAGAACCCTTGTGACACAAAAGAAATCAAATCCTTAGCTCCTGCACAGTCACCAACACCCAGATCTAGTCATCAGCACTCTGAACACCTTTTCCCTGTACTGGTCGCCCTTGTTTGGCTCTGTTCTCAAGTTCCAAAATTTATATCAAGTAGTGATGACCCTATCTATAGTCTATTCAACACTTTATCTTTCCTAGATGACTTCCTGTTCATTCAAAACTTAGCTAAGACTCTTTATCCTCCTCTCTTGCTTAAGGTTTTACATCATTGCTTGCTTATTTCTCAAAAAAATCTTGTTGTATATTATCATCGTGTGCATCATTAGGAATAATAGATACTCTGTAATCAGATTTATTTAATATAAATTAAATTAAATCATCACATGAAGATCCATGTGCGGGGTAAACAAATATTTGCATATTGTAAATCTATAAATTAGGAGAGCCTCCTCATTTCAAAGGATGGTTATTGTTACTTTTTAGCTCTCATTTTCTCTCAAGATGCAAGATATCCAATTTCTTCCAATTCCTAGTCTAATGCATTCCTGTCCATCTCAACTATACTCCATGAGCATTTACATTGTTTAATATAATGTTAATGAGACTTTGTGTTTTTTGTGTCTTATTCCTTGTTCCATGTGAATGATGTCTTCTCTTTGAAATTATGGGTGTATTCTTGTTTTGATGTAATAAAATCTTCTTTAATATTGACATTATGTAAAAATCTCCTTGCTATTATTTTCACACCTCTCTCCCTCAAGATTTTTCTTCCCTTGTAGTATCTACTGTAGACACAAAACCTATGCACTTGGGTACATTTATAGGTTCTAAAGCATACTAATGTATACAAGATTCCTAAACAAGAAAACTAGTGGTTTACAACTCCTTTGGCCATTTTGGTTTCTTTATTACTTCCAATTTATTGTCTTTACACATCTTACAACTCTGCTGGCACTCAACTGATTTATCATTTAACGGCCTAGGACACTAGCACCCAGTTAGAACAGAAGCATCCAGGAACTCTTGTCCCTCCTGGGTGCTCTTGTACCTCTCTTTCTTCTTCTTTTTACTTTGGGTCCTTTTTGATTCTTGGTCACATTTTAGCACTTTGAGTCTGCCTTTTAGTTTTAAATTACGAAATTCAAACAAGGGAATAACATATATACTTATTTACTTCTTCTAAATAAGGGACCAAACACTATAAGCATTAGCTATCACCACTTAAGCGTGCACAAAGGCACAATATCACTACAAAGCATACATCTAGAACATTCATATAAGGGACAAGGGCTGTATTGATCTGCATACACTACATAGGAAAGGAGTTCATTCTATTCCATCACACACATTCAAAATAATTGGGAAAATCTATATCTAGCCCTCTATCATCGTGTAACTTACACAAGGGAAACCTAGGGCATGAGACACAAATACACACACACATAAATAACTACATGGAGTCTAAGATGTAGTGCAATGCTTGGTTGTAAGTTCACTTTTTGGGTGACCATCGGGGTTAGTCTGACTCCACATTTATATATTTTTATTAGATTTGATGTGGTTTGTGGTCATGTGAGAGAAATCATATGTTTTACAGGTTACATGTGTGATCGAAGATTCAACAAAAAAATGAGAGTGACAAAGAGCAAGTAACAATTAAGGAATTCCAACCCAGAAAAGACAATATTCCAAACATTTGAGAAGACATATGCGTCCAAATTTTTCATTAGCACCTGGGGGAACCCCTATCCTCCTGTGAGTCCTTCTATCCTATACATTCCTAGGGTTCCGAACCATCATCAAGCCATTTCGACATTGTTCCTAGGTACGTGCAACAATGAAATAGTTCATATCATTCCCAGGTTCCACGGAATAGGCTAAGTCATCTTTATCCCTTCATTTTCTTAGGGTTTTACATTGTTTCATGCTTAGTGCTTGCACATTATTGGACTTAATTACCTGAATATAATTTTTTTATATTACTTTCTCTAAAATAACTATTTAATACAAATTAGATCCAATCATTTGGTGAACCCCTACTAGTGATCGAATAATCATATCCTTATTCGAACACTAGATCTTAGTTTTTCATATTGCCTCTATCTTTCTTGCCACCCTAGATACCCTTGGATCCTTCCATTTTCACCAACATGGAGTGTTTCTCTCCCCACTTTCTTGCAGGACATCCTGAATTTTAGTGCAAAATACAATCTTTTTTCTCTAACAATTACATTCATTTTAACACTTCTCCCAAACATGTTTATCATAGATTCACTACGACATTATATTTTAACTAAGATCATATCACCTTTACATCTATTGAAATTTCTTCTCAATATGTTTTAGATAATGATCTAATCCTTTAAATTATATAGGGGTTAAATGAGCTTTAGTTGATAATGGATATGGTCTTAAAATTTGTAATCTATCATTACTTCAAAAAATTAACCTTTCCAAAGCATCCTTAACTCCCTAATCTATTTGTATTCGTGGCTTTGATAATATTTGTAAATGGGTCGTAGGTACAATCACACTTCCCATTACTGTTGGGCCATCCACTTTTCCCATCCCATTCCATGGAATGCCTAATAATCTTAATTATAATATTATTATTAGATGGCCTTATATCCATGCCATGCATACTATCCCTTCAACCCTTTATGCACGTCTTAAATTTTTATACCAGGGTGTGGTCTATGATGCCTTAGCAGATCACTCCCCTTTTACCTTTTGTAAACACTATTGATCATTCACCTGAAGCCCCTCCTTTTGCCACACCTCCTCATAATTTAACAAAGCATGGCCTTGGGTTTCCATATATGCTTTGTTACAGTTTCAATGGCACCAGATTAGGTCAGACAGGGAGTCACATATCCTCCTTCCATTCCCACAAAATCCACCAAACTCAACATCAACTATATCCCTCTGTCTTCTCCTTTTATTCTTTCCACATCTTCTCCCGAGGTTTACACTACTTCACATACTTGTAATATTCCTCTACTATACCATGACCTTATTGGTGATCCTGCTTCTCCCACTTGGCTTGAATTAGATACATTCCTTATTGATGATGCTATATTAGAATACATGGGAATTGTTAACCATTTTTGGTCATCAGAGTGGAGGGGAATACTAAATTTTTACAGATTCCTTGTTTTTAGTGAATGGGTAAATGACCATGCATGAAACAAGCTCACTATTGGTTTCAGAGTGGAAAATTGTGAAGTGTGGAAGCATGTTACAGTTTTAGGATTGATCATTCACTCATTATTATAATTTTTAGTTCAAGTGATTAGAAAAGGTACAAAAAGTTCATTATTAATTTCCTTATGATTATATGCAAGTATTATAGTCAATGAATTTTCAAATGTTCACCCATACATGCAAATTAAGAGCATTATAAAGAATGGAAACAATAGACAATTAATTACAAAAGTAATTTCTTATACTCATAAGGAAATTTGTACAAGATCCCACATAAGCCGTGGGGTTCAAATTTTAAAGTGATAGAGTGAAAATGAATTAGAAAAAAAAAATCACAAAGAAGAAAAGGGGATCCTGTCCTTTCCTAGAAATGATTCCCCTTACTTGTCATTAATCCTCCTAGACTCTATCTTCTACTCCAGTGTACCTGTAGAATAGGGAAGCAAAGTTTTGTTAGAGCTCAGGACACCCTTAATATTTTAGGATTTAAAGCTTCAAATGCATTTGCATTCTATCATTATTTAAGGATTTTCATAAAAGAAGGTAATGGATGAAGAAAACATTTTGTTTCAGCACTCTTAAATAATGCATCTAAGGGAAATATTGTAGAGTATGATTATAGTTTCCCTTTAATAGTTTGTGCATGTAGAGTATTACATCAAGATATCAACATACAAAGTATAGATCGAAGTAAGTATCATGCATTTTCCAGCTATGTATGCATCATTTAATAGTACTAGAGAGAAATATATGAGTTTTAGCCCTTGTAGAGTACTAAAAATGAAAATCCATTTATAATGAAATCAACAACAAACAAAAGAAAGGACTCTTATTCCTTTTTTAACCTTTTTTCAAAAAAATGGAAAAGGTTCTTCATTTCAAGAAAGGAAACATTTAGAAAATGCCATGAAAAAGGAGATATACAGTTTTCTTTCATTTTTTAAGATTTATCAAGCATAATGAGTAAGTAGATCTTCTTATTTTCATTCATATACAACAAGGAGAAAAAGAGTGCAAGGTCTTATCAAGAGAAGAAATAACAAAAATATTCTTTCTTTCTTTTTAATGAGAAGGAAAAAAGAAAAAAACTGTAGAGTTTTCTTCTAAATCAAAAGTGTGAAAATACATAAGTTTATACAAACTTTAACAAAGAACATATACATGTGAAAATTTTCAACTAAAACCACGTAAAAGTTACAAAAATTAGAATTTCAAATGCTGCAAAGGAGTGAGACCTTACTTACCATGGTTTCTAAAGATCTTGAAACCCCCAAAACCACTGTCGAGCTCACTAAACATAGATCACAATACAGGCTCAAAGTGCATGGATTTCAACATGGAAAGCCCTCTCGAAGAAAACCACATTTGAGATCATAAAATAAGGGTTGAGCTAGAGATTTTTGACTCAAACTAAGAAAACCATGGCCGCCAAGATCCAAAAATTAATGGTGAGATACGACATGATAAATCATGGAAGCTAAGCAAGACAACACAATGTGCTACAACAAGAAAACCATGATGGTTGAGAAAGAGAAATGGAATTTCACAGGAAGATGCAGGGTCAAAGAAAATCACGACTTTGTTAACACAACAAATGCCATGCTTTCAATAATGCCTCCAAAGTAGCTAAAACAAATGCCAAATGAAAATGCATTTTAGGGTTTTAACCATAATGATGGGAGGTCGACCAAGTGTTCCTTAATTGTGGTCAATTTTGATGATGGTTATGGCTACTTATTATTTTAATCATATTTTACAAGGTTCCCATGTCGATTGGGATTTCCATAATAATTTTAATTATTATGAAATATGGCAATGTGGTGGGGGAATTTACGCAAGTCAAACTTGATTAAAAAATTACCTCATGTGTCGAAACCAAAAGGGGAGACCAACTTATTTCCTTAATTATTTATAGAGGGGAAATGATTTCCATAATTTATGCAAAAAGGGAGGTTGACCAAGGTCAACAAGGATAAATAATGCCATGCAAACGCATAATCTTGTTCCCTTTATAAATCATATGCATAATAATAATATTTATGATTATTATTGAATAATTGTAATTACAAGGGTAAGAATTATGAAATTGAGAGATTGAATTGGATTTCTCTCTAACTAGTCCCTAATTGAAGTTTCAAACTCAAAATTGAAGTGTTTCATTGAGATAGAGAGTTGAGTCACTCTTGACATCTAGGAGTAAAATGAGGTGAACTACGAATAGAAGTAATGATTGAAGTGTTGAAGAGTTTGAGCTCCACTTATTTTCTTTTTACATCCCCTTTCTTTGTTCTAAGATGTACCCATGCTTTTGAGAATTTGTGAGAGACTTATGACAAAAAATGAAAGGGTATGTAAGGTTTTGTAATCTAACACATATTTGATGCAATAAAAGGCTGCATTCCTCCATTTGTAACCTGAATTCCAAAGTGTTCCCCTCATATGAGTTCATTGATGTGTGTAAGTGAATGGCTTGTTTCCTTTACATGTTTATGAATCTTATCACCTTAATTAAGATGTTTTGAAGCTTTTACAAGTCATTTTAAGTGTAGATTTAGTTTGTTAATTAGTTTGGAAGTGGAAAATACCTCAAATCTTCCCTCTCATGCTAGATTAATATCTTATTCATTCCTTTTGTGAAAATCTTGTGTGAAAGTCAATCAAAAAGAAAACATAGTGATAGGCCAGGTCAAAGGGTCTAATAGTGTGTCTTATGTAGTCATAAGTGTCAAAAAATTGGTGTATCACCTAAATTTACACGCTTTTTTTATGAGTTTATGTTGATTTTATCCTTTATCCCAAACAATGAAACTAGTTTAGGTGATTGATCCATGGAACCATCCCTCTCTAGAGGTTCTTATCAACTTGAGTCACCCACACTCTGAGAAGATACCATTGTATCAGATGAAGAGAAGGATTACTTGCACTTATTCAACTCAGGGTGCTCTTTAGATTGATAACAATTTTTGATATGTATGATGATAAGATACATTAGCGATTATATCATCATGAAAATGAATATATTGTTCTATGATGGATGTTCCTAAAAGTATAGATCATGTCCAACAACCTAACATGATTTATGTAATAGTAATCAACACATAAGAACTATATAAATGCTGATTTGAGAGTTGTAATTAGTCAGGATTCACTCAGTCAATACCTCTTAACTAGTTGGTGCAGATACCATTTTGAATGAAGAATTTGATAGATTAGTTTTGATCCAATGAAGGTTAGCTATGTTAGGATAATTTTATTGCATATCAGTTCATGTTCCATTCCTAAAGTGACCACAAGTTCATCATGAAGAGGTATTCCTTCTGAGTTTACTCAATTGCCTCTTAATTCTTTTAGAAGGAAAAGAGTTGTGAATACTTCACCTTATAGTAGACCTAAAACTTCCACTCCAATTTAGAATTTTGTCATTCAAATACCTATTTTTTCCATAGCTAGAAATCATCCTTTTGTGACTTTTATGGGTGGTAGTCCCTTACAACTTACTATATTTGTTGACATACCACCCGATGCTTTGAAAAGGCTCCCTTATTTAAATGGTGAGGATCAAACCACTCCCATTGAGCATATTAGAGATATAGAATTCCCTATGTTTTTTTCATAATGTTACCCAAGAAAATGTTGCTTTGAGACTATTTGTTGCATCCTTCAAAGGTCAATCCCTCCAATGGTATAGAAGTTTTCCTGTAGGATCTATTACCTGGTATGGGATAGGTGCATCCCTTTGTAAAAACTTTGAGGATAAATTAGACCACCTATCACTTATAGAACAACTTACCACTATTAATAGAGCACCTTAGGAGTTTATGAAAAACTTTACTTCAAGAGATGTGAAAGAATACAACAAGATTAAACCATGCATTTTTGTATTACTTGTGGGCATTGAATAGTGACATTGCAGTGATGATCCAATCTATGGGTGGTGTCACACTCCCTGCTACCTTTGATATATCAATAAGGGCTGAAAAATAACCTTATTTAAGAGGGAAAATTGATGCCCTAGACCTTTTATGTACATATTTCCAGAGAGATCTTGTATCCCGCCTCCTTTAAAATTAGTACAACCTTCCACAATTCAACCCAATGAGATAGACGAGCTAAAAGGGACTTTGCAAACCATTGGAAATGAGTTAGTGCAATTGAAAAGGTAGTGGTTCCAACCTAATAGACCTTATCAAACCACCCTATCAAGCTCCTTATGTGTCCCAATACCAACCATATAACAATTAAATACCCCCTTCTCAAGGTTATAGACCTCCTTATCAAGATCAAGGAGCTATTATACAGCAACCAGATACATGCTACTACTAATCCAAATGTTTCTTCAACCTCTAAGGCCATAGTTCCAATAGTAACCCTAAAATAATATGATGCAAGATCCAAATATGCAGCCTAATGATCCAAATATCACATTGGAAATGGTGACACAAAGATTCTCTGTGCCACAAAATGATTCAAGAAGAAGCATTCCATCAAGCTCAACAAAGTGGATTTTTAGCACCACAAGGTGATCCAAATTTTATGCAGGGGCAACCGATATAACCATGGTAATTGGGAGGCTAGTGATCATGTGGTTACTTAGTCAAGAGGTTGAATCCAAGGAAATAATGAATTTTTTGTAATTGTGACAAGTATCAAGGAGGAGGGCCATTGATGACTCACTTGAGTTAGGAAAATTTTCTAATTTTCCAAATCCAAATTCTACGAGTACTAATGGTCAAGTTGTTTCTCCTTCAGTTCAAGAAAATTAAAATATCAATGCTAGTAAGAACTCACCTTCACCTCAAACATAAAGAGGGTTGCTAGCTTCCAAAAGTTTAGTTTAAGGTAGGGGCTACACCATTTAATATTTTTGATCATATGAAGAAAGCACATGTTAAGATGATTATATGGGATTCATTTTCCATTCCAAGAAAAAAGGATTTATTCATGATCTTTCAGGGCTTTAATTATCATCAAATCCAGTTGAAGGTGAAAAAACTATAGCCAGTATGTTTTAGAAAATGCAAACCATCAAGTTAAAGTATCCAAAATACCAAGCAATAAAATAGGAAAAAAAGTTGCAGTTGGTGAGGTAAAACTGATCAAACCACTCCTTTTTATCTCTCCTTGATAATTGGTGATTATTTGGTACATAACTATATGGTAGATAGTGGGAAAAGTAACACAATGATTCCCAAAAATATTACAGATAAGTTGAGGATTACATATGAAACTAAGTGCTAAAGGTGTGTTGTAGTTGGATGGATTCTCCAACCAAGACAATAGGAGTTATTAAGAATTTGAAACTCACCTTGCATGCTTTCCCAAGTGTGTATAAAAATTTTACAGGATGTAATGGTGGTGGATTTGCCTCCTTATTTTTCCATGTGTCTTTTAAGGAACTTCACCTCCAAGATAGGAGGATATGTTTCAATCTGATTGGTCCTACTTTATATTCATAACCAGGTATGGAACAAAAGTGTAACAATAAAATATGATCCTTTGTATCATTTCCATGTAGAGCCTCATATGTTCCTAACATGGAAAATGCCAGATTATGCTATCACTTATGAGTAGTCTAGAAGAGATTGAATGTGAGACCCTTCATGCATTAGAGGGTGTTTCCTAATTTTTTTAACATGAAATGGACTAATGAAGTTTATGAGCATGATCCCTATATAGACAAATTGAGGATTAAGGCCTTGGTATCTATTGCATTCATGAGGAGAATTCCAAGATTCCAACTATGGAAAAAAGAAATCAGCTTGAAAGATGGCCTTTGGAAATTATTCTTTGATGGCTCTAAAAATCAGCATGGCTCAGGAGCTGGTCTTATGTTTCATTTCTCCCACCAATCAAAGGTATTTTTCAGCTATTAAGTTTAAGTTTTTGTGTTCTAACAATGTTTCAGAGTATGAGGCACTCATTCATGACCTAGAGTGGGCAAGGAAGAAGGGAATTAAAACATTACAGGTATATGGTGATAGTGAGTTGGTTATACACCAAGTAAGAGGCTCAAATGCTTGTAAAAATCCATTGATAAGACCTATAGGCATAGATTTTGGGATATGATTGATGATTTCCTCTCATTTAACATTCAAACCATTCCAAGATATAAAAATAAGCATGTTGATAGAATTTCATCCATTGGTTCATAGTTTGATATACCTGCTGATATCAAAAATGATAGTTTGTAGCCTCATATTAGAGTTGTGGTGAGGCCATCCATCCTGGATAACAACTCATATTGGAGGTTTTTGATGATGATGCTCACATAGTGAGATTCTTTCAAGAAGAAGTTGAATTTTCTTCACATAATCAAGGAAATCTTCAAAAAAGGTACAAGGATTAGATTGTTCAACTTAAAAAAATAAGATTCCTAAAGGCCTTGTAACCTTGCAAAAAATTTTTGTGAAAATGATGAAATTAAGCAATGATAGAGTTGTTTTGACTACTAGTGAAGATCATCATGAAAGTGTTAATATTATTGATGGTAAATACCTTAATCTTGGTAAGGTATGTTCCAAATCAGATAAGGAATTCATTTATTGAGTTATGTAGAAATTATGGTGATGTATTTGCATGGCAGTATAGTGATTTGAAATAGTTTTATCCCTCATTGGCCAAACATACCATTAAATTGGAAGCAGATGCAAAACCAGTGAGGTAAAACAAAACACCAATAAACCCAAAGTTAGAACCATTGATGAGGAAGGAACTCCAAAAGTTGATTTAATCATCTATTATCTTTCCCATCAAACATTCTACTTGGGTGGCTAACCTTGTGCTAGTAAGGAAAAATAATGGTGAAATTAGATTGTGCGTGGACTTATTTGATTTAAAAAATCCTTACTTAAGGATCATTATCCTTTACTCTCTATGGAACAAATAATTTAGTTGGTTGCTGGTTCAGAGAGGTATTCTTTTCTTGATGGATATAGTGGATACAACTAAATACTCATCAAGGAGGAAGACCAATACAAAACAACATTCATACCCAAGTGGGGCACTTATGCATAATAGAATATGCCATTTGGCGTTGTCCAATGCAAGAGAAACATTCCAAAGAGCCATGAATATGAAATTTTAAGGTATTATCAATAAATTTATTCGTGTTTATTTGGATGGCATAACAATTTTTTTCCAAAGTACCAAGTGATCATTTGTCTTAGCTTAAAGAGGTATTTGAAACATGTACAGAGTATGGGGTGACACTCAACCCCGAGATGTGTGTTTTTTCTATACATGAAGGAAAGTTTCTTGGTCATGTTATCTCCAAGTATGGTATGAGTATTGATACTGAAAGGGTGAGTTCTATTCTTGCACTATCCTTGCCAAAACATAAAAATGACATTGCAAATATTTCTTAGGAAGATTAACTTCATAAGGAGGTATATTTATGATTTTTCCTCATTGTCAAGGCCACTAACCAACATGATGAAGAAAAAATAGGATTTTACATGGACTAAAGGAGTAAACAACTTCAAACCTATTAAGCAAGCCATTGCTTTAGCTCCTACACTTATTAATCCTGATTTTGCAAAGAATTTTATGCTATATGCTTATGCTAACATTGATACACTATCATGAATGTTGACTCAACACAACCAAGATGGTTTGGAGCAACCAATAGCATTTTTCAGTTAGAGCTTATAGGAATATGAGACAACATATTAATTTATTGAAAAACATGTCCTTTCTATTATCAGATCTCTTAAAATTTTTAGGCATATACTCTCTAACAACATGATCTACTTGATGGTTGCTCACCCTAACATTAAGGAGTTTTTTTGAACAAGGATGTAATTAAAAAGAGGCCAGGATGGATAACAAGAGTCATGGAGTATGAAATTAAGATCAAAACCACAAAATTGATAAGAGGAAAGAGGTTGTGTGAACATTTGGCTCAAGATTTGCAAGAGAAAAAAGGGGTTTTCCTATTTCTGCAACTTGAACCAAATGAAGCTAAAAACCCACCTTCTTCAAGTTGGCTTCAAGACATGGAAATGTATCTTCAAAATTATATGTATTCCCCTAATTTAAGCAACTCCAAAAGGAGTTATTTTAGATTGTAATTAGTTCCCTTTTTTCTAGTTAATGGTGTCTTGTTCAGAAAAGATATTAATGGTGTACTCTTGAGATGCATTGAACCAAGCCAAGTTGAAAATATAATTGAAGAATTACATGATGGACAAGGTGGAGGGATATTTTTTTCAAAAATAAGAGCCCTTAAGATCATGAGGGGTGGATACTATTGGCCAAATATCTTCAAATATTTCCATGCATGGGTAAGGAAATGTAAAAAATGTGCATTTTTTATAGGTAAGGAGAAGCTTGTTGCCTTACCTCTTCAACCAATTTTATTTGATCAACCCTTTGTCTAACGGGGATTAGAATTCATAGGCCTCATTAATTCACCTTCAAGATTGGGTCAATGATTCAATAAAATATGAAATATTTTATTAAAATCTATATGCAAAGATTGTTACAATGATATACAATAAAATATAGATGCTAAGCAATTTTACTTGATGTAATTATGAAATAAAATGAGATAGTTAGGGCACTTAACTTAATTTTGTTTGTCCCAAAATGTGTCTAAGATGGAAGAATTGATGAATTAGAGACTTAGGGTGTTACAAGTGCACTGAAAAAAGTAGAAATGTCAGGGATGCCTGGAATGGGGTGCCTGGGTAGGGGTGAGGGAGCATGAGGTGCCCAAGACCTCTCCTGGGCACTGGAGTCTACAGAGAAGCTCAAAATTTGGTTTCTTCAGCGTCGTTAGGGTTTTGTTATTGTTTTCTAGTGATCACATGTATGTCGCACTTGGATCACTGAGGCACATGTAAATATGCAACACAAATAATCTCCTATAAAACCCTCAATCTACATCAAAACCCAAAAATAAAGATGTAATATGAGGGGTTAGACTATCCTCGAATGTCAAACAAGTGAATTTATCATTGAGCACCACGTTACATCTCAGATACATGATATTTCTATGTGCTTGTGTGTGCAGTAGTGCTCCTAGGTTTCCCTCGCGCCGGTGACACCAAGATAATAGATGATAGATATATAGAATGCAAATGTGTGGGATGGAAAAATGAACTTCCTCTTCCTATGTGGTGTGTGTACAAAGTAATAAGCCCAAATGCAACCCCTTTGATATGTAGATAGATAGCCCTTGATAATAATTTTCCGTAATTACCAATGGGGTTTGGGTGGATCAGTTAAGACATATGGTTGTGTCCAGATCCACCCATGTTCAAATCCCACTAGGAATGATCCCCCTCGGGGTGGTTTACCCGGTGGTGCCAGGGGTTGCATCATGAGTAGGTTGTGGTGGTTATCAATGGTGGTGGGTGTTGCATCATCGATAGAAGCGGTTCATGGCTTTTGTTGGAGGTTCTCGATGGTGGCAGAATTCACATCATTGGTATTGGTGTTGGCAACAAATGGTGCTCTATAAATGGCGGTGGTGGAAGATTTGCATCGTCGGTGTAGGCTCAGTGGTCACAGTTTGTGTTGGTTTAAATTATAATATCTTGTCTCAGGACGTTGTTGTAGGGTGGGGCCCCACCAACCCTTTGACTCATAGCTCTGGTCAAAAGGTGTTTAATAATAATAAAAAAATAGTTTCATGTCATTTTAATGGTATGTATGTTGTGTTTATATAGGGATATCTTTCTTGAATTTTGATACTAATGACATGACATGCTGACTATGACCTCATGATAGGAGTAAGAAAACCAAAGAGGATGAATATAAATGTGAAAAGTATAACCAAGAATAAAGAGGAAACAAGCACAGATGGATAGGAGCGCCTCAGTACTAGTGTTCAGTCCTAGGTGCTAGTGTTTAAGGAGAACTAATGAAAAATGTGTGAAGAATAATAAATAGGGATCCCTATGGTCTGACCATAAATGTATGTAGGATTGATAAATGCGACAGATAAAACAATAGAAGCAAGCAAAACAAACAAATGGACTAGACAATGGGTCACTAGTAAATACATTTTTTACACAAGATCCATATATAAAACAACATACTTGGCGGTATAGTAGAATAGTAGTATGTGCATGATTTTGTGTCTAAAAGTTTCCCCTCTTTATGTTATTTGAATGAAATTCAAGTAGTGTAAAGGAAGTATAGAACATACCTGAGAGAAGTCTGGAGAAGCCCTGTTGCAGTAGTACACGCAGAATATAAGTATATAGCCTGGCGAACCATGGATTGATGTGTCGATCCATGTGGCATAAATAGAGAGAACAAATAGTCATGAGGAGAACTTGGTGAGATTGATGATTTGATTTGGAGAATTTTAAGATTTCGATTGTTCCTAATGGTGATTCGAGGGGGAGGGTGTGATCAGTTCCTAACCTGATTTTTTTGTATGCAAAAAAATAAGGATTTGGCCATCCTGCCACCAGAGGAAGAGTGCTAGGGAGAGAGGTCTAGTTTTAATCTCCAGCTTTAACTAAATCCTCAAAAGGTCTAGTCACTGAAGATGGAAAAAGACCATATTTTTTTCATTTCGATCCAACGAGAATAACCTATATAGGAGTATTATAGGATGAAAGGAACGATAACCAGATCGTACCAAGCCAAGAACACATATGCTAATTAAACACCACAACCAATAAGATGAAAGTAATTCACCAGAATAAATTTACATAAAACCTTTGCAAACAAATGAGCAACAATATCATATATTATTATGGAAATCAATCATTTTAATGGTATGTATGTTGTGTTCAAAGAACTAGTCTATATAGGGATATCTTTCTTGAATTTTGATACTAATGACCTGACATATTGACTATGACCTCATGATAGGAGTAAGAAAACCAAAAGGGATGAATATAAATGTGAAAAGTATAACCAAGAATAAAGAGGAAACAAGCACATATGGACATGAGCGCCTCAATGTACTAGTGTCCAGTCTTAGGTGCTAGTGACTTCACTAGAATAGATCCCCCACAAGAGATACCGTTAACATGCCAAAAGTGTCGAAAATATAGATACAAAATCTCTCAACAAACAAGAGAGATACACTAAACCTGCTAAAGAAAAACTCAAAACAAGAAGCATCACAATGCATAAGGTATAGAAAGTGGAGCAAGAGGCCAAATGGTGGAGGAGGCCTGTAGAGTCCTCTCAATGAATTCCTATGTCGCCGCCACGAGTGATAGATATCCACCCCAAATCAACATGGATGGATGAAGAAGATGCCTGCATATGACTTGGTGCAAAATGCACAATGGGTGCATGCAAAAGATCAGAATGTGTGTCAGGTTGATCATGTCTGACAGCTGAAATCTCAGGTTTCTCAAGCCTTAGTGAAGGTGGACTCATGTGTTGCTCATGATCCTCAAAAAGAGTCAAGCGAACAAAAAAAGGAGCTCTGTCAATGTGTGATCCCAATGAAGTATCTGCTCGAAAACCAATGTCATGATGAGAATTCCACTTAACATGTGGAATAGAGGAAACAATACCCTATGAATGTCTGCCAATGACTCCGCTAGTGAGACCCATAAAATGGAGCATGTGAGAACTGAATGCAGTGGTATGGCCATGCAGCTGAGCAGAAGTAGGATACACAACATGTGGTACTGTAATAGGCACAGATGTGGAAGAGCATGCAGTAACAAGCTTCATAGGTGTATGAGCATTTAGGAACAAACTCAAAGACTGACAGATCAATGTCAATGGGTTCAAGAGCAATAGCTACAAGTGGACTAGGACCCTGTCCACAATATGATGGTGATGTTGTAATAGCAAATTGCAGGGAGTGTATTATTGTGTGAATGAGTGATTGTAGAAGAGAATTTCACTTCTTGAGATCTATTTTCTTCCACAAATTTTACAATATCCTCTTGAAGTCCACATACTTCAGAGAAAAGCATATCATTCTCAGAATCCATGATAGATACAAAATGTAACTCCCAAAAGTTTAGGACGTCGGGCTCAGCCAAAATTGCGTCCACAATTGATTACAACACTCCTCCATATTTGGCACTTTATAATTATAGTGCAAGTCTTAAAATAAATAACAATGGAAAGAGCACAAAAAAACAAGCACTTTTGGACACTCAAAACCGAGTTACCGATCAAAAGATACAAGCTTTTTAATATTTTGCTCTGTTATTTATTTTAGTTGCCACTAAAACAAAATAAATTGTTGTTGCCTTCACCACACAAATAAAATTAAAGGGGGCTCAGAGTTAAACACCTACAAAGCCCTCATATGACCATACCATATGACCAAGGGCTAAGGATTTTAATGGGTGTTTGCACAACTTACTATTCTGGTGGAGACCTCACTTGCCTATTCAGGAAAAAAATTACTAATTTATTAAATGGAAAGTGACCTTTGTTGCTGAGAATTTTACGGAAGAAATAGAAAAAAATGGTGGATAACATCCGTTTGTTGCAAACTGGTGATTATGTTGCAGCATTAAAAAACCCGATTACAGAATCACAGTTAGGTTTCCCTTAACAATAAAAAAAACTGATTTGCATCTATCACTTCAGAAATTGGCCAAGTTTAGTTGGAGGGTGACCTTTCAGATCCAATGGAAGCTTTTGATAAAACCACACGCAGCAACAAAATATGACCAAATACCAAAATATATGAAAACAATTATTTTATTTGCAAAATAAAACTTATTTGGATGTCAACAACAATCTCCTGCTCTGATACCATGAAAAAAACGATAACCAGAGTACCAAGCCAAGAATACAAGATGGGATGAAAGCAGTTCACCAAAATAACTTACATAAAACCTTTCAAATGAGTAGCAATATCATATATTATTATGGAACTCAATGCAATACATTTATGAGCCTTGCTTAAATAGGAAAGGAAATAATAATCTAAGAACCAGTCAAGGTCATAGATTCAAGCCATAAATTATAGAAATAACTAGTCATCAAAGAACTAGTCAAGACCAAAGATTTAGGAGAGAACTAGACATCAAGGATCTAGTCAATACCATAGATCAAGGAAAGAACTAGTATACATGTTGGATTTAATCTAACAACTAGATAATATCTCATAATATCTAAATAAGATAAAAGAAATATCCACACACATAAGTGGGTGAGGATAAATACAATAAAGGTAAATAAAGTACCTAGGTGAACATGAGCTAAGGTAAATACCTGCAGAAACTAACAAAATAGGAAAGACAATGAAATATCATTTCCCCCACTCCAAGGGCATCACAAAAATGTGTGTAATGCTAGATGGCTTCCATGTTAGGTCATTTGGAAGTAATTAAAAATGTAGAGTTTTCCCATGTTAGGTCATCTAGGAAAATAGTGTTATAATTCCAAATTTAGGTCATCTGGGAGGAGTAGTAAAATACATTGTGTTTTGTTGATTAACAAATTAATTTTATTTGAGTAGTTGAAAAGTGTTATTAAGATCGAGTGTATAGTATAGATTGCTCATGGAGATGTTTTTCACTTGATTTTAATTCCCCCATATTATGTCATTAGGGGGACTTACTAGAAAGTGGTATGAAATGTCACATGTTATATGATTTATTGTTAACATGACATGCATTTAGAGATGTGAAATGATTGTGTAACACTGTGAGGAGATCATAGAGTGATCCAAATTATATACCCCCATTCAATGAAAGAGTTCCAGTGATTGTAAGAATGAACACTGAGCCAAAATTAGATGTGAATTGATGCATAATAATGAATAAATCACAATGTAGTAGATATCACAAAGCTATGTGTATATCGAATTTAAAATTTTCTAGGTTGGAATATAACATTGTATAAAGTAGGCAAGATGATAATAGAAGAAATTATGAACTTACATGACCTAGATGGGGAGTAAATAGGGGTTGTGAAGCTCAAGATATGAGAAAAAATTTGTGACATGTATTAATTGAAAGAATATGCACAAATAAGAACTAATAAAAAATTTGAGAAATCAAAGTTTTCTATAAATAAAAAGGGTAAAATTTGAATAGTAACTTCATTTGAATGTTGAGCGAGTTTGATTTTGAGATCTAAGCGTGTTGATGATGTAAATTAGAGCAGTGAACTTGAGCTGTATTCAAGATGGTGGCCATCCCTAGCCGTGGCATTGCACATGACAACTGATCCAGTTTGTGAGTATGATAATTTTTGAAAAATTTGTTGAATATTCACGTATTTTTTTCATTTTATTTGCAAAATAGGGGTTGTGTTTTTGAGTTTCTAGGTGTTTCTAACATGGGAAAGAGCGGTAGAGGTGCTAACATCCTTTCTGATGACAATGCCCAAATCTAGGCACTAATGACTAAAATGCCCCTAGGTGCTCGCACCCTGCTCCCACTGGGGTAGTTCTTCGTAATCAAGGAATTGTCAGCCGGGTTTCATCCCCAATGCATCATCCTTCTCCACTACGGTGACGGTTCAAAGCCTCCCCATTCGGCTTCGGTCTCGTGGTCAGGGTGCTTGATAGAGGAAGCATGTTTAGGCTCATGTAATTCCTCCCCTCCTTGGTGACAGGATGATGGAATTTTCCAACGGCTCAATGACGATGGTTGGGGGGATATTCCCTGATCCTAGGATGACGATAGATATTTCAGGGGGGATCCTCCCTCCATGTTTGCAGACAATGATATTGGGTCTTGATGTCATTCTTCTTCTCTGGCTTCTGATTCAAGATAGGGTTCCCCTCCTGATAAATTTCTGCACTTAGCTCTTATGATTTGTTTGACCAGACATGATGCTTCGACCCACGATTCATTATTGATGGATGGGATCCTATGTCGATTTCTCTAGATCCCCCTATAAAGGGTTGGGGTGATGCTTCGCGCAGCCCGCCTTCTTCTCCTCCTCCTCCTCCATCCACCATGTTCAGTGCTATTGCTTGATTACCTCCTCTGTGACTTATCACTTTTGTGAATTGTTCTTTATTCATTCATATTTTGTTTCTCATGGCATGTGTGTGCTTGGTGTGGCATATTTTGGGGTGTGACTTCTCCACCCATTTTTTTTGATTGGGAACCCTATGTTATTTTCTTGATCATATCAATATAAAAGTGATGATGTTTCAATAAAATAAATCACAATAAATCTCTCCATACGTATTCCAATAGAAAACCTTCATCAATGTGTCATGTTCAAATCATTCAAGTTTGTCTATCGAGCATCAAAAGTGAAACTATGAACCCATGCATTTAAAGGCTGAGATTGAATTTGAATTGGTATGAAAAAAATTCATTTGTTAACAGATTAATTTTTCAAATAAAATTAAACAAAAAAGACATACATTTTATTAATGATTGGGAATTTCAATGAATTTTTCTAATAAGAATTTTGTTTACCAAAGTAGATATATTTTATGCCTATCGATTTTCCTCTATAAATTTTTGCCATTTTTGCTCCTTGTCTTATTGTGTAGTTTACTAATTATGGATTTTTTTGGGTTATGTTGAGTGTTTTTCTAAATTTTAGAAGTAATTTCAATTTTTTTATACTCAACATATTTTGAGGGTTTAGGAGTAATATTATTAGATGACTTTCTTTTTCCCTTCTCATTAAAATCTATGACAAATCTAACCTACATGTTGGTAAGATAGAAAAAGAGACCAATCCAAGTTGTACCCTAATGCCGGCATTAAGATAAAAATCAAAGTAAAGTTTGTTTCCCCTATTCCAATAGAAAATATTGAGCAAGGTGCCCTGTTCAAATCGTGTCTTGTTCAAATCCTCTAGTTTGTGTCAAAGAAAACCAAACCTCAAGGGAAAATACCATATTACTCTACTAGTAATTGGGAAATATTATAATTTTAATTTAATGGTAAATTTACTAATGAGTACACTTTTCCTCCACTTGCTTCTTCTTAATAATGCTGTATGTGAAATTGATGACAATCATCTTGGTTTGGTTTGTTTCAAAAATGAATGCTGGTAATATATTAGTTAAGGAGCTCAATTAACTTGTATGTTTCAGGAAGAAATGTTGGGAAAATGTTAGGAAAGGAGATTAGTGGATCCAAATGTTGCTTTCTTGACTCGTATGATAATTTCTCAACATTTTTTCCATAAATGTATGCATATTTGTGGGTTTGATATTCAACTCTTACGCAAAAAAATTATCAATACCCTTTTACTGCGATATTAAGATTTTCAAATCCATTGGTTCTAGCTAAATAAGATAATTATTTGCGAGACATTTTTTCTGACATTATTATTATTATACCCTTTGCAGATACAGTGCATGAAATTCATTGATTGTGGATAAACTAATTGGAGGTATGAACTTGGTTTTGGTATGGAAATTAACACATGATGATTTCTCCAATTTAAAAACACATTCATAGAACAATATTTGTGGTTTGATATGCTTCATATACAAAAATTATGTCACATATTTAAGAGTTTCAATGCAAATTAAACATAAGAAAAACATACATGGTTTATGTTCATTATTTATCTATTAGTTTGGCAAGATTTTGATAGAACCTTTGCAAAACCCATAGGTATTTTTGTTAGCCAATTAAGATTGATAAGGATTTACCTCCATTAAATTTTGATTTATCAATCTTATATATCTATATATATTTTGTCAGTTGTCCTGTTATGAATAATGAACATTGACTTATCCTCGTTATGGTATTAATTAACTATTGAAGAGGCACGAATAAAGTCTAATATAGTTGTTAAAGGAGAAATATCTGATATCCATAAAATATTGTTTTAATTATAAAATAGTGTAACCTACCATGATTAAAAACACAAGGAAAAAAATTCCCATTACAAATATATGTTGATTCCCACTTACTTGGGTTTTTGAAGACCAAATTCATAATAGAAGCACAAATGAAACAAGACCAACTACACAATTATATTAATTCCTTGCACTAAATAGATTATTAGTGAAACACAATCTAGAATATAGACTAATTTATAAGTGACATGTTTACCTAATATTAACATATTTTTTTCCTTGAGGGATGGAAAATGCTTGCAATGAGTAATCGCTAGAAAAACAAAATCATATTTTGACAATACCAAGGCTATATTCAAGGATGTCCATTCAAGTCCTGGCGAGGAAGTTAAATGATAATGGGTAAGTGCATGAAGTTGGGGGGCCAAAAAGTGGACAAAAATCCAAAAACAGACGAAACACGTATGCACGTTTTGCTAAAACACGCTCACATTTTATTTTTTTTGGCTTGGTAATTACCGAACCTATAACGTGTACACGTTTTAAAGAAGTGCATACACATTTTAGGGAAGGTCAAAATGCGTACGTTTTAGAGAAGTTAAAACATGTACACGTTTTGTATAATGTGGACTATGTATGTGTTTTTGGGTGTCTTATACTTACAAAAATAAATGTTTAAGTATAAGATTTCTTTTATTATTTCTTATACTTTTATTATTTCTTATACTTTAAATTTATTTTAGTAAATATAAGAAATTAGGGTCACTCTGCACCTGATGGAAGTGGTCCCGTAGCTCCAACAGTTATAATCTAGAAGATAGTTTTTCAAAATCTAATCTGGTCAGTACTTACTCATTTTCAGGATTTCAGCAAAGGACCTAAAACTTTCAGGGCATATATATTGTAGTCGGTCTTTGTTTTGGGAAAGCATATAGTCTTTTTTTTAGGTTTTTTGACCTTCTAAATTGGATTTTGGCCCTACCACTACTTGAATTGGTACTAATTTTTAAATTTGGTCCATAATTCACTTTAGTGACCATGAATCAACTCTATGATGCTTATCTACTTCTTACTAAAAAGAGATCCTCACTTTGTAGATAGAGGATTGTTCCTTGAATGGGATTCCTGTCCTATGGCCAAAATGAGGTGATTGTAATGTGCCTCCTCCTTAAGGTGTGATAACACTACTAGGTGTTGAATGAGTTTTTACGAATAGTACTAAGTGAATTGCATCAAGTGAACTTAGATGATTGCTCATTCTTATAAACATGGTGCTCCATATAAAGATCATCCCCTCACCTTTCTTATCTCTAAAAGCATCCTTTCATGGAATCAAATTCATGATTCTCATACATGTTTTTGCTCATATGTCTCTTATGGAGACAAACGATGCCTTAATACTTCACAAATAATGGTCCTTGATACCTCGGTGACATGACTTAGCTCATTTTATCTTGTTTTGAAGGGTGTTCAATTAGCTACAAGAATGGCCAAAAATGCCTTTTTAGGCCTTCAAAGGAAGTAGTCTCTCATCAAAACTAAATGAGTCTATCGATCACCTTAAACACTATTCCCTACACACTGAAACACAGCTGAATGATCTTATTTAGGGATTTACTTTGGGTGAGGGTTTATGATTTAAGGTTTAGGGTTTAGGGCTTAGGGTTTAGGGCTCAGGGTTTAGGACTTAAGGTTTAGAGTTTAGGGTTTAAGGTTTAGTCAATTTAAGGCTCATAGTTCAGATTTTAGGGTTTAGGGTTTAGGGATCAGGGTTTAGGGTTTATGGTTTAGGGTTTAGGGTTTAGGGTTTATTAGGTTAAGTTTGAGGGGTTTAGGGTTTAGGGCTCAAGGTTTAGGGTTTAGGGTTTAGGGGTCAAGGTGTTCAAGGTTCAGGGTTTAGGGTTTAGGGATCAAGGTTGAGGGTTGAGGGTTTAGGGTTTAGGGTTTAGGGTTTATTTAGGGTTTAAGGGTTCAAGGTTTAGGGTTTAGGCTTTTAGGGTTTAGGGTTTAGGTTGAGGGTTGAGGGTTAGGGTTTAGGATCAGGGTTTAGGGTTTAGGGCTCAGGGTTTATGGTCATAGGGTTTATGGTTTTAGGGTTTAGGGCTCAGGGTTTAAGGTTTAAGGTTTAGGGCTGTAGGGTTTAGGGTTTAGGGTTTAGGGTTTAGGGTTTAGGGGTTAGGTTTAGGGCTTAGGGTTTAAGACTCATGGTTTAGGCTTAGCCATTCATTCACTGTAAGGTTCTATGTCTTACCCATTCTTATAAGTATTGACAAAGAGTATTCAACTAAAAATAGTTCATCTACTTCGTAGGTAGAACATTTCAAGGGATTTCATCACCCATTTGATGTCTAGGGTCATTACCCATACTTAATATTTTCAAGGAGGGAAATTAGCAAATATCCAAGAACTTTTGGTACACATCAAGGGTTACCACAATAGGGTTGAGCTATCTCTGTCTTCTTTCCATTGCATGCGAAGTATTTCACTCATTGTAATGTTTTGTGTCTTACCCATTCTTATTAGTATTGATAGAGAGTATTCAAGTTGAAAAGGGTTTATCGACTTCGTAGGAACAAAATTCAAAGAGATTCATCAAAATTTGATGTCTTTCATTTGTTGATATTTTGAAGGAGGGAAATTCCCACCTCTTCATAAACAAGGTAGTTGTAAAAGTAGACTTAATGATGGTTCTAGGTACAAGGCTAGGAAATATGGTTTGAAGATATTCAAAAAGGATGAACTCACTCATGAGACCTACTGGAAATATATGAGGTTTAGGGGTTTAGCATTTAGGGCTCATGGTTCATGGTTTATGGCTTAGGGTCAGGGACCTTTTAGGATTTAACATTTAGGGCTTAAGGTTTATGGTTTATGGTTTAGGGCTCAGGGCTCAGGGTTTAGGGTTTAGGGGTTAGGGTGCATGGTTTAGGGTTTACGGCTCAGGGTTCGGAATTAGGTTAGGTTTAAGGTATTTAGGGGTTAAAGGCTCAGGGATATAGATTTAGGCCTTAGGGTTTAGGGTTTAGGGCTCAGGATTTAAGGTTTAGGGTTTAGGGCTCAAGGATTAGGGTGTAGGGTTCAAGGCTTAAGGTTTAGGGTTTATGGTAGGGCTCATTAGGGTTTAGGGTTTAGGGTTCATGGTTTATGGCTTTAGGTTTGGGGTTCAGAGTTACTGGTTTAAGGTTTAGGGGTTAGAGCTCGGGGCTCTGGATTTAGGGTTTATGGTTTAGGGTTCAGGGCTTAGGGTTTAGGGTTCAAGGCTTCAAGGGTTTAGGGTTTATGGTTTAGGGTTTAGGGTTTAGGGTTTTATGGTTAGGGTTTATTTAGGGTTTAGGGTTTACTGGTTTAGTTTTAGGGTTTAGGCTTTGGTTTAGTTTAGGGTTTAGGGTTTAGGTCTCATGGTTGAGGGTTTAGGGTTTAGGTTATGATTTATTATTGTGGTTTCAGGGTTTGAGGGTTTAGTTTAGGGTTTAGGTCTCGTTCAGGGCTTAAGGGTCACATAATTCAAGGTTTAGTGTTTAGGATTTCAAGGCTTATGTTTAGGGTTTAGGGTTTAGGGTTTAGGGTTTAGGGTTTAGTTTTCAGGGTTTAGGGTTTAACATTTAAGGCTCATGGTTCATGGTTTAGGGTTTAGGGTTTAGGGCTTAAGGCTCAAGGTTTAGGGTTTAGGGCTCATGGGTAAGGGCTAAATATTTAAGGATTATGATTTAGGGCTTAGGATTTAGGGTTTAAGGTTTATGGTTTAGGTTTTAGGGTTTAGGGATCATGGTTTAGGGTTTAGGGCCTTGGGTTTAGGGTTTAGGGTTTTGATTGTAGAATTTAAATGCTAAAAGATTTAGGTTGAATGCTGAAATCCTGAAAATTACCTATGTACTGACCAAATTATACTATAAGAAACTATCTCCTAAACCGTGACTAATGGAGTTGTGAGACTAGTTCCATAAGGTGTAGAGTGACCCTAATTTCTTATATTTACTAAAATAAATTTAAAGTATAAAAATAATAATAATATAAATAATAGAAATAATAATAACTGAAACATTTATTTTTGTAAATACATAGAACCTTGCCAAAAGCATATACAATGTTTACTATGAATACTATACAGAACATGTACGCGTTATAGCGCGTACGCATTATAATGCATATACACATTTTGTGTTTTCACTTTTTCCAAGCCATGCCTTAAGGCTTGGGATCCGAGTTTGGATCCCCAAGCTTGAGGCATGGACCTACACAAACACAACAAACAACGTGTTTTTGCAGGAAAATGTAAAAATGCCACTTCCTCCATGATAAATCAACATAAAACAATCGATTCATTTAAAAAATTATACCACGACGTAGAGACAGAGTTTCTTCTTTCTAAAAATATAATTTTTCAAATTTTCTGACTAATATAAGGTTTCCATATTATTTATTTTCTAACTATGCCTTTTTATAGCTATTTTTTGAAGTTTAAATATGTCTATTCTTTCATCGTGTATCTTTTGTTTGGGGTCATCGAAATTGAAAAAAAAATTATACTAGCACAAACTAGGCCTAATTCTATACATATTCAAAAAAACATATAATTTTCTATAGTTTTTGAGGTAGTTAGGTGGGGGGCATGGTTGGAGCTCCGTTATTTTTCAAAATATAAAATTTTTGTACTAGAAAAATCATAAAAAAATAAATATTTGCTAAAAAAATCTAAAACAAATTCTAGCACAAACTAGATGCTCCTAGCTATCTTTCTACCAAATGGTTTTCAAAAATACTAAATGGTGCTCAAAAAATGGTGGGGGCATGAAAGTCACTTTGTTATGTTATTTTAACAAAAACAGGAGCACCTTGTTTGTATTTTAGTTATTTGACCCACTTAGACTTATCCATTTTCAATAAAATTTAGTAGCTTAGAAACTAGACTCAAAATTCTACGATTCATGTTTACACAACATGTTCCAATTTTGAGTGTAACTATTTCAAAAAACTCGTACAAGTTGAAGTTTTTTATTTTTCAGAAAAATACGACCACTTAAGACCCTCTTTTGGCCCCCCAACTTGACGCACTTACCCAAAATCCCAACCACAACTTCCTACCCAAATCCTAACTTTTAAAATATCTATACAGGTAAAAAAAGTTGTTTTCATATTGAATAACCATACCAGAAATAATATTTTAGTCAATCTTATGCTCCAACATCATAATTTTCCCTTCACCCAGAGTAATTCACCAATACCTGCTTTAGCTGCTCTTCTTCTTGTGGAGGAAGTGGAATGAAAATTGTCAATACAACATTTACTTCCCCATACTAATCCATTTTCAACCTTGTAAATTTCTTCATGATGAGAATTTCAAGAAGTCTTAATTTCTCTTTCAAAACCTTGTTCGTTATTCCCTTGAGCTTCACTACTCCATAGACTAGTTCCTTATCCATCTTTAAGAAACTTATTTGTATTTCTTTACAATGGATTGCTCATGTTGATATCGGTAATTTGACAATTGTCTAAAGGAAAGTCTCCCAACATAGTTAACATTATCTTTGCAACTTGGTATATAACAAAATCTATTATTATACATGAGTCACAAAACACTTTATGAAGATGGTTGTAGATAAATGTAAACCTCTATATTATCAAAGCATATGTACTTGTATAAACTGTTGAGATTGAGAAATATTGGACCTATGTAGATGTTTCTTATTTCTAATAATAGGGTTGACAAATAATAGAAATAAAAAATGTAGTCAACCAACATCCAACGTAGAGTAACATGTCCCATGGAATCCTCACTTTATGCTTGGGAATCATGCTTTAGGGAATATTTTAAAATTTTGAGGCCATTTGGAAAAGTGAGTAAATAGGAATTTAACAAGTCTAATTACATCTTGGGAGACATTAAGAAAGAAAACAAGAAGAATGCCAAAAAAATCTATCACGTATAACTCAATTGATGGATTTTGTTGATATTTAATCTTGTTTACAAAACTGTATAGTATAATGACTAATGATCAAGAAGATGAATTACAATGAAGAGGTCAACAGGTCAACATGAAATCATATCCAGCATGACCTTGTTTCTCTTTAACATGTATTTTGCTTTAATCAACTCCTAGTAAACTGGTGCACCATTAAAAATTATCATAATAAATCAAATAAATTCTACACTAAATATGCATGCATGCAAAATACATAAAAGAATACAATAAAATAACTAAAATGTGAAATAAATGAAATACCAAATGTTATAACTAAAATGTTATAAATTCTTCACTAAATATGCATGCAAAATACATAAAATAATACAATAAAATAACTAAAATGTGAACATGCTCACTCTTGCAACACAAGATATCCACACAAAGAGTGACTCCTTTTCCCAATATCTAATTTACTCACTGGTTACTCTACACTCACCTTTGAGTCCCTTTTTTTCCTCCCCTTTCCCTTCTTTTTTTTCCACACCATCATCATCTTGTTATTACACAAACTAAATACAATTCCTTAACAAAGGAGTGGCTTAATTGATTCGTAAGGATTAGCAATTGAAATATACTTTCCTTCCAACTCTTGTCTAGTTCTCTTGTGATTCTTGTTTTCAGCCAATGCCTTATCTTTTTCCTGTCAAGCTTTCTAATTCATGTGCAAAAACAAAGTGTATTTCTCAATACATTTCCTTCACTTAGTATGTCCCGCTTCCTTTTCGCTTTATTTACTTCACAATTGTAAATTATCATTTCTTTCTCTATTGCTGCGAGACATATTTTTCTCATATCATTTGTCACAAACATGTTCTTTTTCCTCTAAAGCGACTTTCTTTCATTTTTACATCTCATACACGTGTTTCTCTAAATTTCAATCCACATACCTCCATTTTCTTGGCTTTATTAGAAAAAATCTATAATAGGAGGTAATGTAAACGTTTCAACACACTTTGAATTGAATTTGTTTTTTAACCAATATTTCTTGTCACCTTTATACAATGCAAGAAATTGGGGTGCAATACCAAAAAAAATTGATCCCGAGTACCAAATTCCGGAAAAAGCTTGAAAGCACGATCCCCATACTTGAATATAGTCTAGAAACATTAAAAACTTAAAATTAAACATAAATATCTTCATTAAAAAACATTTAATGATGTGATATGATTTAAATGTGAATTGAAAGAAAAATATTGAACAATCACCCATGTACAATGTGGAGTTGGGGTATGTCACTACAAAAATATTATGGCAAAGAAGTCCAAAAATTAGAAATCTCATTTGATGAAAGAACATCAAAGAATTACGTATTTCCAATGAAAGAAAATTAAAGAGTTACTATTGTACACCGTGGTGGTATGAGTTCGTCACCACAAAAATATTTTTTCGACTCATATTTTTCGTCAACCTCATCCTCTTGTTGAAATAAATGACTTTATTTCTTGCATATATTGAATTCTCTCTCTTAGACTATGAGTAGTGGTAGTAGTGCACCCATCCTTACTAACATGATTACACTACAAAAGAAATGAAGTTATAATTGAACAAAAGAATATTAAAACAATTGAACATAACAAATTAATATAAACAAATCACCTTTTTAATTTTCTTTTGTGTTTTTTTCGTTTTTTACATATGTTCTTTGAGGAACTTAGTGAATCTCTTCTTAGGCATGGAATAGATCACACACTCCACAATTTCATAAAAGTATGCATTTTTTCAAAATCCTTTGTTCATCTTTGAGGTAAGTAGCAGGTAGACTTGCAATAGATTATAGGGAAGCTTTTCACTGCATGGTAAAAGATGAAGGTTAGATAAATATTATTTTTGAAATTATGTAATAAAATTCAATTCAATGTATATTGTACCTTTTGAAATAAATCGCCAAATACATATATGAATCTCATTTAGCATATTATGTAATTTTGCATTCTTAGTCCTTATTTTAAAATCTAGTTTGTGGTCTAATAGCTATTTTTGGAAAATATGATAGTTTTTAATATTTTATTTTGTCACTCTTGTAAAATATACTTGAAACTCAAATTTTTCATATATATATAACTAAAATATAAAAATGATGCAATCTTTCTCTGTAAACTTTATTATTATTACTAAGTTTGTAACTACGTGTTGTCCACTCAAAATTCCCTGTTCTGATGAAAGTGAAAATTTCAAAATTTTGAGTTTAAGTGTTTTTCTCTGAAGTGCCTAATTTGTGAATTTGAGAAAATCTGTGTTTTGGGTCATTTTGCATGTATTTCGGGCCTGTCGGACATTTTTGTCCCACTTGTCCCAGGTTCTAAAGTGTTTCCTGTTACCCGATCGGCCGAAATCCCCGAAGTTGTTCCTTTTTCAGGCCCGTCAAAAGTTTTTGTCCCAAGTGTCCCAAAACTCAAAGTGCACTCTGTTCCCCGATCGGCCGAAATCCCCGAAGTTGTTTCTTTTTTGGGCCCGTCAGAAGTTTTTGTCCCAAGTGTCCCAAAACTTATTGTGCGAACTGTTGCAATTTCGGCTGAAATGCCCGAACCGCGTACTCCGGACACTTTTTGTTCCAAATGTCCCAAGTTCAAACGGGCCTTTTGTTCCACTCTCGGCCGAACAACCCGAGTCGCGCACTTCGCACATTTTTGTCCCGAATGTCCCAAGTCTAAACGGGGCTTCTGTTCCATTTTCGGCTGATTCGCCCGAACTGCGTCCTTCGGAACTTTTTGTCCCGAATGCCCCAAAGTTAAAAAGTGCACGCTGTCCCATTTTTGGCCGAAACTCCCAAGTCGCACACTTCAGAGCTCTTTGTCCCAAATCAAAAAATGCAAATTGTTCCATTTTCGGCCGGTTCACCCGGACCGCGTCCTTCACGCATTTTCACCCCAAATGTCCCATAATGCATTTGTGCGTCTTCTCCCTGTTTCGTCCGAATCGGCCGAGCCTCGTGTTTCGTGCATTCGCGTCTCACATGTCCCAAGTGAACCTAATGCAATTCATACTTAGTTTTTCCCGCTCGACCCGGATGTGCTAAATTTGAATTTAAGTTGCGAAGATCAAATTTCAAGGACAACTGGCGGAAGGACGAAGCTTTCAAGACGCCGTTTACATCAGTTTTCAAAGATATCCATTGGTCATCTTCAAGATGAAATGTCTGGTGTGTCCCTCGTGGCAAAGACATAGCTGAGACGTTAAAGAAATTCAAGAAGCGGTTTCTGAAGACAGTGGGTCCTTCTCAGTGACTGTCCACCTGTCTCCTTCTTCATTCTTTCCTCTTCTTCCTATTCCTTTCGTATTCCATGTAATTAGTTAAGAAATTGAGTTTGGCATTCCTTAAATATTCTCTAGTTAAAAGAAACGGTTACGAGGAGTAACCGAATTGTAAGCTATATAATGGCCTTCTTTGCGCCATTTTGAAGGAGGAAGAACTTGGCATATTTGCTGAAAGTGTAAATAGATCAGAAAGAAATCAATACAAAAGGGCTTTCCATTTCTCTTCTATCTAATCTCTGTTATCTCTGTGTTTTCTTTTAAATTTCGTGAAGATCATTTGTTTCTAGTTCGTTAGTCTCACTGATTGCATATTTTTAAATATTGCGAGTATAGTGATCTTGTATAACCAAGAAGGAACTTTGTGTCCTTGATTAATAAATCTGAAGAAGGTTATTTACAGAACTTTGTGTCTGGTAATCTCATCTAGTTCATCCAATGCAAACGATCTTGTTTTAAATTCACTGCAACTTCGCATACATAAAGAATTATTCTGCTATCTATAATTCTGCATGTTGCTCTTCTGCTTATCCTCGTATTCCCTTTCCTCTGTCCTTTTTGTAACTGATGATCCTTGTGGAAAAAACTTTCGTAATATCCAAGTTCAACCATAAAATCATGTCCTGTACATTTGTGAATAGGTTTGTTTTCTGAATAAGGGAACCTCTCCCATTAAAGAGGAGGGACTTCTTGTCCCCTGTCTGTTGCTCTCTTAAAAGTCCTATTTGACGACCAACAGTTTTTGGCGACTCCGCTGGGGAAAATCACATTCCAGTTCTGTAATTTTTGATCATCTTTTGATCTGGAGACTCCACGTTTTACTAGAGGGAGAAGGACCCTTGGTGTTAAAGACTCTCAGTTTCAGCTTTTAGATCAGCAGGGTTTTCCTTTCCTTTCAACAAGAAATAGAAGAAATCGTTCAACGAGCACTCCACTTGTTCAAGAAAGAATTCATACGGGTGGTATTCCTTCAGAACCTGCTAGTCCCAATCTATGAGCTTTGACTCTCGTTGGTGTTAAAGTTCCTCTCCAAGCCATTTTTCCAAGAATGGCGGCACAATTGCCATGGGGTCAGCATGTCGGGCCCCTGGCCCTCACTCAGCCTCTGCATGATTTGCCCAGAGGTAACCGGAAGAACTTCCCAAAATTCAAAGGTGATGGCAAGGTACATCCTGATGAACATATTGCAGCCTTCATAGTTGCATGTGGAGTTTTGGGAGTTGAACATGAAGACGTCTCCGTGAGGCTGTTCATTGAGACGTTACAAGAAAATGCTACTGATTAGTTCTTTCACCTTCCGGCAGGTGCTATAACTGACTGGGACACCATGAGAACCCAGTTTGAGAATCGTTTCAAGCCGGCAGAAGATGTGCATGCTTTGCTTGCCCAAATTTCTCAGATAAAGAAAGATTTGCAAGAACCCATGAGAGAGTTTGTGGCTCGGTTCAACAGGTTGATAAATAAAATTCCCACAAACACTCGACCTGTTGATCGAATTCAAAAGTGTTTCTTCCTGAATGCCCAATCACCTAAAGTTAGTTATGCACTAAGAAGGGCTAATCTCGGAACGTTAGCTCTGGATCAAGAACTGGCTGTTAGTGTCGAGGATGACTTGATCATGTCAGGGAAGTTGAGAAGAGACACTTCCAAATCTAAGTTTGCTGCTTCTTCCTCCTCCACTCCTGGACCTAACACTGATCCATTAGTTCAGAAACTTGAAAATGATCTTCTTGCTATAAAGAAACAACTGGCTCAGCACGCTCCATATGCAGACGTTCCGAGGAGAAATTTCCAGCCCAGGAATCATTTGCCTGCTTCTCAAACAAGATTAGCACTTGAAGGACCTCCTGTTAGAGTCCCTGTCAATGCGACCTGCGAGGTGGAAGAACCAGATGATGATGAAGATAACGAAGCTTGCGAAGAGTTTGCGAGAGAATTTGATGATGAGGCAGAGGAACTTGAGGGATCTCGAGTGAATTTCTTTACCACTGAGGGCATTGATGATTATGATGAAGTGGTAGCAGACATGAACAGCGAATATTTTGCTGTCATGACTCGAGAACAGACAAAGCAGAGGGAGAAGGTGACCCAGCCACCTAATAAATCCAAAGAGCAGTCGACGACTATCCCTGTTATTGCAAAAAGAGGATTTCCTATCCCTACTTCTTCTGCACCAAAGGTGAGTCCTATTAATCCTGCTACCAAAGTTGCTTCTTCCTTTTCTCCTAAAGTTGATAAGCCTAGAATTTCAAATGATGATGGCCCGTCCACCTCTGGATCCTTTGATATTGTTGATCACCTGAAAAAGACCAAGGTACAAATCTTAGAAGCTGAATACTATCAAACCCATCCCAAAGCCTTTGCCAAAATGATCCACTTTGTCAATTCCAACTCTAAGACCACTTCTAAAGGCCTTCTACCTACTCCTCCTTCTGCACCACAGCCTAGCCTGGTAGCTGCTGTCACCTCTCCTGGTGACAAAATTAAACCTTTTTACGTAACACTTCTTATAGCTGGCCATAGGCTCAATAATTGTGTCATTGACTCTGGATCTTCAGATAACGTAATGCCTGCTAAAGTAGCTCATGCTTTAGGCCTGACCCTCACTCGCACTTATGGATCCTGTTACTCCATGGAAAGTAAAGAAGTGCCCCTGGTCGGGAGAAGTAAAGATGCGAAAGTGGCTTTTGCTGCCTTGCCTGAAAAGAAAGTGTTGGCTACCATCTTAGTAGCAGATATCCCTCCTTCATACGGGATGTTGCTAAGCAGGAACTTCTGCAAAGATGTGGGTGGGGAAATCCAAATGGACTGGTCGCATGCACTCGTGCCTGTCAATGGACAAATGAAGAAGTTGTTGCCTGAGAAGCAGTCTGAGTATATTGTGCAGAAAATGGATGATCCTAGAGCACAAATACTCTATGAGGATATGGGTCATGGCAATTACATGATTATGTCCCCTGATGAAATCCAACCTCCCAGAATGTCACCTGAAGATCCTAATGGTATTTGGATTCTAGAATTTGATGGAAGTTTCTCCTCAGCTGGTTCTGGAGCTGGTGTTCTACTGGTGTCACCGGAAGGTGTCCTTCATCCTTTTTCATTTAAGTTGCAGTTTGAGAATACTAACAACACAACATAATACGAAGCTCTCATTCTCGGATTGCAGGTGGCCAAAGAACAAGGTATAAAGAATCTTCTGGCTCGTGGTGATGCAGAATTGATTGTAAAGCAGGTCAGAAACCTTTTTCAAGTAAAAAATGGAAGGTTAAGGCATTACCGGAATCAGGTTTGGGATTCCATCGAATTCCTTGATGCTTTCTCAATTGAAGCAGTACCTAGGGAGAAGAACAGCAGGGATGACTCACTAGCTGTCTCGGGATCTCTACTGATTCCTCATCCTGAATTTTCTCAGGATAAGTTCACCATTGAGATGGTCCATCGGCCTAGTGTACCTGACAATACCCATAACTGGAAGGTTTTCAATGATGATCAACATTTTCTTTCCTTCCTAGAACTCAAGGGTAATTTCGAACAGCTGTATTTTGAGGGAAGTGATAACCTACCTCGCGAAAGTGTGCCCTTTGACAAAGCTGTCACCCAAGGAGAAGAGACAGATCAAGATGGATGCATCAATCTCAAAGGAAACAAGATTCCTAAAGGGCTGGTGAGTTTGGAGGAACTATTTGATAAGCATGACAGGTATGTGAAATCTAGAGCTTCTTCTGGGCCTCAGCAATCAACTGAGTATGATAAGATTGATATTGGGAGTTCTTCTGACCCTAAGCTCGTGAACATTGGAAAATGTTGCATGACAGATGAGAGGAGAAAAGCAATTGATCTTTTGAAAAGGTATAAGGATGTTCTCGCTTATTCTTATGAAGATTTGAAAGCTTTCAAGCCAAAATATATGCAGCACTCTATTCCCCTTAAGCCTGGAATTAAGCCTTTCAAGCAGAAACAGAGACAATACAACCCCAAAGTGGCTGACACCATCTTTCAGGAGATACAGAAGTTGTTGAAGGCTAAAATTATTTTTCCCATTCACCATTCAACATGGATTGCGAATATTGTGCCTGTCAGAAAAAAGAATGGTGAGATCCGCATCTGTGTTGATTTCAGGAACCTGAATCAGGCTTCTCTGAAAGATAATTATCCTTTGCCCATGATGGATCAAGTATTGCAAGCAGTAACAGGCTCTGAAATGTTATCTATGCTTGATGGATTTTTTGGATACAATCAGGTAGAGGTTGATACTGTAGATCAACATAAAATAGCTTTCACTACTCCTTGGGGCACCTTTGCTTACAAGAGAATGCCTTTTGGGCTTATTAATGCTGGTGCCACTTTCCAGAGAGCTATGGATCTGGCTTTTGGAAACTTAAAAGGGAAGTGTATTGTCATCTACCTTGATGACCTGACAGTGTTTTCAAAGACAAGAGCGGATCATTTTGATCACCTAGAAGCAGTTCTGCTGAGATGCAGAGAGCATGGAATCTCTCTGAACCCCAAAAAATCTGTCTTTTGTGTCACTGAGGGAAAGTTATTAGACCACATCGTTTCCAAGGATGGGATTAAGATTGATCCTGAACGAGTTCAAGCCATCCAGCAAATTCCTCTCCCAACCAGTAAAAATGGCGTGCACTCCTTCTTCGGTAAGATCAATTTCTTGAGAAGATTCATCCCTGATTTTGCAGAATTAACTTTGAATATTTCTCAGATGATGAAAGGAAAACAAACATTTGGTTGGTCTTCTAAAGGAAAGGAATCCTTTGAAGGTATCAAGAGAGCTATCGCTAAAACTCCAGTTTTAGCCTATCCCGATTTCAGCAAAGATTTCATCATCTATTGCTATGCTACAAATAATACCTTGGCTGCTGTGTTGACCCAAGAAGACTCCGATAAACATGAGATACCAATTGCCTTCATGAGCTATATCCTGAAGAATCATGAGCTAAAATACACCATGATGGAGAAGCATGCTTTTGCAGTTGTCAAAGCTGTTAAGCAGTTCCGTTTCTATATCCTCAACTCTCACTCTATGGTGCTGGTTCCAGATACAACTGTTAAGTCAATTCTCACACAACAAGAATTTGGATCCAAGAGAGGGAATTGGGTTGCTAAGGTCCAAGAGTATGACATTGACATTCAACCGACCAAGCTGGTTCATGGAAAAGGTCTTTGTGAGCTCATTGCTGAAGGAGCTCAACATGAGTTGCTGGAAAAGAAAGTTGACCTTCCTACTGTTTTGTTCCTTAGTTCAGTTAACGAATGGTATGCTGACATCGCCCATTTTCTCACCTATGGGGAATGCCCCTCTCATTTAACTGCCAAAGAAAAGAGGACTGTTAAATTGAGATCAATACAATATGTATTATGGGAAAATGCTTTGTTCAAGCGTGGCTTGGATGGGAGATTTTTGAAGTGTGTGGACAAGGAACAACAGAGAAAATTGCTCTCAGCTTTTCATGATCAAGCATGTAGAGGGCACTATTCATCAATGGTCACAGCACATAAGATACTTTGTGGAGGGTACTACTGGCCTTCCTTGTTCAGAGATGCATCCAAATGGGCGGATAAATGTGAGGCTTGTCAGACTTTTGTGGGAAGACCTAAGCTGGCTTCTTTGCCTCTCAAGCCAGTTGTGATTGAGGAGCCATTTCGAAAATGGGGTTTGGACTTCATTGGTACCCTTAACCCTGCTTCTAGTGCTGGTCACACTCATGTACTAACTGCCACTGACTACTTCACCAAATGGGTGGAAGCTATTCCAGTCAAGAGCACTACTTCTGAAGTGGTATGCAGCTTCATGAAAGAGAACATCTTGGTAAGGTATGGTGTGCCTAACAAGATTGTAACAGATAATGCCTCGAATTTCTCTTCAGCTGAGATAATGGACTTCTTCTATGGGTATGGTATTTCTTTGGCTCACTCTTCAGATTACTACCCTCAAGGAAATGGGAAGGCAAAATCTACTAACAAAAATCTGGTGACTATCATAAGGAAGTTAGTCAATGAGTCTCAGCGAAACTGGCACAAGAAGCTCTATGATGCTCTTTGGGCAGACAGGATTACACCAAAGAGAGCTATTGGAATGTCTCCTTTTCAAGTGGTATATGGAGTAGAAGCTCAATTTCCAGTGACAGTGGAACTGCCGGCCTTGCATCTAATGAAGGCCATCGAGGATACTAGTTTCAGAGATGCCCTGGACAAGAGAATTATGTACCTACACAAACTGAACGAGGACAGATTGGAGGTTTCTGATAGGATATCTATTCACCAGCAGAAGGTAAAGGATCTGTTTGACAAGAAACCTAGGTTCAGAGAGTTCCAAGTTGGAGATACCGTGCTGTTATGGTACAAAAGACATGAACCTCGTGGCAGCCATGGAAAGTTTGATTCCCTGTGGCTTGGGCCTTTCAAGATCAGACACTTTGCTGGTGAGAATTCCTTTTATCTTGATTACATGGATGGTTCTTCTCTCCCACTTCCTTATAGTGGGCAGTATCTCAAGTTGTTCAAGTCCTAGGTGACTAGGGAGTCCCTTTGTATATTCTGTACAGTGTTTTCCCTTCTGTTGTTTTGGTGTGTTTTCCCTTCTGTTGTTTTTGTGTGTTGCCCTCTTTGTTGGTCTAATTTTTGACTCCGTTTCCCAAGGGATAAGGCACTGGTATGCTTCACCAAGTTTGTCTAAGTTCTTTCCTTGTCTCATTTCTTAAATTTATGCCAAGTCATCCCCAGAAGGAGCCAGTTGTCCACTCAAAATTCCCTGTTCTGATGAAAGTGAAAATTTCAAAATTTTGAGTTTAAGTGTTTTTCTCTGAAGTGCCTAAGTCGTGAATTCGAGAAAATCTATGTTTTGGGTCATTTTGCATGTATTTCGGGCCTGTCGGACATTTTTGTCCCACTTGTCCCAGGTTCTAAAGTGTGTCCTGTTCCCCGATCGGCCGAAATCCCCGAAGTTGTTCCTTTTTCGAGCCCGTCGGAAGTTTTTGTCCCAAGTGTCCCAAAACTCAAAGTGCACTCTATTCCCCGATCGGCCGAAATCCCCGAAGTTGTTCCTTTTTCGGGCTCGTCAGAAGTTTTTGTCCCAAGTGTCCCAAAACTTATTGTGCGAACTGTTGCAATTTCGGCCGAAACGCCAGAACCCGCGTACTCCGGAACTTTTTGTTCCAAATGTCCCAAGTTCAAACGGGCCTTTTGTTCCACTTTCGGCTGAAACCACCCGAGTCACGCACTTCGCACATTTTTTTCCCGAATGTCCCAAGTTAAACGGGCCTTCTGTTCCATTTTCGGCCGATTCGCCCGAACCGCGTCCTTCGGAACTTTTTGTCCTGAATGTCCCAAAGTTAAAAAGTGCACGCTGTCCCATTTTCGGCCGAAACTCCCAAGTCACGTACTTCAGAGCTCTTTGTCCCAAATCAAAAAATGCAAAACTGTTCCATTTTCGGCCGGTTCGCCCCGGACCACGTCCTTTCGCGCATTTTCACCCCAAATGTCCCAAAATGCATTTGTGTGTCTTCTCCCTGTTTCGTCCGAATCGGCCGAGCCTCGTGTTTCGTGCATTCGCGTCTCACATGTCCCAAGTGAACCTAATGCAATTCATACTTAGTTTTTCCCGCTCGACCCGGATGTGCTAAATTTGAATTTAAGTTGCGAAGATCAAATTTCAAGGACAGCTGGCGGAAGGACGAAGCTTTCAAGACGCCGTTTACATCAGTTTTCAAATATATCCATTGGTCATCTTCAAGATGAACATGTCTGGTGTGTCCCTCGTGGAAAAGACATAGCTGAGACGTTAAAGAAATTCAAGAAGCGGTTTCTGAAGATGGTGGGTCCTTCTCAGTGACTGTCCACCTGTCTCCTTCTTCATTCTTTCCTCTTCTTCCTATTCCTTTCGTATTCCATGTAATTAGTTAAGAAATTGCGTTTGGCATTCCTTAACTATTCTCTAGTTAAAAGAAACGGTTACGAGGAGTAACCGAATTGTAAGCTATATAATGGCCTTCTTTGCGCCATTTTGAAGGAGGAAGAACTCGGCATATTTGCTGAAAGTGTAAATAGATCAGAAAAGAAATCAATACAAAAGGGCTTTCCATTTCTTGTCTATCTAATCTCTGTTATCTCTGTGTTTTCTTTTAAATTTCATGAAGATCATTTGTTTCTAGTTCGTTAGTCTCACTGATTGCATATTTTTAAATATTGCGAGTATAGTGATCTTGTATAACCAAGAAGGAACTTTGTGTCCTTGATTAATAAATCTGAAGAAGGTTATTTATAGAACTTTGTGTCTGGTAATCTCATCTAGTTCATCCAATGCAAATGATCTTGTTTTAAATTCACTGCAACTTCGCTTACATAAAGGATTATTCTGCTATCTATAATTCTGCATGTTGCTCTTCTGCTTATCCTCGTATTCCCTTTCCTCTGTCCTTTTTGTAACTGATGATCCTTGTGGAAAACACTTTCGTAATATCCAAGTTCAACCATAAAATCATGTCCTGTACATTTGTGAATAGGTTTGTTTTCTGAATAAGGGAACCTCTCCCATTAAAGAGGAGGGACTTCTTGTCCCCTGTCTGTTGCTCTCTTAAAATTCCTATTTGACGACCAACACTATGGAAATTTAATATTTATTATTAGAACTACACTCAAGACATCAAGAAAAATTAAAACTTCGATACTACTTTCATAGTTTATTACAAAAGTGTTAACATGTCATTGATGCAGGAGCATCCTTCCATACATATAAATAAGTCATGAAGACATTAGTTTTAGCTTGTCAAGTGTGATTGCAGAGTTCTAGAGGTCATTAGGTGTCATTCAATTGTCTTTGTTGGTGTCTAGGATTTTCAAAATTCAAAAGAGGCATTTTCCCCCTCAATGCAAATTTAAAATCGAGAAGCCATTTTGGCTTGATTTGATGTTGTAATGCATTATTGAAGCTTGAGAACTTTGTAAGAGGGTGCAATGAGGCAAATGTGGTATAATGAGGTCCTCTCTAGGGTCACATGTTATGAAAAGAGCTAAGTCATGCTAAACTTAAGGCATATTAGGTAAAGGTAACCTCCTAGAATGGAATCTCATCATGAGTATCTTTGTAACTGATCAAATGAGCAAGAATATCAAGTGAGGGTGATGGAGAGAATATAATAAGCACAATGTAACTACAAATATTCATTCTATTCAGATATGATTTAAAGTGTAATATTTCAAGAAGATAGGGAAGGAGAAAACTTAGTTTTTGATGGTTCTTGCATGATTTTAGTGTTTGTCAATGTGCATGTAAGGGATCCTTGATCTTAGAGTTGAATGTAAGATGTTATTAAGCTTGGTTATGAGCATTTGACTGATAGTGCATTGATTTCGGCATTTCTTGTGCATTATTATCCTTGTGATAGTTTGAGCATTTCTGCATGGTTAAGTGAGCATGGTGTATGATCTTGTATTTGAGCATGTCTGTATTGATGCATGAGAAAAGTAGATTATCATTTTGTTCAAGGATGTGAAGGTATTCATCTTGATGTGAATGTCATTGCATGTTGAAATTGTGAGTGGGTTGTGACTGTGGTGAATAGTGAAGAAATATTTTGATTAACTTGATTTGTGGAAATGAGCATGAGATTCCTTAGTGGTTAAGTGAGTGATTGATATTGTTTATGACTATATATAATGATTTGAAGACATATGCATGTTACTTTCTCTTGTATGTTGGGATTTCCTTTAAAACCCTGAACTGGGACTGTGTTTTGGTAGTTAATTGAGTTGCATCTCTCTTTGTCACTATATTCAATGAGTAAAGAGTTGAACATAATTGGGATGAGTGTAGTAGAGAGTGTTTTGAGAAAATAAGGAAGCCTTCTTTCCATATAAGACTCCGACTCTATAAAGTGAGAAGTGAGAGGTCTTAATACTATCTCTAACGTGCACAATGGAATGCTTTTTCTTGGTTGAGGATAATGTGCATGTTATTATGAACCACTTATAAAATAGAACAGATAGGAGGATGACACAGACCTTAGGGTCAAGTTTGGGGTCTTAAATCCAACAAGGAAGAAATATATAAGAATTTTTCTCTTCTCGGGATATACTATAGCCTACAGTCAAGATTTAGGTAGGGAATAAAACTTGGAGACTTAAACATTTGAACCTTACCTTAAATTTCTCAAGATAACATGAAAATATACCCTAGAAGGGGATTGTGAAATAATTTTATAGAACCAAGGGTGGAATTTGAAGAAAAACTTGACAGTCCTCACCTAGGACAAGGTAACACAGTCAAAGACCTAACTAGAGAAGTCTGTTTGTAAAGGAAGCTACATTTATTTGTTGAGCTCAGTCTTGAAACTTTAGAGGAGGAAAATATCTTAATGGGTGGCCAAAAAGCTGAAGTTTGAGTCTTAAGGTATTTTACATCCAAATCTATGGCTGAAAATGGTCTATTTAAGACCTACTTGAGGGTTTACAAGTCAAAATGAAGAAGTTAAGACCTAGAGAAAGCAAATCAAGGAGTGGGATCTTAAGTTTTTGCATGCACTTTAGGGATGATGGAAGTGATCTAATGAAGTTACAAAGTTTTTTTGTGTTTTCCTAGTTTATCCTAGTCATGAACATACTATAAGAATTGGTTTTAATGGCAGTTTGGGAGCTAGTTTGATGAAAGTGGATTCTTGAGTTGTTTTTGACAAGTTAATGTTGATAATAAATTTGTTTGGAGTGTATAATAGGGAAAATGAATTGGATAACCTTGGAGGAGGTCAAAAGGAAATGAAATACTACTTTGTGCCTAAAATTGTGAAGCAAGAAGTTAGAAAAGTAGGTGGCAAGTAAGTACCATAAGGGTTGAATGTAATTAGTTGGGTTTTATGATTAAATTAGCACTAAATGAAGGTGTAAGAAGGGTATGGTGATGATGGACTATTCCAAATAGTATTTGTCAGTTTTTACAAGTTTTAAGCCATTTGAGACTTATGAATGATCTTCTGAGGCAGAGATAGTGGAGTTATTTGTGTGTAACCTTATTGATTGTGTAAATATATGGTTGCATAGAGTTATCTCTGCATTATTCATGCTTCCTCCATTAACTTTGAGACATCAGAAATAGGGGTAGATGGAATATGGTTAGAATTAATTTTAATAAATGTGTTGACACATGTTTAGAGTTATTCCATTCTTTTAGTGTGTTTTTTAACATGTATCCTCAAAATCTTAATTAGACTCATCAATTGGTTATTGTTATATGAATGATTAAATATGGGAAATTGGCATCACATTGGGATTCTTCCAAAAATAATGTTGTTAGATACAAAGAAAGAGATCAAAGAGAGAATGCAATATTTCATTTGGTATCCTCCTATGAAATTTATTATTTGAAATATCTAGTGGCTAATTATTGTAGCAATCCAAAACTGATTAGAAAATTTCTTGGAAGACTATTACTCGATAGTTTCAAGTCATGGGGACCTTTAAGTTTCCAATTTATAAATAGATTTTATCTCGATAGATGATTCATATATAGATCAATGTGGGTTATGAGTAATAAAACATAACTCACATTCTTCAAGAGTGTTTCTTTGATTCTCACTTAGATTTTTTCTTCATAATAACAGATACCATAAGTACTATTTGGGATTTTAACTTATAGATCAAATCATATCTTTCAAATTTTTCATTTGTTGTGGGATAACACCCATAAAAATTATTAGGTGAAATATCTAACATATGGAGATTGAAAAGATTTTTTAGTTGATGAGGAGTGTTACCTCAAATTTTATTTTATCTCAAAACAAGTATCATCATCTTAGATACTTGCATTGATTATATGGGTATGTTGCCTATTAATTAATTATTACCTAGGTCTAAAATATGCAAGTTGCAGAAATTTTTTAAGACTTTACAAAAACATTATTTTAAGCATATTTGCGTATAGGTGTAGTTTGCAAAGATTAGTGAGCATTCCCATATGAGCTAGAATCACTCCTTCTAAGTTAGTATTTTCCATGTTTAACCTTTTTTGAAGGACATTGGTAATAACATGAAGAATCATATATTGGAGAGGATGATGAAGAAAAACTTATTATTTTTGATGAAATACATGATTCTTGAAAAATATACTCCTAAATATAAGCCATACCAATATAGAATTTGGACCATTGCAAGTCACAATTAATTCACTTTAGAGTCACATGTGTAAAAAAATCAACCCTAAAGTTGAAATTAAATTTGTATGTTATTTGACTTTACATTGGTATGTTAGGGTGTCTTTATAAAGTGATGAAATTAGGGTGACATTGGTGGGGATGTTATGGTGTCTTAAATGGTGACTTATTTCTCATTTTTAAGTTCTAACAATAAGGGTGTGTTAGTATGACGTTAAATATGGATTATTTTTCTACTTTTTTTCTATCTTAAAGGGGTGACATTGCGATGTATTTAAGTATTATATTTGTTCCCAAATTTTACATGTATTATTTTTCAATTTAAGGGAATATTTATTAAAGTTACAAATTAATTCATAGATAAAGTTAATAATAATAATAATTATGTATTTACATAGAAATATATGACACCCTAGCACTACAATATAATGTGACACCTTAGTATGACACCCTAATACAACACCTTAGAAAAAAACCTAATATGAAACCCTAGCATGACAACCTAATGTGATGCCCTATCATAACACCCCAATATGGCACCCTAACATGACACCCTACTATTTCATCCTAATGTGACACCCTAGGACAACATATTAACACAGTACTTGTATACAAAACCCTAACACTATACCCTATCACAACAACCTATTACCACACCTTTATTATGTGACACCCTAACATAACACCATAATGTGATACCCTAACATGCAACCATGATGTGACACCCTAACACAAAACCCCTGTGTAACAACCAAATACAACACCCTAATGTGATACCCTAACCACTAATGAGACACCCTAATTAACACAAGTGTAATACCCCAAACAACATATGCAACATCTAAACAAAAATGCAAAACCAAAAACACAAATATAACACCCTAAAAAAATGATACCCTAAACACTAACGTGACACCTTAAACACTAGTTTTGATCACACACTAAAAACATGCGATACCCTAAACACCAATATGAAAACCTAAACAAAAAATGATATACCCTCCACACCCATGTGAAACTCTATTCCGACACCTAATTACGTGGAACCATAGTGTGACACTGTAATGTGACACCCTAACACCACACCGTAATTTGGCACCTTAGGACGGCACCCTTATGTTACACCCTAAAGAAATACCCTAATGAGACACCATAAGGTAACACCATAATGTGACATTCTAGTGCCACACCCTGTTAATGGGACACCCTAATGTGATATTGTAATGCGACATCCTATTCAAGACATATTGAGTCCTAAACCACATTAGGTTATCACAATTAGAATACTACACAAAAGAAATTATTATGATAACCTAACAAGTGAATGGTTTCACGGGGCACTAAAATAGGACTTTTAATTCCCCATCAACACTATTACGACACTCCAATGTTAAATGTGACTTAGTTATTAACTTTTATTCCTGTCTTAAAAGGGTGAATTTGTAGTGTATTTAAGTACATATTTTTTTCCCCAATTTTGACATGTCTAATTTTATGAGTTAAGGGTATATTTATTAATGTCACAAATTAAGTCATATATACATTTAAAAATGCTATAATTGTCTATTTAGATGTAATTATTAGACACCTTGTCAAGACACCATAATGTGACATCTGAGTGCGAAACCCTAGTATAACACCCTAATACAACAACCTAGCACAACACCCTAATACAATACTCTAATGTGACACATTACCATGAAACCCTAGAAAAATACCCTAACATGTCACCCTAAAGTGAAATCCTATCACAACACACTAATATGAAACCCTAACATGATACCCTAATACAACACCCTAATATGACACCCCAACACAACACCCTAACATGACACCATGATGTGATACCCTAATGTAACACCCTAACATGAAACCCTGGTGTGACACCTTGATGAAACACCCTAATGTGAAACCATATTGAAAAAACCTAAACACTAATGAGACACCCTAATTAACATATTACAACATCCTAAACAATAAATATGACATCCTAAATACCAATGTGATACCACAAACACAAATAAAGAACCCTAAAGGAAAAATGTGACACCCTAAACACTAATTTTGACCCCTTAAATACCAATATGGCACAATAAATAAAAATGTGACAACATAAACAAAAAATGATACACCGTACACACCTATACGAAACTCTAATGTGACATTATAGTATGATACCCTAATTATGTTACACTTTAACATGAAATTATAATGTGACACCCTAACATGACACTTCTTGAGTTTATACTTTATCATGAGACCCTAATGTTGCACCCTATTAATCAGATACCCTAATGTGATAAACAATCATGACATATTAAGTCCCAAACCATATTAGGTTATCACAATTATCCAAAATATAAAAATCTAATTACTACGATAACCTAATAAGTGAATGGTATTATGCAATACTCAAATAAGACATATCAAGCCCCAGTAACACTAATGTTATGCACTAAATTTATTAGAGTAAATCACGTAACAAATCAACCATTTGGTTGATAAGGCACCGAAGTAGGACATAACAAGTCTCATAAATATTTATGTGAGACCCTAATGTGATTAGAGGCCTTTATATGTCATATTCAAGAGCCTTGTGCAACCAATTGAGCCCCGTAAACACTAACATGACTCCCAAATTCTAGTATAGGGCTTGATAAGTCCTATTTGAGTGCCTAATTTACTAGGAATCAAGTGAATGGTTACAAAAGACACTAAAATAGGACATATTATGGACCATAGACACCTACACACCATCGTAATATCATTATCAGGCTTGATATGTCCTATTTCATGTCATTATGGGGATTGATTTCATTATCGAGTGATTGATTACATAAGGAAAATAATAAAATAGATATTGAGCGCCATAGAAAAATAACATATGGATCTAATTTGACGTACTATAACTTAATTTCCTCTAATTTGATATAATTTAACCTAATTTTCCATAATGTTGTAAATTTAATCTAAATTGACCCAATTTCCTGTAGTTTGACCTAATTTGAGCTACTTGACATGATTTCCCCTAATTTGACATAATATCCCCTAATTCTACATAATTTCCCTTGATTTGATCCGGATCCTCCTTATTTGGCATAATTTGACATATTTCCCCTTGGCTTGGCCTAATTTCCTTGAATTCGATATCATTAACCCAAAACTGGCCTAGTTTCCCCTACCATGACCTAATTTGATCTAACTTCCCTTAATTTGACCAAGTTTTGACCAAGGTTCCCCTTATTTGACCTATTGTATTTTAATTTTCAATTTCCTCTTAAATTGACTTGATTTGTCTTAATATTATAAATATTTCCCATTTTCACAAATTTGCTAAATTTTTACCTAATTTGATACAAATTCTCTATTTCTCAACAATTTTGAGCCCATAACATATCATAATAACTTTCAACTTCTTTAAGATTTTTCTCACAGCCTGATCCATTCCATTATACTTGTAACACTACTCAATATAACATACACAACATATAACATTCATATCAAATACTCTTGTTTTCATAACAATGTACTAATTTCAATCAAGAAGTTATTTAGATGGAATTGTTTGTATAACACAAGATTTCTAAGCTTTCTAGCCCTGTCACTTATTTATTCTCAAAAATATTCATCATATCTCATTCCAAAAAAATTATCTAAACATAAAAGGATCCAAGAACACCTTACTTATATAGAACATTCAAGATTTATGAGCATATAATAACTTTATTTCATAGTGGAGATTTGATTTACAATACTTTCTTGGTGATTACAAACCTCTTAAGAATTCTTGGTTCCTCCTCACGTGCTCTCTAATGTTAAAATATCCCTTAGAGACACCTTATTAACTTCTACAACTAGAATTATCCCTTTATGATCAGGTATAAAGGTAGTTACACAAGTTTTAGCTAGCTTAATGATAGTAAGAGCCGAGTATAACTCATGAAACCCTAAAAAAAGGGTGAAGACATCCTATTTTCATCCCATAAGGTCTTGAATGACCTTTTACATCATAAATAGTCTTCACACTTTACATTAACCTCCCCATTTTACTTTAGAAATTCAAATTTTTAGTAGATTCATTTTGGATGGAAAAATCACAAGGGTCTCTTGACACCCAAGAAGGAACACAAGGAGGTTAGAAAACACCCTAAAACACTAAAGAGGCCTATTAAGACCCAAAGATTTTTTTTTTGAAGAAAACAATTTTTTTTTTCTATGTACATAATGATGTTGCTACATCAATCACTTCTTTCAAGTTAGTATTTGACATGTTTAATATTTTTGAAGAAAAAATTGGCAAGAACATGAATAATTATATATTGGTTAGGATGATGAAGAATAAATTATTATTTTTTGATGAAATACATGATGCTTGAAAAATGTACTCCTAAAATATAAGCCATATCAATATAACATTTGGACCATTTTAAGTCACAATTAATTCACTTTAGAGTCACATGTGTAAAAATTTCAACCCTAAAGTTGAAATTAAATTCACAAATGTTATCTGAGTTTACATTGGGATGTTAGGGGTGTCTTTACAAGTGCTGACATTAGAGTGACATTGTTGGGGATGTTAGGGTGTCTTAAATGACAATTTATTTCTCATTTTAAAGTTATAACATTAAGGGTGTGTTAGGATGACATTAAATATGGCTTATTTTTCTACTTTGTTTCCTATTTTTAAGGGGTGACATTGTGAAGTCTTTAAGTATATATTTGTTCCCAAATTTGACATGTCTTATTTTACAACTTAAGGGAATATTTATTAAAGTAACAAATTAATTCATAGAAAAAGTGAAAAAATAAAGAATTATGTACTTACATGTAAATATATGGCAACCTAACACGACAATATAATGTGACACCCTGATACAACACCCTAATATAACAACTTAATTTTTTTTTCCTAATTTTAAACCCTAGTATGACACCCTAATATGACGCCTTATCCCAACACCCCATTAGGACACCCTAACATGACACCCTAACATGACACCCTTGCACGACACCCTATTATATCACCCTAATGTGACACCCTATGACAACATAATAACAAAATACCCTTGTATAAAACCCTAACATGATACCCTATCACAACACCCTATTATGATACCTATATTATGTGACACCCTAACATAACACCATAATGTGACACCCTAATATGGAACCATATGAAACCCCTATGTAATAATCAAATGCAACACCCTAATGTGATACCCTAAACACTAATAAGACACCCTAATTAACACAAGTGCAATACCCCAAATAACAAATGTAACGACGTAAACACCAATGCGATACCAAAACATAAATAAGAAAACCTAAATAACATGACACCCTAAACTCTAATGTGACACCTTAGACTCCAATATCACACACTAAAAAACATGCGACACCTTGAACACAAATATGAAAACTTAAACAAAAAATGATACACCTTCCACACCCATGTGACTCTCTATTATGACACCCTAATTATGTGGAACCATAACATGACATTGTAATGTGACACCCTAACACAACAATGTAATTTGACACCTTAGAATGAGACTCTAATGAAACAACCTAAAAAATACCCTAATGAGATACCATAAATAACACCATAATATGACACCCTAATACCACACCCTATCAATGTGACACCCTAATGTGACATCCTATTCAAGAAATATTGAGTCCCAAACCACATTAGGATGTCATAATTAGCCTAATACAAAAAATATTTATTATGATAACCTAAAAAGTGAATGGTTTCATGGGGCACTTGAATATGACATATTAAGCCCCATAAAAATAAGTATGACACCCCAACATAAAATGTGACTTATTAATCGAATTTTATTCCTCTCTTAAAAGTGATTCAATATAAATAGAATTGAATCTTATTTTCACAGTAACTAATGCAATGTTAATAAATGATGTACAAATGATAATATACAGTAAGATGCAAACAATAAAGCATGTGTAATATGAAACCCTAAGCAAGAAGAATAAACAGGGGGACTTAGCTAATTTTCAAGCGAATAAGAAGTGATATGGGTAGAAGAAATACTAAAACAAATCAAGGAGAGTGTTGTTGATGTTGACTGGAGCTTCTGGATTCTGAAACTGCACAGGACAGAAGTGGTTGGGAGAGGAGAAGAGTGCTTGATGCTAGTGTCTGGATCTGGGAATTGGTTTCTAGGTAGATACTGTGGATTTGATTCTTCCAGGGCCAGATGATGTTCAATTTTCTTTCCTATATATTGATTTGGAGTCACTGTATAATCTATGAATGTACCTGTAACCTGCAAGAAATAAATTCAGCTACAAATAACCAAAAACCACATCAAACCTAAAAAGGAAAATACAAAATGGGGATTCAAAATGACCCCAGTGCTCACCCAAAGAGTGAAATTATGATCGAATGTTGCACTACATCTCAAAATTCATGTATTTATTATGTGTGTGTGAGTGTGTGTGTCGAAATGATGCCCTAGAATGTCCTTGTGTAAGTTGCACAGTGATAATGAGATTATATCTAGAATGTAGCAAATGTATATAATGTGTGGGATGAAATAGAATAGACTTCACCTCTTATGTTGTGTATATAGAAGTGAGGCAAACTTTGTCCCTTGAATGAGTGTCCTAGATGGATGCATTTGATTCTCTTTGTGCCTTTGGATGCAAGATTAGGTGGTAGTATGTAATGTTTAGTGCTTGGTGCTTTATTTTGAAAGCACAACTATGTATTTATATGATTCCCCTGTTTTAATTTCGTAATTAATAATTGAAAGGCCGACCCAAAGCGATAAAAATTAATTAAGAAGTGAAAGGGGTCAAAATAGATAAGAACAAGGTAAAGAAGGAAAAGAGCGCCCAGGAGGATAGGAACACCTAGTGATAATGTCCCAATTGGGTGCTAGTGTTTGTGGCTATAGAAAGATTAAAAAATCAAATTTTGGCAAGAGTGGAAGATGTATAAAGCAAGTAAAAGTGCAGAAGATTAAAAAAAATGATAAAGGGAGTTGTCAATTACTATTTTTCTTGCTTAGGAATCGTGCAAATGCTACCATGCTTTTAGGACCTAAAAATATACCTAAATGCATAGATTTTGTTTCTACATTATGCCCCCACTTTATGTTGTTGAGTGAATATTTGGTAGAATAAAGTCAATAGAAGATGCATACCTTATGATCCTATAGAGTGTGACGAATAACATGTCGAGTGGAAAAGTGAAGCATGGAGTGATCAAAAAGCAAAGTGTGGAGACTGGGAAAAAGGGAAATGGACCCTAGGGGTAAAGCATATGCATAACTTGTACCTATTGTTGTGTTTTTATTTGCTAATGTAGGCTACTTCTTGTTGCGTAGCAAGAACGGACCTAAAAAAGAATAGAAAGAAAGTAGTCAAAGTTCCATGTATGATAAATCAAAGTAATACATGTATAAGTAAGTAAAAGAGTGAAAGTATGTAAAAGGAAAGTGTGCACATGATGTATAATAGTGTAAGATAAAGAGAGTTTTCCTGATTTTCTGAATTTTATCACCGATGGTGAGTTTTTTGGGTGATCTCACTTTAAGAGTGAGATTTTTAGGTGATTTCATGCCAAGAGTGATTTTTTTGGGCGATTTCATGACAAGAGAAGAGTGTTAGGGAGAGAGGTCTAGTTTTTCTCTCCTTCCATGATTGCTTCTTGAATTAGATCCATTGTAGATGGTACATCTTGATTAGTTCCGTGTTCTTCCGTATTGTTCCGTATGTTCCATATTGTAACTGATTATAAGAGGTAGAATACATTTTGTATTTGGAGGTAAGTTCCTTCTACTGAAGAACTATGCTGAAGACGACTAAAGTCTATGTTGTACTAAAATATTGCATGTTTCTACCCCCATGACATTAGTGCCTAAGGGAGGAAAAAAGTGCTAGGCCCTACTATCTGGGTCTGGGCGCTAGTGTCTGTACTGTGTGAAGTCCAAGTCTAGTCCTATACTATTCCATGACTCTATGTATGTGTTGTTTATGTACCATGTTGATATGAACTATATATCTGAGCTACTCTAAGAATGATTTGCTCACCCCATGTATGTACCACTCGTTTGGTGTGGATACAACTTCTGGAGGAGAATGTGGTCCAAAGGAAAGGACCTGATGCTGATATGAAATGGATACCTGTAGGGGTAGGGGATGTGCATGTTAGAAACTAAGGCACATGAAAAAAAGTAGGCTAGTACAAGTGTTAATAGGAAAAGTAGCTAACATGCAATAGAAAACAATGTAACAAACAAGTGTGAAAATAAGATGGACCACAAAAAGCGGGTTTCAAACATGGGACATCACTCATAATGTCACAAGATAATTAGGGCCAAAGCGGCCAAAAGCATACAATGATCACACAAGACATAGCGCATAGCTTGGAAACAATAATATATATTAGAAAATAATAACAAGTAAAATATGAAAGATGGACATGTTTGTATATAACCCTACAAGGAAAATGTTACACATGAAGCACTTGTTAGCATGTTAGAAAGATAAATAGTATGTCAAATGTGTATATAGAAATGAAAATCAAGTGCTAGTAAGAAGAAGTAGTGAATGATGAAACAATATAACTTGTAATGTGTGAGAGTAGTAAAGGTAAATGCCTTGACGAGCCATGTCCAGAATGGCAAGGGATTCAATGTCGATCATCATACATCATGTAAGGATCTGCAAGAGATATGTATTCACTTCCAGAGACTAAGTGAACATGCATGTGTATATATGATAAAGATAATGCCATGTACTAAGTATTCGTCTAGCATAGTAAGCAAAGTGCAACATACAAGTAGTATAAGAAAGAAAAAGTAAATGTAACCAAGATATGCAAATGATATGATGGTGTGATAGTATGGTATGAAAGATGTGAAAATGGAAGGAAACCCGTTGTCCCTTAACGGATGTGCATGAAATGAGGCTCATTTATAAATGACCCCTCAGTAGTCAAGAATGAACTATAGAACAAGAGCGTGTCATCGGGAAATGGGTGTTTCATGTGTGAGTAGATGTTAGAAAAGATATGTCATGAATCAAAGAGCATGAAGTGTGTAATGCGAGGTTCATTGATCTAATGTGCCCTTAATAGTAAAGTGTGAGCTATAGCATGAGAGTGTGTCATGGGGTATTGAAGGTACAATGTGTGTACCAAATATGTAGGAGTTTTAAAGAAATATTAAACACAAAGCGTGGAGTGTGGTAGTAGATACCAGAAACACCCTAAACACTTGTGCGACACCCTAAACAATAAACATAAAAACCTAAACACTAGTGCACGACCTTAAACAACAACTATGAAACCCTAAACCCTAATATGACATTATAAAAACTATTGTGACATAGTAATGTGACACCCTAAACAAAAATATGAATCTCGAAACACTAGTGTGATACCCTAAACAATAAAAATGACACCTTAAACCCTAATGTGACATCGTAAACACTAATTTGACACCCTAAACACTATTTTGATACCCTAAAAAAAATGTGAAAACCTAAAAAATGAGAAACATCATAAACAACATATCTGAATCCCTAAATAAAAAATATGACACCCTAAGCAATAGTGTAATACCCTAAACAACAAATATGTACCTTAAACAACAATGCCACACCGTTAAACATTAGTTCAATACCCTAAAACAATTCAACACCTTTAAAATATGTGACACCCTAAACACTAGTGCAACACACTAAACAAAAAATGTGACAACCTAAACACCATTGCGGCACCCTAGAACCCGATATGACATGTTAAACACTAAATTTACAACATAAAGTATAGTGCAAAACCTTAAACAATGATTGTAACACCCTAAACACCAATGTGAAACCATAAACATAGTATGACACTCCTAACACTATTACAACGCTCTAAATAACAAATTTTAAACCCTAAACACCAATGCGACACCCTAAACAACAAATGTGACATGCTAAACACTAGTGTGAAACTCTATACACTAGTATAACACCCTAAACACTAGTGTGACACCCTAAACAACTTATATGATACCTTAAACACTAGTGTGATACCATAAAATATATGACACCCTAGAATCCATTGTGACATTGTAAACACTAATGTAATACCCTAAACACTAATTTGACACCCTAACTAAAATTTGTGACATTGTAAACACCAATATGACATGATAATTACTAATATGCACCATAAACACTATTATAACACCCTACAAAATAGGTGTAACACCATAAACACCTTTGCAACACCCTAACAAATAAATGTGAAACCCTAAACAACAAATGTGACACCATAAACACTAATTAGGAACCTTAAACAACACATATAACACCCTAAACTCTAATGTGACACCATAAACATTAGTTTGACAAGCTAAATACCAAATCGACACCCTAAGAACCAATGCAACACCATAACCACAAATATGACACCATAAACACTAGTGTGACAACCTAAAGCCCAATGCGGCATTGTAAACACTAGCATGAGACCTTAAACATTAGTGTGACACACTAAACAACAAATGTGACACCCTAAACATTAGTGTGACACCCTAAACACTAGTGTGACACCCTAAACACTAATGTGATACCCTAAACAACATATTTGAAACCCTAAACACTAGTGTGACATCATACAAATAAATATGAAACCTTAAACCTGATTGTGATACCATAAACACTTGTGTGATACCCTAAAGACTAGTTCGACACCCTAAATAATAAATGTGACAACCTAAACACTAATAAACCATGCTAAACATTAGTATAAAACCTTAAAAACTATTACAACACCCTAAAAAATGAGTGTAACATCGTAAAAATTTTTATGACACCCTAAAAAATAAATGTGTCATTGTAAATAGTAGTGTGGAACCTTAAACAACACATATGGCACGCAAAACCAAAATATGACACCGTAAAAACTAGTGTAAGACACAAAACATGAATTTGAAGCCCTAAACACCAATGCAACACCCTAAATACCAATATGACACCCTAAACACTAGTGTGACACTATGAACACTAATATGACACTATAAACACTAACGTTACACCATAAACACCAATACGACATCCTAAACACTAGTTTGCCACCTTAAACACTAGTGTGGCACCTTAAACAAAAATTACAATACCATAAACATTAGTGCAACACCCTAATTTTTTAAAACACTTAACACTAGTGTAACACCCTTAAAAAATGTGACACCCTAAATCTCAATGCGGAAGTGTAAACACTAGAATGACACCCTAAAGATTAGTGTGACATGCTAAAAAATAAATGTGACACCCTAAACACTAGTATGATGCAATAAATAAAAAACATGACACATAAACAATATTTTGACATCACAAATAATAAATGTGACACCCTAAACATTAGTATGACACCATAAATAAAAAATGTGACATCGTAAACACTAGTTTGACACTCTGAATAATAATTATTAAACACCCTAAACCCCAATGTGCATTTTAAACACTAGTGTGATAACCTAAAAAAATATGTGACACCTTAAACACCAATGAGACACCTTAGACACTAGTGTAATACCCTAAATAAAAAATCTAACACACTAAAAACTAGTACAAAAATCTAAACAACAAATGTGACACTGTAAACACTAGTGTGATACCTTAGATATTAGGGTGGCACCTTAAATAATAAATGTGATACCCTAAATATTAGTATGACACCCCTAAACAACCAATATGACACCTTGAACCCTAATGCGACACCATAAATAGTAATATGATACTCTAAACACTTGTGTAACACCCTAGACAACAAATATGACACATGATACTTTAAACACTTGTGTGACACCCTAGACAACAAATATGACACGTGACCCCATAAACACTAGGAAAACACCCTAAACACACAAATGTGATACCCTAAACAATATTTTGACACCTTAAACAACAAATGTGACACCCTAAATAATAGTTTGACACTGTGAACAAGAAATTTGATACTCTAAACACTAGTGGGACACCCTAAAAAACAAATATGACACCTTAAAACCCAATGCGATTTTTAAAAAATTATTAGAAAACCCCAAACACTAGTGCGGCACCCTAAACATTAACGCGACCCCTAAAAAATATGAAATCCTAAACTCTAGTACAATACCCTAAACAAAAAAATGACACCCTAAACCATAATGTGATATTTTAAAGACTAGTTTAATACCCTAAAGTTTAGTGTGACACCCTAAACACTAATATGCACATTAAACAAAATAAGTGACATCGTAAACACAATTGTGACATCATAAACATTATTGTGTCACCCTATACAACAAATGTGACACCCTAAAACTAGTGTGGCATCGAAAAAAATCAAATATGACACCCTAAAACCTGATTCAACATTGTAAACACTAATGGGACACACTAAACTAAAAATGTGATACCCTAAACACCATTGCAACACCCTAAACACTAGTGTGAAACCATAGACATGAGTGAGAGATTGTAAACAAATAAAGTGACAACGTAAACACCAGTGTGACACCTTAAACACTAGTGTTACACCCTAAATGAAAAATACAACACCATAAATAATAGTGCAACACCCTAAAATTTTTTTGACACCTTAAACATTAGTGTAACACCATAAAAAAAACAAATGTGATAAACTAAACCCTAATGTGACACCATAAAAACTAGTATGTCACCCTGAAAAATAGTGTGGCACCCTTAACAACACATATGACATGATAAACATTAGAGAGAGACCCTTAACAAGAAATGTAACACCCTAAAAACTAGTTTGACACCCTAAATGACAAATATGACAACATAACCACTAATGTGACAACTCAAACAATAATTCTGACACCCTAAATACTAGCAGACACCCTAAACAAAAAATGTAACATTGTAAACACAAGATTGACACCCTAAACAACATTGCGACACTCTAAATAATAGTGTGACACCCTAAAAAACAAATGTGATACCATAAACTATTTTGACATCCTGGATAACATATGTGACAACTTTAACACTAGTGCAACAACTTAAACAACAATTGGGACACCCTAAATACTAGTGTGATACCCTAAACAAAAAATTTGACATGCTAAACCAAAATGCAACAATGTAAAGACTATGATGATACTGTAAAAAACATATTTGATACCCTTAAAAACTAATATGACACCATAAACACTAGTACAACACCGTAAAAATAAAATATGATACTAAAACCTAATAGGCAGAGCTAGATAAACACAACAATATTTATTTATTTATGATTGAAGAAAAATATTACATGCAATGGAATTTATACAAAGAGGACAAAGATCTAGAACAACAACGGAAGAGGAGGAACAACCTAGAAGAGAACAATATAGAAAATAAATATATATAAAAGTTACTAAAACAATGTATTATTTTGCTAACATTCCCCTCCTTAATACATTGTTTTTACAAATTTACCCCCAAAATAGTTCAAATTTCTCTTTACCGAGACTTGTGAGTATATCTGTGATCTGAGTGTCTGTTAGGCAATACTGGAGCTGGGTGTGGTGGTTCAAAATTTGATCTTGAATGTAGAGACATTCAACTTCTACATGCTCGGTTCTCTCATGGAAAACTAGATATTTCCCAAGTTTCAACACACCCTGATTGTTGCAGTGAGTGATGGGAGGATTTTCTTTAGGAATTCCCATATCTACTAAAATTCATGTAACCAAATCCCTTCACAAAAAACTCCTCACGTGTCCTGATACTCTGCCTTAGTGGATGAGAGAGTAACAACAATTTTCTTCTTACTAATCCACGAGATAGGACCAGACTTGAGATGAAAAATATAACCTGAAGTTGATTTCATGTTATCAACGGATCCAACAAAGTCCGAGTCTGTATATCCCTACAAGAATAACTGAGAGTTCTTGTAACGCCCACATTTAGACGCACAAAGACCCATGTCAAACTTCGTCAATCACTTAGGAAAATTTCAATTCTTTTAAAGTTGCAAGGGTAACAACATTTGATTTTACAAACAACATGTCATTACAATAATTTACCATAATAACATTGTTAGTCATACTAATCTTATTATAATGCATTAGATTAATATCATCATCCTTACAATATTATATTATTTATGATAATTATCGTTATTTACAAATCGACAATTTTAAACGTCATAACAATGATGTACGTTATGATCTTTTAATAACAAATTTACAGACATTAAGAACCCTATAATATTATTTCATAATCTTATATTGACTTTCAAAATCTTCTAGATATTAATGTAAACTTCATGTCAAATTCGATGAACCACAAATTCTATAATCAAAATCAAAATCTTACTCTATCTATATATATAACATTTCTTACTATGTATAAAATCTCATTGTAGGTAATAATACTTTCACCATTAACATTCTAACCCTTATACTATCAATTATATATAATTAATAAAGTATATATCATATAATTTAGGTATTGTTTTAACCTTTATGACTAATATTGCATTAACCATATACCTCCCTCTTTCCAGGTATAAACTAAATGCCCTAATGATTACCGAAATCTTCAAACCTTATTTCTCTTTTTTTTTTTTCCACCCCACGTATTTAAATCTAACTAAAAATCATATCCTTATGTAGTAAGATTCCCGTTAAATAGATATTATATGAAGTGTTTGACTTTCAAAGTATCTCATCTGCTGTACGTTTCTCAGACAACAAAACAAAGGTTGAGTGGGAAAAAAAAAGTGATCCATGTCAATATCCCACCAACCAAATTAAGTTATCATCGAAACCCAAAGCAGACCATCCTACACGACTCCTCAGACCTGTCATTTACCTTGCAAAAAATAAAAATAAAAATAAAAAAAATAAAATAAAAAAAAAAATATATATATATATATATTTTAATTATTACATATAATATTAATAGAAATAAATAGATATAATATATATAAGCAATATTAACTATTTTAATATTATATAATTTATATATTTGCAATAATTACTTAGTTGGATATTGGGTTATTTATTCCAATATATGTAGATATATAAAAATTTATATCTAGCTTAATTATAAAAAAGTGAATTATATTTACACTTAACTATATATATATATATATATATATATATATATATTAATTATTGCATATAATATTAATAGAAATAAATAGATATAATATATATAAGCAATATTAACTATTTTAATATTATATAATTTATATATTTGCAATAATTACTTAGTTGGATATTGGGTTATTTATTCCAATATATGTAGATATATAAAATTTATATCTAGCTTAATTATAAAAAAAGTGAATTATATTTACACTTAACTATATATAAAATACATACATATAATATATTGTATTGCATAATACAAATTATATGTAATACCACCAATTTCTAATTTTATATGATTTTCAAACAATGAGATTGTAACACGAGAAACTTGCAAAGTAATAGTTAGTATATTTATCAAGGATTCATAATTAGTCATCTATTTAGTTTAACACGACTTGTAATTTAAAAAAAAAACACACTTTACGTTTAGCTATAATTCAAGAGAGATATCCATAAAACCATTTCCAACAACTCATTATAAATCACTATTCGGATAGGAATGAAACGATACAATCATCTACAAAGCACATTTCTTTTTTTTTTTCCTCTTTTCTTTTAAATCAAGTAGAGATTTCTACAAAAAAACAACTTAACAAGTTTACTTTCATTTCATAGCAGATACACATTTTCACTTACAAAAGTTTAACTTGAAATTAGAAGTTTTAAAATCCCGTCACAAAGTGGAGACAACATGATGAAATTTACAAAATAGTCTCTCTTTCTTGGTCTTTTTCACAATGCAACTTTTTCTAGGATGACAACTTTGAGCTCCTTCATTTCTTTATCATAAAATCACACCAACAAGGATGGGGGAGTAGGCAATGCTCTCCTCCCAACCTATTCCAATGAGAAGGGGAATCCACCCTTCTCATTGACCCTCAAGCACCAACAATAGAGCAATAAGGGCAATTTAGCAACCATGAAAACTCTTTACAAATGCTTCAACAAACATTCATTTACAACAACAAAACTTGCAACACAACAAGCAAAATAACAAGATAGCAACAATATACAATTTTCCCAAACATAGAGGCTTAAAAATCTAAGCCAAGGGAGAAGAGAAATATGGGAAATCCCTTATACCTCCCAATGGGTTAAGGGTCCACATTAAAAGCCTCCAAAAATATTCATCCACACAACATAACTCTTATCCCTCCCTCAGTCTCCTATCTCTCCCTCATTAATCTTATCACTCCCTCAAATAGAATATATAAAGGTAAGAAAAAAAATATTTCTTGCTATCACAATGTGGGACACCCAACCAAAACTCCCTCCAAATGCATATACAAAAATCTTATCCCTCCCTCAAAATATCCCCATTTTCCTTCTCCCACACCATCCTTAAGGTACTACCCAATCCAAAACAAACACACATATTCATTCATTTTACAACAACACATGACAAATAAAAATAAATACAAGGGTATAGACTCTACCTTGCCATTGCAAGAACTTTAATCTTTAAACAATCCCCTTCAAGCTTCTTCCAAGTCCAAACCAAATCCAAAATCAAGCTTCCAAGCTCCAAAACAAACAACCAAGCAAGAATCTCCAAAATGTGCAAGTAAGAAATAAAACCAAGTCAAACACAATGACCAAGACTCATAAATGGGTGGGTGAGGGTATGAAAAGTTCCACTTACACACACAAACATCCACTCCATACCTCTAAGGACACAATTAAAATACTTTGTAAGAAAGTGCAATTAATTTCCACTTTTCTCACCCAAAACACATAATGAGGGCTAAAATTATCCCCTCACGTCATAGGTATGGTTAGTGGGTGAGTTTAAGAGGCATGGGACAAGTCTAACTCGTCCACAAGCCTCCAAAAGTTGCTCCAAGCTAAAATTCGAGATTTGAAAAGTGAGGTTGACGTAAACAACGTCCAAAATCAATAAAGCCCATATCAAATCCATAATATAAAAAAGTACTATCTACCATATTAAATTCCCCTTTGTCACATACCACTTAAATAAATCACATGATCAATTAAACTAAACAAGGCATATTACTTTAAGCAATAATAAGTGAGCATACATTACAATAAATAAGTCACACTACACAACTAAATAAATAAAGTAAAGGAAATAAAAACAAACATTCAAACCCCTTGGTCACACATGAGGATAACCCCCAATGGGAACATCCAAACAACATAAAAGGTACAAAACACAAAGTTTTCAAGGTGACCTTGTTGTCAATAACCAGTATTCTTTCATGGTTGGTCTCCTATCTCGTTCTTGTTTATTGTGATATAATTTCCTACGACAAAACAACACAATACCTCTTCGGCCTTAAGGCCCGCATCAAATACATCATGGAATGAAAACACACTCATACATATCATACAACAACATCATACATGTAGTTATATACTTATCATCAAAATTAGGAATTTTATATCAATTATTTACCATTTATAAACATTTCATTTCTACCATTTTACTAACATCAATGAGACCACAAGAATAACTCTGATCATATAATCATAATCAATATGTCAAGAATCCAAAGTGTCAATGTATAATAGAGTAACAAGCACTAGATCATCATCTATCAATGTCTACTAGTAGTCGCATAACCATCTATAATATGAGTCACAATATATCGATAATCAAAATGTCGCATACTATCTATCACACATGCTAGATCAAAATATAATAATAAGTATCCATGTCTCTAGATCAATAGTAATAAAAATAATAGTATACATAAGTGTTGAACAAGAGTGGGTATTACGGTTCTTATGATACTCTAGACCATAGTCAACTGTACCTCAGACATATGTCAACACATGCTCTTGTTGCTCACCCAGTGACATTTCTTTTGGTTCCCTGCATGATTATCGGAAAGATAGCTTACAACAAAGCAAAGGCCCTGGCTGTAAATAATGAACATGGACGGAAGCGCTGATTAATTTATTAACTATTTAGGAAAATCAAATACAATGGGTGTAGGCTGCAATACTTATAGAAATTGGATAACAGAATCGTACAAACAAGTAATATGTTGCACAGGTGCAACATAATTACATAATCTTCCCAAAATACATCTGGGAAGTAGGCACAAACAAATATGCTATTGCAATAATGCAACAATAAAGCTCCACGTATGCAATAAAATAATATAACGGCTTATATAATCATAACCTATCACAAAAATAATAATAAAATACCTAATTATAATGCATAATTAATATGTTTAACCTAGCATTTACCCCCTTAATTTTTCATTTCCTCAAGGGATGAAGAGAGGAAACTATCTGAACAACTCGAACTTGTTACATGCAAGTGAGTTTGTGAAGATAACTGCTCGTTGTTCACCTGTTGGGAAAAAATGTGAAGCTGTATATTGTGTTTCAAGACATGCTCACGTATGAAATGTACTTGTACCCTCAATGTGCTTTGTTCTTTCATGAAAAAATGGATTGTGAACAAGTTTGAGAACACCCTCGTTGTCTACATACATGGTGGTAGGTTTGTCTTGTGGTATTCCATGTCCTTCAAGTATGTGACGTAGCCATATCACTTCTCAGACATCTTCACCTGTAGAATGATACTCGTCTTCTATAAAAGAATGAGACATAAAGTGTTGTGTCCTGATTCCCCATGATATCGGTCTAGATCCAAAAAAGAATACAAATCCTGAAGTGAATTTTCTGTCATCAATATTACCTGTATGATCTGAATTTGAATATCCTACTCAAGAAGAAGTTTTCGTTCTTCTTGTATTCTAGACCAAGATCTACTGTTCCCTTGAGATATATCAAGATTCACCTTGCTCGCCCTTCCAATGAAAGACTCAGGGTTACTGCATGAACTTGGATAGATAGCTCACTGCAAAGCTGATATCTAGTCTAGTGTATGTGAGGTAAATGAGACTCCCAATCAACTACTGATAGAGAGTTACATTTACCACAACAGATGGATCTGAATGAAGATAACTAAAATCTATTCTCTATAGGTGTAGTAATAGATGTGCAATCCATCATCCTAAATTTTTTGAGTGTTTGTCTTGGTATACTTCAACTGAGAAACAAATATGTGATTCTCTTTCTGCCATACTTCCAATCCAAGACAATAGTGCATCAGCCTGAGATCTATCATGTCAAATGATTGGTTAAGATCTTTCTTCGTTGCATCGATCATCTTCACTGAACTACCAGTGACGACTAGATCGTCAACATAGACAACAACAATCACAATCTCCCCCCCCTTGATTTTTGAGTTAGAGATTGAGATCATATGGATTTATAACAAATCTATGTTGTACGAGATGATCATCAATTTTTATGTACCCATGCCCAGAGTGTTTGTTTAAGGCCATACATATCCTCTGCTTTCTTGACCATGTACAACATATCCCTCAGTTTGTGTCATATAGAATTTTTCTCGTAGATATCAGTTTAGAAAGGCACTTTTTATGTCCATCTGATGGACTTTCCAACCAAACTAAGCAGCTAGAGCAACAGATCATCTTGATTGTTTTGATCTTAGTTGTGGGGAGAAAATGTCTCCTCATAACCAATGCCCTTCTTTTTGTGCATACCCCTTTGCTATTAGTCTTACTTTATACTTGTATATGGTCCCATCTGATTTGTACTTTGTTTTGAATATCCATCTACAACTAATGGGTTTCTTCGCCTGGTGGAAGATTGAAAAAGCTTCCAAGTGTTTTTTTTTCATCATTGATTGATACTAAACATCCATGGGCATATTTCCAAGCTTTTGAATATAGGGATTCTTGGACTGTAGAGGGATCATCATATTCAATAACTCTACTCATTAAAGAAAAGTTGACTTCCTCTCATGATTTACTGTGAGTCCTTGGTCTAGTGGTGGATGTATCTAGTGGAACATCCAATTTTGCATCTTGTATCATGTTAGGTATACCACTTTGGCATACACTGAACTACTCCCGTGGGCGTCGTGGTTTTATGCTAATCATCACCATAATCCACATCGTCACTGTCATCATCGGGAACATCAACTTCTAGTTTTACAATAGGTGAAAATTTTTCATCAGGTGAGTTCGGAGGAGGAGTCTCTACTTCCTTCTTCTCAAAAAAACTCAACATCTCTGTTGGTGTAGACTTTCCTGGTCTTCGGATCCATCAATCTGATACCCAAGAGTCTCTTCACTGTAGCCAATGAAGATGATTTTTTGTGATTTCATATCCAACTTCTATCTATTTTTCTTGGATATGTGCATACTTGCTTTGTACCTAAATACTTTGAGGTGTACAAAAAATGGTTTCTACTTCGACCATGCCCTTCATATGCGCATTACTCCATTAAGAGAAACTATGGGCACTCTATTTAACAAATATATAATAGTATTTGCTAATTGTTTCCCAAAATGTCCTCGCTAGTCTAGAATCATCGATCATAGTAACACACAATTTCCATGATAATCACGATTTCTTCTCTTAACAACACCATTATGTTGTGGTGTGTGTGGAGGAGGCATTTTCTTGATGAATCCCGTGAGCTTTTAGGTATGTTTTGAAATCTTTACTGGTGAATTCCCCCCCTTGATATGAGCAGAGAGTTTTTTATGTGACAACCACTTTCATTCTCAATAGCCACTTTGAACTTCTTGAAAGTTTCAAAAGCTTCAATTTTCTTATGAAGATAGTATAGCCACATTTTTCTTGAGTAGCATCAACAGAAAGAACATGAATTACTGAAAGTCTAAAATGACTCAATTGCATCAGACAGCAAAGGATGGTGTATGAACTAGATCAAGCTTACCATGAGCTTGATAGGTACTCTTATGAAATGACTCTCTATTTTGTTTACATGTTATGCAGTGAGGACACTTATCTATATCCTTCTGAAAAGATGGCAATCCTTTTACCATATTGTACCGGTGAAGTATTTCGAGATACTTGAAACTGATGTGACCAAGTCTCTAATGCCCACAACTGTATAGAGATAGAATTATTAGCCACAAGTTCCTGATCATCTCTATGGAAAAAATCAAGCTGGAACATATGTCCCAGATTGGAGGCTTCTGCAAACTATTTTTGAGCCTCGTGATTTGTCTCAAATCAAACACATTTTCTTGCCAGAATGACTATCAAAATTCAATTTTCAAATTTTGATCTAGGAGTTGACTGACTGATAGTAGATTATTTGTCAACCCAGGGACATATAGTAGATCTGATAGTCTACCAATTGGGTGAACCCAAGGGGCAGAGAAATGTTCCCAATCCCCTGTACTATGTATGAAGAATTATCACCTAATGAAACATGAATTTTTAAAGGTGTGTCCCTCATTGTGGTAAACCAGTCTCTATGGCATGTCATGTGTTGAGTGGCTCCTAAATCAACATACCAGACATTAATAGATGACATGCGAAGGTTCACTGGATCGAGCATTGTATGAGAAGTCTTTATTATCCGAATGTTCTTCTTGTCTCAGCTATATTTCATTATTGATGGTGTTTTCTTTGCCAGTTCCCCTTCTTCTACCATTGATTGTATTTAGAATTTCGCTCATAAGATTGTTGATTTTGAGGTCCAGAGTTTCTTGATGAACCTTTCATATGGGTATTGAACCAACAATCTTTTAACTCATGTCCTCTTTTGCAGATAGGACATTTATGCTTTTGTTGCTTATCCCCTTGCTGATGCTTATTCTGATGTTGGGAATTTTGATAGGAATTAGGTTTTCCTTTTCCTTTCCATTTTAATGAGAAGATAGTGCATGCTCCTCTTCGTCATATTTGTTGTACATATATTCCTCTTGTTGCAGTAGATTTACCAGCTTGTCAAAGATAACTTTCTGATCTGACAAGTTTAGTGTCGTCACAAAAAATGCGGTATGAAGGAGGGAGTGCTATCAAAAAAATGGGAATGAGAGTTGTATCAGTGACATCCTCTCCTAGGGCTATAAGTGATGCCCTTAACTCTGTAACTCTTCTTAAGAAAGCTTCTATATTCTCATTTTGCTTGAACTTCAGTGTGTGTAACTGACTCTGCAAATTTAGTATTACATTATTATTCTTGGCCTCTCATAGCACTATACTAAAATGTATCCCATGATTCTTTGGCTGATTTGGCATCATGAATGTCGGGGGTTGCACATCGTCGAACACTATAAACAAAATTATTAGCTTGGCCTTTTGATCGGGATATATCAAAATATCATTGTTGAGTTGTATCAGTTGTTGAGTCTAGCTACAATACCATTCACAACATTACAAATATCTTCAAACTCAAATTGTGTTTTGATTTTTATCTTCCATGCTATATAGTTATTCCCTCTTAGAAGTTGTGAATCTAGAAGAAAGAACTTGTGGGCATTAGTGCCCATTTTTCAGAATCAACTTAAAAAGGGTAAGGATCTTATCACTATAGGTATTACCAGTCTCCCAATATATATATTGTCAATTTGATATACTGAACGCTTTCTATATACGTGCCCTTCCAATATACCCATCGATATGTGGAGAAGAAAATCACCCTTTCTATATACTCGACAGTATGTGAAAAGCAGGCGTTAATGTACGTGAAAGAATATGATATGTGGTACCCAAGACAATATGAAAGAGGGGTCTGTGTGATTATTAATACTCGACTCAAAGAAATATCCTCATAACGTGTGAGTAACTTTGCTATATACTCGGATAATTTCTCAGTCTAGATTTAAGCTCTAGCAATCGTTCACAGACGGATGAGAGGGCTCAAAGCATGTGTACTGTGTCTTTATTACTCCCCGATCGATTTAAAGTGTCAATGCCCAGATGATGTTGTTGTAGCTATATATTAGGCATTAAGTGAAGTAGTAGTCATGATGACTTTATCTGTAAGGTGCTTCCCATAGGTACTGTTTATACCGAACGCTATGAATGAGATTTGAAGATCTCGTGAGTGATACAAAAGCAAATTTTTATTATTCTTGAGTGCAAAACCGCTTCCAATTTTAAAGCAGTTACAATGGTTTGTGGTTGAATAATTATAACCTGCAAATTAGTACAATACACTAAAATTTAGCAATTACATCCAAAAATTATGCGAAAAAATTGAATGACATGAAATGTCTTTTTATTTTACGGGGCCCTGATGGACTTCAGAGCCTCAATACAGCCTCTCCGTTCAAAAAACTACAAAAAAAAATGTCTTAAAATTCAGTTTTTTAAGCACCCCCCTCATTCGTAAAAAATGACCCAGAATACAAAACTGAGCTATTTGGAAGAAAAAAATTTCGACCCTTTTTAGGGTTTTCTCTGCTAATTATAGCTGGGGGTTCTGGTTCTACAACTAGTGGGTTTAGCAGTGTTTTAAGCCTCGTAAAGATGGTGGTTCTGGCTAAAATATACGTGCTAGAAATTTCAATATGCCAACAGTTTATAATAAAACAAAATGCTGGGATGGGACTCGACCCCCACCACCCCCACTCTCCCAAGACTATTCACTTATCGAACACGACTCCCTTTGAAATTTGGCTTATAAACCAAAGAAAATTGGATTTAAAGTAAGAATAAATTGCCTAACCCTTTTTTGAAAGGTGATGTGGCAAGGTAGGAGGGTTTACGCTGGCATGTGAGTGAGATGCACGGCTGGTCAGCGGTTTATGTTTTCTGCTTAGAGTGGATATGAGATCTTTATGCCTTCACCTATCTCTCTCTTTTGCTTTTGCTTATATGCCGCCTTCATTGATTTCCACAATTTATGTTTATTATTTTCTTTGTTTATAGGTTTTACGCTGTTTGCTTTGATTTTGTTGCTCTGCTATTTTAATTGTGGTTGTAGGGGATGCAAAGGATCTCTATAGAGGGAAGCATCTTTAGAGAAAGGAGACTTGGCCATTCGTGCTAAAATGGACTCACCAAAACAGTGTAACCCAATCGGTGGGCTCTACTCAATCCAATGCAAGAAATAATCTGTTCAATGCAGGATGTGACTTGGGTAGAAGTCAATGATCAACCATGATTTTGTTTAGATCACCTCGCCTATTCAATGGCTCGGTAGGTCTAAAATTGGTTGGTATGAATGCTCAATAGCTCGGCTTAGTTCGGGGCTTGATAACTCACTTAATGTTTACCCAATACAGACTCCAAACAGGGCTCGACACACATGTCCAATGAAATACAACTCGATTGCTTGGACTTTCCAATGAATGGCTAGATTTGATAACGATGGATCAGAAGATATGTGAGCTCAGAGTGGAATAATGCACCGCTTGCGCCAGGGGTGAATACAAATCACACCTTATCAACTCGCTCAGGGACTCAGAGAGCTCAGTCAGACTTCCAAATTTGACAGTCCCCCTCCAAATACAGTGGTCTGCTATAATTAGTCAGGCGAGAATAATATCCACTAATTTTAGTGGTGAAACCCCTTATTGGGGAATAAAAATGATTTTTTTTATTTTATTGGCTCTAGGAAGCAGATTTTCTCTTGGTGCTAGGGGGGTACCAAGGCAAAAAAAAAACTTCTTTTATTTTCTACCTGGATAATGGCAAGAGGTCTATGGGGATGCAGGGCATTTTAGGAAGTTACTCGGAGGCAACACTAGCTCTCCTATGACAATATCTTCTCCAAAAATGTTTTTCTTCCTTCAGCAACCTCTATCCAACCTTCCTCTACTCACAGGTCCACATCAACCAGCTATGAAACCAAATGTAAATAATGAATAGGGAGGGAAGCTTGATTAATTTATTAATATTCAGGAAAATCAAATACAATGGTGCATGCTGCAATACTTATAGATATTGGATAGCTAATGTACAGACAAACACTATGTTGCATAGGTTCAACATAATTACATAAGATTCCCAAAATACATCCGGGAAGTAGCGTCACAAACAAATATTCTATTTCAACAATGCTAACAATAAAGCCTTCACATATGCAATAAAACAATATAATGGTTATATAATCATAATCCACCTCACAAAATAATTATAAACTACCTAATTACATTACATAATTAATATATTTACCCCTAACACTGCGTCTGGTATATGTCATCGTAAATGACACTTCCAACAAGTTGCCTATATAGAGTACCATGTATTTGAGGTGAATCATAGAATCTCAAAAGTTACAAACTTTTTTTCCATTGGAGTGGACATAGGTTTACAATATGTCATTCCATAATTTTCCAAGAGTGTCTTGGGGTATTTCATCTAGGAGACACAAATATGATTCTTTTTCTGCCATATCGTCTAAGCCAAGACAATATTGAAGTATCCCAAAATATTTCATGTCAAAGGATTTCTTCAAATTATTCTTAACATCTTTGACGAGAGTGCCAGAACTCCATGTATTCACAAGATCGTCTAGCATACAAAACCAAAATGACAATATCTCTATCTATATTTTTGATGTACAAATTTGAATAAGAGGGGCTACGTGTGAAACCATGCTGCACATAGGTGATCATATATTTTTATGTACCATTCCCAGGTGCTTGTTTAAGTCCATAAAGTACACTTGATTAAATCACATACTTTTTGAGGATGTTGTTCATCCGACAAATCCTTTTTGCTGGGTTATGTAGTACTTCTTCTTTGATATCACCATTCAAGAAAGAACTTTTAACATCCATCTGTTGAAGTTTCCATCCAGTTCGTGTTGCTAGCGAACAAAAAAATATGATGGTTTTGATCTTCACAGTGGGTGCAAAAGTCTCATTATAGTCAATTCCTTCTTGCTAAGCATAACCCTTTGTAACTAACCGTGATTTATGCTTTTTCTGATAGATCCATCTGCGCATGTATTTCATTTTGAAAATCCAATTGCAGCTAATGGAATTCTTACCTACTGGTAGGCTCGACAAGTTTCCATGTCTAATTTTGTATCAAAGAGTCATATTTTGCATCCATGGATTTCTTCCACTTTGGCTGACTGAGTCCCTCATGAACTGAATAGGGGCTTCAGTGCCATCAACCACTGAACTCATGAGTGCAATATTTACTTCACTTCTTGTTTGAATTCTCGTACAAGACTCCTGATGAAGTGTCTGGAAGAGAGTTCAGGTGGGAGTCTCTCATGGCTGCTTTGCACCCATTTCGGACGCTGACGTTGCTGCTGCTGATGTGAAAAACTTCTTTGCCAAATTTCCAAGATCAACATAGATTTTTCTCCTTATAGGTCATCCTTCTTTTCTGTAGGATCTCTCATGCTCATCATCTAGATGTGTGAGCATTCTATTAGAGGAGGTCGGTGTTGAATCTTCCTTTTGTGGAAAGGAGTCAAATGACGACTCTTTGCAAACAATGTCTTCTACTCTCATATATCTTATTTGTATCAATATCCATGATATGGTATGCTTTGGAGGTGGTACTGTATCCCATAAATATGCACTTGTGTGTCTTTGTATCAAGCTTCTTCTCATCTTCTTATCTGGAACATGCATATATGTAGTACAACCAAATAATCTCAAATAAGAAATAGAAAGTTTACGATTACTCCATACCTCTTTTAGTGTCTTGTCCTTCAAGATATTTTTAGTTTCTCAGTTCATAAGATATACAACAGTTTGGACCACTTCCATCAAAAATCTGTTCTCCAACTTTGCAATGGAGAGCATGCAATGAGCCATCTCTATGACAGTCCCGATTATGACTTTTTTTCTATTCCATTATGCTTGAGAGTATAGGGGGAAATCAAGTGCTATGTGATGCCGTGCTCCTTCAATAATTTCAAGAATTTATTTGACATGAATCCTCCCCCCTTGATTTGAGAGGAGAACTTGAAGGGGCTGTTCGTTCTGCTAAACAACACTCCTATAGAAGATTTGGAATTTTTCAAATGCTTCGTTCTTCTTTGGGAGAGAAAGAACACCCCAAGACTTGTGGGAATGATAATATATGAATAGATGGCAAGTACTGAAATCCCCTAAAATACGTAGGAAAGGGTGCACACATATCAGTATGCATGACCACTAGATGGTTCTTGGCATAGAATTTACTTGTCTCGAACAGATCCCGATGTTGCTTTCTCCTGCCAGACATCTAGGAAAAAGAGGTAATGAATGAGAGAGAGGAAGAATTCCTCGTACCATATGATTTGAACTAAGATGATAGAGGGGCTTGGAAGAAATATGTCCAACACCGATAGTGCCCCAGAGTGTAGTAGAGGCAACCGTGGAGTTAGATAACACAACTACAGAGGATAAAAACTGCATCTAGTGAAAATAAGTGATCCTTTAAAAAAGCTTTAGCAAGTATTGTACCTTTTTGTGATATCAGACATGATTTGATGCCATTCTAAACTATGAACTACACTTTGAGCTTGTGATTCAACAACTAAGAGACAAACATGAGATTTGTGGTTAGGTCAGGGACATAGAGTACCTTCTGTGAAAGTAAATTTTCTCGTCTTGAGAGGAATGTTCACATTGTCAATTCCTTTTTCTGTATATTCCTTGTCTGTTTTACAATATAAAAATTGATATCAAGTGGCGTCAATTAGTCAATGAATCAAATAAGTTTCTATTCTCCTGTCATATGCTTGGTGGTGCTTGAATCTACTAGCCAAATATTATCTGATGGCTATGATGTTTGGGATATAACTACCAAATCATCTTCATGTGTAACCTAATTTGCTGATTCTGGAGCATCATCATCTGGTTGGCGCTGCCGACATGTCCTTTCTACTCATTTCTGCCGAGGATGCCACTTGGATTTAGTTGAATCAACTCATCTAGATGTGCTTTATTCTCCAAAATTTTGTTGTGTGTGGCCATTGTACGCAATAGTTCACAGTGTTGTGCCTATTCATGATGTAGATGTGACACCATCGATTCACCTTTTGATACTTCTGCTTCTATTGTTGCTTCTATGATTGCCTTCTGTGTATGCTTCTCTTGTTGAATTTTGTGAGGCTTCTGAGTCGTTCTTCTAACTAGCAGATCAAGTGCTCTTGTCCTCGAACTCCTCTTGAACTATCTAAATGGCTTCTTCGCTATTGCAAAAAATTCACCAGTTTGGAAAAAGACCATCTCTTTTGGAGTTATGGACAATGTGGTGATAAACTTCCCAAACTGGGATGGAAGAGCTTGTAGTGTGAGTGGGATAAACAACTTATCTTCGACCTCTTCTCTGAGTGCAACTAGCTCTACTCGTAACTCTATTATATGACACAAGAATTATTCAAAATTTTTGCCTTCTTGCATACTCATGGTATGAAACTTTGAATGGAGATGAAGAATCTTCATCAAATTCTTGGCTTTGTATATTGTGGAGAGCAGTATCCCCATTCATTATTAATTTTTTTCACATTCCAAATGTGTGGCTGCTCCTCATCAGATATGCTTAGAGTTATCAACATCAATTCTTTTGTGTCGGCCTTGTCGTACTTCATCGCATTCATCGTCTTCTTCGGTGGGGTGAGTGCGTTCGCCAGTTACGATCTCCCAGATATCTTAAAAAAAGAGAATGGATCACATATTTTTCTTCCACATGATAAAATTTGGCCCTTTTAACGAGATGGGCATCGGTGAACAATATCTTCGGAGTGGACATGATGTCAAAAAATTAACATCTTTATTATTATTCATTATTTAAAGGTACAATGTCTTATTGATGAACAATAGATTGTAGATGGTCTCGATACGCTCTTGTAGTCGTGGATGCTTATGTGGCGATTTCTATCTCATGTTAATCATCTTCTTCATAGCCCTTTTTTCGATCTCTCGACACATACCTTCTTGTCTTGACACAGTACACCAAACCAGAACCACTCTAAAATTCCTTGACACACAAACTCCTTAAATTTTAGATTACCACTATTACAAAGAGGGTGTCGAGCAAGGAAAAGTAAAGTTTGGTGCTTTATTCTTGGCTTGTTAATGGGAAATTCATTCATCAGATTGCTCACAATGTAGCTCTCAACATCTGTATTTTGTGACATATGCTTCTTGATGTCGCTACGCACAGGTCTGAATTCATGGCAAATATTTCACCGCTAAAATGTAGAATTTCCAAAACTCGATTCAAGCTCTTATTTAGTGCAAAATCTCCCATGATTTCCTTCCACCTTGGTCATTGCAGTCTTATCTTCCCATCCATGCTACAGATTGATACCTCTTTTTCAAAACTACCACACAAGTTTTAGTGTAAAATAAAATAATAAAATATACTATAAGCTTCCAAATCTTCTATAGGAGTGTTTTTCAGTAGACCAGGCAGCCCCTTCAAGTCCTGCCGCTCAGATAGAGGGGGGAATTCATGTCAAATAAAGTCTTGGAATTCTTGAAGGAGAACAACATCACACAACACCTGATTTCACCCTATACGCTCCAACATAATGGAATAAAAAAACGTCACAAATAACATCTCTACTCTCATATATATTCTTTGTCTCAGGATCCATGAGACGGTATGCTTTGGAGGTGGTACTGTATCCTAGAAATATGCAATGGTGTGTATTTGTATTAAACTTCTTCCTCTTCTTATCTGGAACATGCATATATGCAGTACCACCAAATACTCTGATTTGCCAAGGAAGAGTGCTAAAAAACGCACAACTTGAGAAATTTCTGCTCTGATTTTCCTCGCTAGGGATAAATCAAGTAGCTCTAATACCAATTATAGGCCAAGCTAGATAGACAAAAAAATGTTTATTTATTTCTAATTGAAGAGAAATATTACATGAAATAGAATTTATGCAAAGAGAAGAAAGATCTCGAACAACTACAAAAGATAAGGAACAACCTAGAAGAGAACAATCTAGAAAATAACTATCTAGAAAAGTTTCTAAAACTGTAACGCCCACATTTTACACACACACGAATACAACATTAAAAAATACCAGAATAATTTTTTTTGACTCGCATTGTAGTTCACATGACACTACAGGGGATCACTTATGCCAACGCACAACACATGATCTGATTTCACAAACACTAATCCACCTAGGAAATATGAAAAAATGTGAAGCACATCAAGGCCAATTTTTTTTGACAAGACAACATAACAATTCAACTACAATATGAATCCCATATGGGCACCATCCATGACAACACTTTTTGGTTTACATATTTATTACATTCATATTTAGTCATTTACCGTATTTGTTTGGAACTCACTTATTAATTAATTTATAATTAAACTGCATTATTTTTACGGTATTTCACATTTCATCTTGTGGTTGTCCCACCTAAATTTTTACTTGTTTTCTCTCATTACACAAGAAGGATATGTTCCATGATTCTAGATAGGAACATATATTCCCACACGAGCCTTTTGGTGCTTTGTGCTAAAGGATTCATTCTTTTAATTTTTACGATTCAATTGGGTTTTACAATTCATCCCAACTATGCAACTAGAGGGAGGTTCACATGAGACCAATAAGGAATTTTATTAGATTCCAAGAGTGAGATATGATAACACATTCATTTCATATTAGCATTGAAGTTACTGAGGTTATTCTGGATTCATGCTTTACATGATTACAACTAACCATGCATCTTATCTTCTTAATTTAAATTGCTTAGTCATTAAAGTCCTAACGAGGAATGCTTTCATACTTGACTAAGTTTGGATTCCTAAGCAATTAAGGATTAGATGCAATGTTAGCAGGAGACGTTCAATTTTAAATTTCACTCACATTACTAATGTCACAACTAGAGTTATTGATACCCCCTTATCTCCAAAACCATCTTGGTAACTCTACGAATATTCGATACTTCTTACCACAGCCAACACTATTGTTTGAGGGGGGGTAAACGAGGTATTCAAAGCTTAGTATTTTCATGTGTAGGTATCTAAAATATATGAGCTGTGTGAATTCATTTACATTCATATTAAAATGATTTCTCTTAGTTTGATTTAATTATTGTTTTCAAGTTTATTGAGTAACCCATTGGTTAATAAGGACATTGTGCATGCTCGTGAGCCCACTAATTATCGTGAACTGGGGAATTGCCTCAAGGACAACCATTATCTACTTTCACAATGTAAACCCATTATGCACTTAGGAAAGGTGAGGAATAAGGGGAATACTCCTTCATTTAAAGTATTGTGGTCCACATTAGGAATCAAACTTTGTGGATTTAGTCCTTCACCACAAGATGATTTAAACACATTATATGAATGATCTAAAATTCTCTTTTCTCCTAACACACCAATTATGGTAACATTCCCTCAAATTAATCATACATTTAAGAATGTTGTTAAGGTTCACAAATTAACTCTGAGTATTGCACCTTAGAACAAAAATTATTATATGAAATAGGGTATCGATTTTCTTTCCTAATCCCAACTCTTAACAGATGAATTCCAGAGGTTAGTTGGCAATCTTCGCCACTCCTCAAGTATGTTAGTTCTAAGATGGTTATATACTATGCTTGAATTTTGGTTCTCCTATGGCATTCACATACCTTAAGAAGAATAACATTATCCTTGCTACACACACGATTACCAATCCTATAAGAGAATTACATATTCTAGATAATATTTTACCATGTCTTCTCCTAATCATTCAGGTTCACGATGATGTTGCTAATCTTACAGGCTATGATGCTACAACTCACAATTGGGCTCTTATATACTTAAGCTAATAGAGGTGCTATCGAGTGTAAAGTATATAAGTTGGTTTTAAGGTTTTAGTCTTCTATGCTAAAATAGATCACACTAGGAAGGGTAGTTATACATGAGTTTTAAACTAGGGTTGATTGTTTCGTTTAGATCTCTTTATTACATATTCAGGGTAAGAAACATAACACGCTGATTATCTAATCATCAATTGTACACATTCAAATTGTACTATAAAGGTATTAAATTAAATTTTGATTAACAATGTATATATTTTAATTTTAAAATATAAATTTTGTGAATCAAAATAAAAACCATGTAAAGATGAACATTTCCCTTAAACACTAGCATCTTAAAAATCATTACAAAACTTCAATAATTAACCTTTTAATACTTCAAAAAATATATAATTATCCTCTACGATTTCACCTAAAAAATATACCCAATCCTCATTTACCATATGTAAATCTTGAATCAAAAGTACACATATAGTTAAAAGCACATTTCTAAAAGCATCCCTTAAACTAACATCTCATACATAGATACTAGTTCCCAATAAATAAGTTCTTACTTGTAACATGAGAAATGCATATATACACGTTATTATTCATTAATATACATAAACTCTAAAAATAATCCACATTGAATTACAACCACATGTCGTTTTGTCATCTGTACTTGCATCCTGTAAAACCATGTGAGAATGAAATCAGTGATAAATCATTGGCATGGCATCCACCTAGATCTAGCATAGTTTAAGCTTTTTAGTTTCCCATTTACATACAAATTATAATAATTTGTCATTCGAAAGAAGAGGGTTAGAGACACATATTAATTTCATTTTATTTTACTTCATTTCGTATCCAAGAATAGAGAAAAAGGTAGCCAAGAGAGAGAAAACCACTATTTTTCCAGTATTTTAATTTCACACAAAAAGCCACTTGATAGAAGTTCCAAATAGTTATTTACAAGTGTCAACAAGTTTCCACGGGGGTTTGGTAACTCGACAAGGGTCCTACAACTTTCTTTTTTTACGTTTTCTTTCTAGTTGCAAAAATGTTCAATTTAGGCTCAAAGGCTAAGAAACCACTTTCAAATGTTGTCTTCTGGTGAGAAAAAATACCGCGGGTATGTTTCTACATTTCCTCCTATACACCAAGAATTCAGAGGAACTGATAGAATTCAAAATTGGCGAACAATTTATGATTGACGACAAGTTTTCCGAGGCCATCGATTGTAATTGACCTAGTTATAAACGATCAAAAGTTATCTTGAGGGCTCAGAAAACCACGTGCAAAACTAATGTTTGATGGATGAATGTGCAGCAAGAAACTTCCTACAAGTTCCCGTATATATGGAGAATTCACCAGAGTTGACGGGAATGAGAACTAGCAAATGGTTTTCAAATGATGACAGGTTTTCTGGAGCCAACGACCGTAATTGGTCTAGTTTGACCTAGTCAAACTACGACCAGAGGCCTACAAAATGCCTTTGCCCAGCTATCAAGAAGAGGTTTTTTCCCCAAAATGAAAGTTCCATGCAATTTTATAGTAAAAATACTAGAGGTTTGTGAAGGTGGATAAACATTTCATTGTCCAGGGTTCAAACAACGAGCCAAAACAAATGGAATATTCCGGGCCAATTTTTTCGTTTTCCCTTTTTTTTAACAGATTACAACATTACAATTAAAGTACCCATTAAGGTTAGAAGGTAAACCAAAACATACGAAAGCAACTCTAACCAAGAATGACGCCGATGATGGCGAGCATATGGTCAAAGGATCTTCTACCCTAAATGCTGAATGGGAACTCAACGCCAAGTATGTGCTACCCAATCCAGTATGGAGTGAGGGACGACCATATGACAGAGTGTTACAAAATACTAATCTTCTACCCTAAATGCTGAATGGGAACTCAATGCCAAGTATGTGATACCCAATCCAGTATGGAGTGAGGGGCGACCATATGACAGAGTGTTACAGAATACTATGCTTGAGAAAAAATGCGGAAAGCTGGAAATACTCAACACCCAAAATGTGCTTGCTAACCCAGAATGGGAAAGTAGCTACCATAGGGCGGAGGTCAATTAAAACAATATCAACTGCTGAAAGTAAGAAGGGAATTACAATTTGATAAGCAAGAATCTAAGTTGCTGCCAGTACTACTGCCAGCTTACAATATAAATGGTGAGATCTTGCTAACAATACAAATCATCATAAGAACAGAGTTACAAAGATATTGAAGAATTTCTTTGTGGATAAGTATAGCTTAGAAATGAAAGAGCATTAAATAGATCTAACCTCTTTCCAATTTGGGCAATTCCCAATGGAGCCCCCGCCAAGTCTTTGGGAACTCTCACACCCATCCAAGATTGAAGATGCAGATTTCTCCGAGCTGTTATGACAGTACTGTATATTTTTTTTTCATATAACCAGCAGCATACATATTTCTAGAATAGCTCAGAAATTCCTTAAAACTCACTCAAATAACATGATACTGATTACAAATCACTACTGGCAAGAGGGCGCTCAAACTAACCCCAAAAAATAGACTAAAAATGCAGGTTATATTAAATGCACAAAATCCAAGACACCATGAATGGTACGGCCCAACACAGGGGCGATTTTGCTTTTTAAAATCAGATCTTCTTCCAAAAATTCTACAGACTTGCATACATGGGCACCTAGCCAAGAAGGGAGGAATGAAACAATACCCACCATGAATTTTTTGTCTTTTTGGATTTATGAATAAAACATAAAATCTGCTTAAGCAAAAATGCAAAAACTAGAAAACTCAAATATGCAAAATCAGAACCTAATTAGATAAATGCAGATTACACAGCACTAAATCCACTAAACTCACAATCTCGACTGAAATCACCACTATTTATTGTCTTGCAACAAGAAGTGATGCCCGAGCTAGGAGGCCTTCTTTCCTCGAAGCAAACCCAGAGCCAAACAGGCAGCATAACAGTACTGCAGTCCCCACCCCTGGAATGATGCTCAAAGTCTTCCTTTTATAACTTCCTGTTGACTTCACGAAACCCTAAAAATCACTTCAATATCCAAACCCTAATCCTTTCTCCAAGATGGCGTCCTTTTCCTTTCAAGCTTAATATTGATATTTTAATTAAATTCAATACCTTGATAAATGCACCCACCTTAAGCTTGCTTTGACTTTGGAAATTAATAAAATAATATTAATGAAGGCGCCACCCTCAAGAAACCCACTTTTCAAAACAACATAAAGTTAATAGACTAGGCCAAGGGGTCAACGCGCGAATATAATATTAAAAACGTGACCTTTAATTAAATATATCAACTTAACTCTTCAATCATGCCCTGAAGCCAATAATGACCAGTCAACTGACCAAACTGAAGTAGGAAGTCAACCATGTTGAACCCAACTGAAAACTACCAAAAATAGAATTTACTAAAAATAGTAAATTCCAGAAAATGCTCAGAATGCCGAAATAAACATACCACTGCGAAGCTTTCAGAAAACCCAAAAAGAATCCGCCTTTGAATCCACCAACTCCGAGCAAAGACATCCTAAAAAATAGGAAACCCTAATTTACCTTCCGACTAGCCTTCAGGTTTCCAGAAAAAAGGCCAACGGTCACTAGAAAGATCAGGTCTGAGAACGGGACATTACAATCCGCCCTCCCCAAGATTGCTTGTCCTCAAGCAATCGCAAACCAGGATGCTGTAGAATCTCATCACTTTCCCAAGTCACATCCTCCATCGGCAGGTTCTTCCACTTCACCAGGTATTCTCTGATAGTTATTTTCCTCAAAGTACGCTCTTTGAAATTAAGTATCTCCTCTGGAATTAGAACCAACTGTCCCTCCTCATCCAAAGGCGGTAACTATGATGAAGAAACCACATTATGTCCAAGTGCCTTTTTGAGGCGAGATACATGGAAAACATCATGCACTCTGCTATCAGAAGGTAGATATAACTCATAAGCTACTGCCCCAAATTTTCTGATGACCTTGAATGGCCCATAAAAAAGAGGTTTGAGCTTCTCAGCTCCACTCTTCTTGAGAGTAGAGTGTCTGTAAGGCTGCAATCGGAGATAAACCATATCCCCAACCTCGAAAGAATGCTCAACATGTCTCTAATCAACATACATCTTCTGCTGATTCTGTGTAATTTGTAGATTATCCTTCAAGGATTTCATGATGTCTTGACTTTGCTGCAACAAGTCCTTGGCTTGGGGTGCTCTGCTCTCACCAAACACCAAATCGGAAAAGCTAGGTGCTTCATATCCATAAAGATCCAAGAAAGGAAACATCTTAATCGACATATGAAAAGAAGAATTGTAGCAATACTCACCTATATGCAGCCACTTGATCCAAGCTCTCTGCTGTTCTGACACATAGTTTCTCAAGTATCCTTCCAACCACTTGTTCACTACTTCCGTTTGTCCATTTGTTTGGGGATGGTAACTAGTGCTTGGAGTGAGCACAGTACCACTCATTCTGAAGACTTCTTGCCAAAAAGTACTTAGGAACTTGCTATACCTATCACTCACAATGTTCTTTGGCAACCCATGTAGCCTAAACACCTCTCAAAAAAATAGATCTGTAACTTGGGTTGCAGAAAAAGTGCTGGTAATGGCAAAGAAATGAGAAAATTTGGTTAGCCTATCCACCACTACATAAATACAATCCTTCCCTTGGGCCTTGGGCAACTCTGTGATGAAATCCATCAAAATTCTCTCCCATTTTTGATTGGGAATAGGGAGTGGTTGTAGCAAACCGGCTGGTAATGTATGCTCATTCTTATTCACTTGACAAACAGGACACTCCTGAATGTATCGTTGTACTTCTCCTTTCAATCCTTTCCAAGAAAACCTTTCTCGGATCTGCCTATATGTCTTGAAAAATCCTTGGTGACCAACAACTGGAATATCATGGAAAGTCAAAAGAATCTTCTTCTTAAGCTTTGAATCAGCCACCAGAAAGATTCTTCCCTTATAGTGTATCAATCCCTCAGTCACCTTGTACCTTTCATCATGAAAAGTACCCTCAATAATGCTGGTTGCAAACTGATTTTTGGCATAATCAGCAAACAACATGTCTCTCCAATCTGCAGTAAGCTCACATAATGAGCTAAGATGAGGTCTCCTGGATAAAGCATCAGCCACGATATTATTTTTCCCTTTGACATATTCAATGTCAAAGTCGTAAGCTTGAAGCTTACTCACCCATTTCTGTTGCCTCTCATTCAGGTCCTTCTGGTGCATGAAATGCTTGAGGCTATTGTGGTCAGTCTTAACCACAAACTTGTTCCCCACAAAGTACTGCCTGAACTTGGTTAATGCATGCATAATGGAAAGCATTTCCTTGTCATAAATTGAGTATGTTCTTTCCACACCCCTTAATTTTTGGCTCTCAAACACAATAGCGTGTTTGTCTTGCATCAGGACAGCCCCAACTCCTTCACCTGATGCATCACACTGCAGCTCGAATGGCTTGGAGAAATCCGGAATAGCCAGAACCGGACACGAGCTCATGATCTTCTTGAACTTGTCAAAAACAATTTGAGCCTTTTCTGACCAACAAAAGGCTCCTTTTTTGGTGAGATCAGTAAGGGGAGCAACATTCTGTGAATACCCCTTTATGAATCTTCAATAAAAACCACAAAGACCTAGAAAACCTTTCAACTGAGTTAAGTTCTTAGGAGGTGGCCAATCAACTACTACTTTGATATTTTTTGGATCCACCTTCACTCCCTCAGCACTGATTATGTGGCCAAGGTACAGTAACTCCTCCATTCCAAATTCACATTTGGATGCTTTTGTGAACAAACTCTCAGATTCCAGAATACTAAGCACTTCCTCCAAGTGCTTGAGATGATCCTCCCAAGTCTTGCTATAAATAAGAATGTCATAAAAAAAAAATCAACACAAACCTCCTTAACTAATTCTGAAAAACACGGTTCATGCAAGACTGAAAGGTAGCCAGAGCGTTAGTTAACCCAAATGGCATGACTAAGAATTCGAAATGGCCATAGTGACATCTGAAAGTTGTCCTATCCACATCCGATCCTCTCATTCGAATTTAATGGTAACCCGATCTCAAATTGATCTTTGAGAAGAACTTGGCCCCATGTAGCTCATTAATGAGCTCATCTATCCTGGGAATGGGGTATCTGTTTTTTATGGTGCTTTGATTCAAAGCACGATAGTCCACACACATGTGCATGGTACCATCCTTCTTCTTCACAAGAAATATGACAGATGCAAAGGGGCTCTTGCTTGGGCGAATGAAGCCTATCTCCAAGAGTTCTTGAATATTCTTCTCAAGCTCATCCTTTTGCCTCTTCGGGTACCGATATGGAGTTGTAATCACCGGTTTAGCTCATTCCTTGAGCTCTATGATATATTTTGAACCCCTTTTAGGTGGTGGTCTAGGAGGCAAGTCTGCAAAGACCTTGCTCTTCTTCGTGAGTAGAGACTGAACATCAGGAGGATGGTCTTGTTTAGTCTCAACTGGACTAGCAGGAAGGATCATGCACTCTACAACCCACTTGGCTTGATCGTGACAGATCATCCTTGCCATTCTTTTGAATGACACAACCGGAGGGCCCCCATTGGACATTCCTCTTAGGACTATCTTCTTCCCATCAGATTGAAACTTTAGCTCCATAGTCTGCAGATTCAAGGAGATCTCCCCAAGAGAACGCAGCCATTGAATGCCTAGGACGACATCAGTATCTCCAATGTGGACTACATAGAAGTCATCCTTGACTTTGTAATTCCCCAATTGCATGGTCAGGTTTGATATTTTCTTAGTACATGAAATATGGAATCCATCGGCAACCATGACCTTGAACCCTTCAAACTTCTCTATTTGCAGCCCCTTCTTTGCCACCACAACTTCATCAATGAAGTTGTGTGTTGCTCCAGTATCGATCAAGGCAACGATTCACTGCTCTTTGATCATGCCTCGAACCTTGAATGATTTGTTTCTTTGGAAGCTAGAAAGTTGAGCTAAGACTCCACCACTTTCTTTCTCATCTCCAGAATCTTCTGGAGCTCTATCTACCTCACTTTCTTCAACATCAGATTGTTGGTCAGAAAAATTAGAACTACTTTCACCAGAAGAATAGTACTCAATATTATTGAATTTAACCCCTTAGGGCAAACATGATCTTGAGACCACTTTTCTCGACACCGGAAACATAACCCTTTTCTTCTGAGTTCATTCAGGGTTTCAGGATCCAACCTGGTGACATGGGGATTGTGATGTTTGAATTCCTTGTGCTGAGGTCTCAAAGGAGGTCTATACTGAGGTCTTTTCCCTTTACCCCTTTTCTGAAAGGGGAAATTTGACTGAAATTTTGCCTTAGGAGCAGCCCACTCCATGTTTCTTGCTTTCTTCATGGCCTCCTGCAGGGTTGGTGGATCAAAGGCTTTAACCCAACCCTTGACTGGTTCTGTCAACCCTTCACTGAAAAGGATCACCAATCTCCTCTCTGTAATTCCAGTCACCATGATTGATAGTCTCTGAAACTCCATAATGTAGGCATCAACTATGCCATATTGTCTCAATTGTGCTAGTTCCCTGAAATGAATTTCAGGATCCTTCTTTTCAAACCTCGCGATGAGCCTAGTAGTGAAATCATCATACGTTGTGATAGACCGGTGACCCAAAGTAACTAGGCCATGGTACCACCATTCATGCGCCATCCCATCAAGGTGTAGTGTAGCGAACTTGATCACGTCCTCTTCTGCCATAGGTCTGAGAGCTAGATAGTTATCCAGCTTCTGAATCCAAGCTCGGGCTGAACTGGTATCATTCCCGTCAAAGTGTGGAAGTGTCACCTTGTTGACAGCTTGACAAAAGTCTCCTTGATTTGATGGTCTTCTTTGATCATAGTGTCTCCCGTGTCCTTTTTTTTTCCTTTTATGATCCATGAAATCGTTATAGGACATATCCATCTTGATGTCGTCAGGTAGAGAGTCATACTCTACACGACCAAGTCTCAACTGCTCCACGAATGAAGCATTCTCTTCAGGATCTGGCTGAGTGTTTACAGGTGCTAAAAAGGGGGGTTTGAAAGGCCTGGAAGAAATATAAGTGTTGTTTGACACAGTCTGGGCTGCATGTCCATCATGCTGGTTGGAGGCACTATGCTCTCCTCTGTGCCCTAAGTTGTTCTATGAAGTGGTATTATGACCCACTTTACCCATCATGAGAGATACCATGTCCATCAAGGCATCCATCTTTCTTCCAAATCTCTTCCCGGGACTCATAGACCTTTCTCTTCCTTTCCCATTATCATCTCTGTTGTTGGTAACTCTCTCGTTACCCCCAACTGATCTCTCACCCTCGGCCATATCTGATTCCTGAGAATACTCCCAATGAGCCCTCAAGATATCTGAAGCTGTCTGACCTTCTGGAGCCTGGTAAGGCTGGAACTATTTTCCAACCTTCTTGTCTTCCCTTGTAATGTACCTCTTTTCTCTATCACTCATAGACAGATTGTTCACAGGATGGGAAGATCTTCGCTCTGATACCACTGGAATATTCTGGGCCAATTTTTTCATTTTCCCTTTTTTTTAACAGATTACAACATTACAATCAAAGTACCCGTTAAGGTTAGAAGGTAAACCAAAACGTACGAAAGCAACTCTAACCAAGAATGGCACCAATGATGGCGAGCATATGGTCAGAGGATCTTCTACCCTAAATGCTGAATGGGAACTCAACGCCAAGTATGTGCTACCCAATCTAGTATGGAGTGAGGGGCGACCATATGACGGAGTGTTACAGAATACTAATCTTCTACCCTAAATGCTGAATGGGAACTCAACGCCAAGTATGTGCTACCCAATCCAGTATGGAGTGAGGGGCGACCATATGACGGAGTGTTACAGAATACTATGCTTGAGAAGAAATGCGGAAAGCTGGAAATACTCAACACCCAAAATGTGCTTGCTAACCCAGAATTGGAAAGTAGCTACCATAGGGCAGAGGTCAATTAAACCAATATCAACTGCTGAAAGTAAGAAGGGCATTACAATTTGATAAGCAAGAATCTAAGTTGCTGCCAGTACTACTGCCAGCTTATAATATAAATGGTGAGATCTTGCTAATAATGCGAATCATCATAAGAACAGAGTTACAAAGATATTGAAGACTTTCTTTGCGGATAAGTATAGCTTAGAAATGAAAGAGCATTAAATAGATCTAACCTCTTTTCCAATTTGGGCAATTCCCAATGGAGCCCCCGCCAAGTCTTTGGGAACTCTCACACCCGTCCAAGAATGAAGATGCAGATTTCTCCGAGCTGTTATGACAGTACTGTATATATATATTTTTTCATATAACCAGCAACATACAGATTTCTAGAATAGCTCAGAAATTCCTTAAAACTCACTCAAATAACATGATACTGATTATAAATTACTACTAGCAAGAGGGCGCTCAGACTAACCCCAAAAAATAGACTAAAAATGCAGGTTATATTAAATGCATGAAATCCAAGACACCATGAATGGTACGGCCCAGCACAGGGGCGATTTTGCTTTTTAAAATCAGATCTTCTTCCAAAAAGTCTATAGACTTGCATACAGGGGCGCCTAGCCAAGAAGGAAGGAATGAAACAATACCCACCATGAATTTTTTGTCTTTTTGGATTTATGAATAAAACATCGAATCTGCTTAAGCAAAAATGCAAAAACTAGAAAACTCTAATATGCAAAATCAGAACCTAATTAGATAAATGCAGATTACACAACACTAAATCTACTGAACTCAAAATCTAGACTAAAATCACCACTAGTTATTGTCTTGCAACGAGAAGTGATGCCCGAGCTAGGAGGCCTTCTTTCCTCGAAGCAAACCCAGAGCCAAACATGCAGCATAACAGTACTGCAGTCCCCACCCCTGGAATGATGCTCAAAGTCTTCCTTTTATAACTTCCTGTTGACTTCACGAAACCCTAAAAATCACTTCAATATCCAAACCCTAATCCTTTCTCCAAGATGGCGTCCTTTTCCTTTTAAGCTTAATATTGATATTTTAATTAAATTCAATACCTTGATAAATGCACCCACCTTAAGCTTGCTTTGACTTTGGAAATTAATAAAATAATCTTAATGAAGACGCCACCCTCAAGAAACCCACTTTTCAAAACAACATAAAGTCAATAGACTAGGCCAAGGGGTCAACGTTCGAATATAATATTAAAACGTGACCTTTAATTAAATATATTAACTTGAATCTTCAATCATGCCCTGAAGCCAATAATGACTAGTCAACTGACCAAACTGAAGTAGGAAGTCAACCATGTTGAACCCAACTGAAAACTGCCAAAAATAGAATTTACTAAAAATAGTAAATTCGAAAAAATGCTCAGAATGTTGAAATGAACATACCACTGCGAAGCTTTTGGAAAACCCAGAAAGAATCTGCCTTTGAATCCACCAACTCTGAGCAAAGACATCCTCAAAAATAGGAAACCCTAATTTACCTTCCGACTAGCCTTCGGGTTTCCAGAAAAAAGGCCAATGGTCACTGGAAAGATCAGGTTTGAGAAGGGGACATTACATCGAAACCCAAGTTTTCAATTTTAACAACTTCCTAAAAGCACAAATGGGGTAACAAGGATCCTAGAGGAGCAGAAAAGAGATTATAAATGATTGATTGGAGTCAAAATTAAAGCTTGAGGCAACTCTCCTCATAGCAAGGAACACGAGCTAGACTTTTCATCCCCTTTTCGGGTTTAAGAAGGTTACTATGTAAGTCTATGAATATCATGATTCACTAGCTCTTACAATGGAACATTCAGTGTGTTTATGAGGGAAAAAACTCATCTTGTCAATAAAATGGTGTCACATCTATTTAATATGGTAATTTTTTTTTCCAAATCATGTGTGAAGGTCGGTTTAAGTTTGTGCTTGACTACCAAGTGTTATTTAGGTTACATAAATACCAGATGACATTTTATTGTTTTGCCAAAACAAGTTTATATAAAATAGTCAAATATATGATAAACCAAATGTTTTTAAATTTATTACTCTGCAAATGGAAAAACTAAAGTATGAGAATTATGAAGGACAAGGTGAGATGAACCATGCACGTGGATTGAAGCTATTCATAATTGTGAGATTTGGTTCTGCATCTCTAATAGGAATTTCCTCAAGCAGTTTTCACGCATCCAAAATTCTACCATGTTTCATTTGCTTGAAAGATTCGATACCCGTTCCATGAAATGACTTGATAATTCTCCTCAAAGATCACATCCGATCAGACCATGTTGGCCAAAAAATCCCTCCTATACACAAGCCTATAGAGCCTAAAATCTTCCTCTAACTTCCCCGTTTCACAATACTCGTCCAAAGAGTATTATATTCCACAATATAAGCCTCAAAGCCTGATTATTTCATTAGATCCATGAACTCGTATGCTCTTTCCATATTACTACCTCTATAGAGAGCATGAATCATAATGCTTAAGGTAGATGCATTGGAAGATATTTTCCTCATACCCATTTCAGTATAGATGTCCCAGCTTAGATTGATCCTTTTTTGACATTAACAAGTCATTGGGAAGGAAATTGTAGACATTGATATGAGGCACCAATTCATCTTCCTCCGTGAGCTTGGATACTTGAATAACATCCCCAACCCTTCCTATCAAAACATAGGCCTTGATAAAGATGTCAAACACCACATGATTCCAATTGCATCCACTGGAGGTGGCTTCTAGAAGAACATCAAAATATGAATGTAGGTCTCAAGGCCAGCAATACGATAATGCCACGATAAGGCCATTGTGTCAGAAAATATTCTGGCCTAGCTCAGGATATGGACCATTGTGCACAAGCTATGTATGGCGTGTTTTACACCTTGGTGTTCCAAATCATCCATTTTGGCACTAGGTGGCAGATGCTAATAAAGGCATTGAAGCCTAGCTTTGTATTTGCTTGAAAGGTTCCAAGGCCTTTTCAACAAACCCATTTTATACATATCCTACTATCATTTTGTCCATGAGGCCACATTTCAGGCATTCATTTGAATAGTTCACAGCCAAGCACATGCTTCCACATTTTGCATACATGTCCACTAGATCATTTGCAACTACAAAAACTAACAAAATTCCTCTATCTTTTATGCTTGATGGACATCCATACCCTTCTCTAGAGCTTGTATTATGGCACAGGATGGGAGTGTGTAGACAATGTAGACTTATCAGGTTGGAGACCTATTTGTTGCATAGTGAAATAATGCGACTGTCTCGAGAGGAAACCATATCCCTTGCATTCTGCCATCACTGCAACTATCCATTTTCTGTAAATTTTACAATGTTAACTTGGTTTCACCGTGGTCAAATCCTACGGGTCTCAAATATAGTGCTTGTATTATTTAGCAAGGAAAACTGGTAGGTCGGAAATGTCCTTTGGGGCGGCCATGTTGTGTCAGGCTGCTGCCACACACCACCGCCCACTCTTGCCACCATACTCATTCATTTCATCATTTTTTTATTATTCTAGTTTTTCTTTAAGCATGGAACTATAAAAACAATGTATTATTTTGATAACAAAACCCCAATGCAACACTCTAAATGCTAGTGTGACACCTAAAACACTAATGTGGCACTGTAAACAAAAAATGTGATACACTTAAATCCCACTGTATCCAACATATATTTGATTAATAATATATAAATTTATCTTTTATCAAACATAAATATTAAATTTTGTGAATATTTAATGAGTAGTATTTTTTTTTGCAACAACCTATACATCATACCTCCTTTTCAATTCTAATGGTTTGCAAAAGTCACGCCTAGTGCTCCATCCTTCTTCATCATTTCTTCCTCCAATAATTTTTTGTTTTTTCAATTCTTCAACTTTGACTTGTAAATATCCCCCCCTTTGACATATTCATTTCACCACCCAAACTAATTATTAGTTATTACAACCATTGTACTTGACAATATAATTAAAAATGTTTAAACTACCCATATTTTTTAACTAAAAAGGTCATGAGATGTTAGAAAATTTTTTTAGAGGATGTTAGGAAAATGTAAGGCCATGTTTAGAATGGGATGTTAGGGTAGCTTTACTAATGTCCCCATTAACATCCCAAGTCAACATAGAACAAATAATAATAATAAACCATTAAAAACCAAATCTTAAATGCTAAAAATGAATGGAGTGTTCAATTCCATTTGCATGTCAAGATTTTGGGGGCATCCAAAACATTTTTTCAATCTTTTTAATTGATATTGTGATTTTTGGGGTGGCATAGTGGAGTTTTTTTAGCCATTTTTGGTTTGCATAATATGTTGAAAAGGAGATTATTTTCCTTTGTGGATTTGCTGCATATTATTTGGCCATTTTTATAGGAGTTTGTTGTATATCTTTGGGATTTTTGTGCAAGTTTTTTTGTAATATTTGTAGTAAAAATTCTAGAAAAGGAAATCCATTGAAAGGATGTAAATAACACATCACTATAGAAGGGAAGAAACTATTCACAAGAGGAGAGAGAAATGGAGATAGATCCTCAAGTGGAATGAATTTTGTAGAGTGTCCTCCATGGTGGGGTAGTGGGACTACCTATGAAAATGTAGACGATTCTTCTTCAGGTGGAGAATAATATATTGATAATACATCTTAGAGGGAGATAAATTTGGGGAGGAGGAATACTCCTGAGGGTGGATGACAGAGACGAAGGTCATGGCTGACACAAAATCAACAAGTAGAAGTAGATGATGACTAGGTAAACCTTATGTGTACTTGTATAATTTATTTTTTGTTCTTAGTGCATAAATTATATTCATTACTATTATTACTTCCTATGATTAACACATATTTTTGACAACACTAAAATATGAACCAAAATGTTTAATCTCAAATAACCACTCAAATCTTGTGTGCATGATACAAATTTTAAATAATAAAAATTTGAAATAGACCCTTATAATCCCATAGTTCAAAGAGAACTATGGCTAGGGCCCATTATGAATTCCAACTTTTCCACATAAGTTAATTTTCACATGATGATATGCTTCACCATACATGGACCATCTAATCATCTTTGTGAATTTAAGATTTTATTTCAAATCTTCATGTTAGAGTCTTAAGAAAGGATATAGACTTATAACCAATCATTTTATAAAAATATGTTTCATTATGTTCACATATTCATTCTACCTAAAATTCATTATTAAGCTCAACTTCCTAAACATGTTCATGTAGATGATAAATCACATCAAAAGATAGATAAGGAGAGACCTAATATTCATTAGCATTGGAACACGCATAAATTATAAATCTTTAGAGACATTCCATATAATTCACCGAAATTACATCACATTTGTCTTAAATCATGAATATTTGAATCCCATTTCAATAAAATAATACGGTAGTTAGAGTAACATGAGTAACGAAATTTACTCTTCCAACAAATAGTCATGGTTTTAATGTCCCAAGATGACAATGGTAAATCAAACATATACTTAAATAAAAAAGTGGACAATAATATCTACCTATTACTATAAAAATCACATATTAAGTCACAATTAAGTTATAATTATAGACTGCTTAAAGTCACAATTTAAGTCATATATAGTGTCAAAATTTAAGTTGGATGTAGTATCATAATTTAATTCACAACTAGTGTCATAATTTAAGTTGGATGTAGTTTCACAATTTAAGTAACTATTATGATCACAATTAAAATTGGAGTTTGAGTCACAAATAGTGCCATTTTTAAAGTCACACTCAGGTTCAATATAAATATGAAACTAAAGACAATTATTGAGTTGAGTATTAAGTCATACTAGAGTCAATAATTAAGTCATGTATAAGGATGCCTTTTAAGTAACCCTAACCTCCCAATTTAAGTTACCTTAAGGTCCTACTAATGTCACTTAAGGGTGACATTCGGGTGATTTAAAATTGGAAGTTAAGGTGACTTTCATGTAACTTTATAGTTTATGTCATTTAACATCCCAGTTTAATTCATCGTTAAGTCATTTTATTGAATTTACTATATTTAGTAACTGGAATTCAAAAACATCATATTTGGTGACTTAAACGTGATTTAAATATGACTTATTAACAAATTAAAATACAAATTATTGCAGTGAAAACATTGTAGTGTATTTAGGTTGAAATCAATCCCGAAGAAGAGAAAAAGAAACTAAAGCTAAAACTTGTGTTATGTTTGTACATATAAAAAATCTTTGTAGGAGTTAACCAATGCGTTGAATTAAAGATATGCACTTGGGAATCTTTCCATTTCATATTAGATGAAACTAAATTATACAATCTAAGAGATAATTTGTTTCTATTATATATTCCCTTCTTAGGAGTACCCCCTTTTTTTACTAAGAATGGGGCTATGTAATACTCAATTGTAAGGTTAAATCTAATAAAGTGGCCACCTAGATAGTTAATGCATTTTTATTTAATTTATGAAAAAATTGAATGTCAGTTATACCTTCCATGAGCATACATATGAGATATCCCCACCATGTACTTCTCATTGAATCCCCATCCACATGCTTATTCTTGATATTTGAGAGTGATATGTTTTCATTAAATCCGATCATAAAAAAATACATGTGGTTAAGGTATAAATAATTCGATAAAAGGAAATAGGTAAGGGTTTTGAAACTCCCCCATAACCTTGTACAAGAGAGAAAGATTGAAATATTAATCCCAAGGTAATTAAATTTCATATATCAATCTAAAATGGAATATCCTATCTATGTATGGTTACATTTGCAGGCATGTCATTGACTCAATATTTTCCAAGTAGGTTTATCTTGTGATGGTAACATAATTTTAATACCTTGTCAAGGTAATATGATGGTGTTATCAGCCAATTTTGACTTCTCAAAATTGATTAAAAAAATAAAAAATGAAAATTTTGAAAATTTTCAAAAGTGTTACTTCGCATGGTTTATTACCCTCATGACGACCATCTCATTTTTGTGATCGTTTCGGTCTTTGTTTCATCCTTTTCGGTCGAGAACTCTTCCCGCCAGGCTTTAAATCGCATTAAAATTAATTAATCGCTCCTTGTTTGATAAAATTAATTTTTAAATAACTTGAGAGTATTTAATTAAATAAATATTAATTAGAAGCTCATTCGACAAATTTTTATTGCCGGGGAAGTAAGCTTATGCTTCCAACTGCCGGGATTGCCAATTTGGCTTTTCGAACACGGATTTCCCTTTTTCCGGCAATCTTCTTTAAATTTCCCACTTATGGGATTTTCTCCACTAATTTCCAATTCATGGATTGGTTAACGGGCAAGAAATCTCCCAATTTCCCACATGGGGAAATTAAACGGGGATTGCCAACCCACTTTTCCATCCCTGTTGGCAATTGGCTGTTGCTTTCCCCATTTCCCCCTGGCACTTAAGTCCACTACCCGGGAAGAGAGGAAGTTGGATTAATGCTCATAACTTCCTCTGTCAAACTCGTTGGAAAGATTCGTACAAAGTTTTGTTGCTTATTTCTTCTGAAGGACATAATATTTTGTCACATCCCACAATAGTGCGAACGCCAAGTAAGAGGATTTTTGTATTAAAGAGAAATCCACGCCTGAGAATACAGTTAAGAAGTGAAGAAGGTACATTTCCCATGCATAGCCCAAGGGAAAACTGCCAAGAAAGATCATTACCCACATTTTTTTTTGGAGGAAAATTTTTTCCACGCAGGTTTAAAACAATCAATAGCAAAGACAAAAATTTCCACGCCTTGAGGAAGGAAAAGGACAACAAGAAGAATAGTTTTAAAAAATTAAAAGCAGGCTGCAGCCAGTCCAAAGGAGAGACCACGTAGGGGAAGGAGAATCTGTTAAAATCCATATGCCAACACACGCAAGTCAAGGAAATTTCTTTGTTTCGAAACAGTAGAGATCTCCAAGCATTAGCAAAAGATACAAGGATAAAACAATGGCCAACAGGGAGAAGAAAGCAATTTTCACGCCAAAACCAAGCAGACCATGTGGTGGAGGGCAAAACAGCAAAGAAATTTGTCCATGCAAGGATAAGGAAAAACAGTTCAAAACTTTCCACGTGCAGGCCCAAGGAGATTTCACGCTTAGCCAAAGGGAAGAAAAAATCTACACAGGTTTTGAAATCTCCAAGCTTTTCAATGCATGAGTAAAGAAAGAAAGTTTCACACATAGAGCAAAGAATTGTCAAAAGCAAACAGCTGTAAGAGTCCACGCATTCTGCTCTAAAGCCAAAATACTTGCCAAGAAAGGAGATCAGTGGTTATAAGGTAGGGCCACTAGATTTTTCCACGCATTGTCTAATAGATATAGAACTCCACGCAACCCAGAAGAAAATCTCCACGCATTGAAGAAAGCATTAAGATTCAACGCCTAAGGAGGAATAGACAAGTTTAATGCAAGAGAAGAGGTGAGACCAAGGAAGATCATCATGTATTCATCAAGAAGGAGGGAAAAGAACAGTCCAAAGCAATATTCAACGCAGGTTTTTACCAAAGAAACTTCCCACACATGCACCAGCTTGATCCATTTCCAATGCATATTTAAAAATAACAGTAATTAAAAATATTCATTCAGGTCAATCACCATGCAGCAAGGAGGAGAAAATAGTTTTGAACGCATGCATAAGAGATACCGTGTGCCAAGGATAGCTGGGGTTGTCAAGGGAATAAAACAAATAATAAACTCTACAGAGAAGAACACGTTTTCCCAGCTAAGCAAAGATTAAACCATTTCTATTTCTGACACAAGAAATCACGCATTCTCTAGGTGTATCAATGCATTTACAGGAAGATTCAGTCACGCATCGATCAGAGGATTCACGCACCGGAGAAGTAAAAGTCAAATATCGGAATATTAAAATTGGGTGATTTTGTTTATTTTAAATAAAAAATAAATAAATAATCGTCACCAGAATTAGAAATTGTAACCTAATCAAGTTATTGTCATTATTAGTATTAATTTTAAAATAATAATAATAATAATATTATAACGAAAAATATTTTTCTTGCATCAACGAGGTTTCAAAGACTGAGACCCGGCCCCGTTTGCATTGTTTTACGTGCCTGAGTCATTTTTCTGTTAAATTCATAATTGCCGAAAAATCTAACAAATATGTAGGAAGATCGAGGAATCTGGTGGAGAAATCAAACAAATCCACCCTAAAGTATGAATTTCAAGGAATTATCCCTCCCAGTTCCATTAAGTCAGCATATGACAACATCACTGATACAAATCTTGGTGTCACATCAACGTGCAACAGTTCTGCGAGTGGGTGAAAACTGAAGGAAAAACCATTTTCTCAGATAGACTTTACCATAGTGGTCTACCCCAAGCAACAATATTTCCTATCTCGGTGCAGTGTCCGGAATTGGTTATTGCTTACACAGAGCATTATGACCCTGAGAGACAAGGAATTTTTAAAGATAATCGCGAGCCTTTCCTCTTAATCACACCAAGACACATTGAGGAGTTTCTTGAAATACCCGACTTTCCCGAGAATGTGGATATCACTCGCCAATCAGCACAAGAATTTTGGGATGAAGAACCCCTGAGATGGAGTAAGATGGTTAACAACAACTGGTTGGTAACCAAGAGACCTCGAATTGATAGGCTTCCCAAAGAACTGTACCGCATTGAGTTTGTGGAAGAAATCAGAGACATGATCACTCTCCTAAGTCAAGTTTTTTGTCTACCTTCTGCTAGGATTTTCCACACACGGATGTACCAATTTATCTATATCATCCTAGCCAAGAAAGAGTTTGTGGATTGGGCCACCATCATTAGTAACACCCTTCACAAACAATTGATAGAAGTTAAGATGACTGGATGCTTCTACATGACATCATATCTGACTTATGCGGTAGTAAGAAGAAAGCTATTTTTGGGACTTGAAACGAGAGGAGTCATGGGGCCGTCGAACAATGTTTTTCATCATTACCCTCAACTCAGCTTCAAAAATAGTTCTCACCATTTTAGAAGAGTCAACGATGCATTCACCTTCCGCGTGATCTGAAACTTGAATCAGAATACTGAGGAAATGTTTTCTAAAGAAGCCATGAGTGTCGTTTCCGAATGGGGAACCTAGTTTATTCAATTTTCATCTTTTTCCTACATTCGCGTGAGTGGTTTTGCTGGTACCCCGTGTAAACTTCCTAAGTACGTCAGTGACAGATGGGCATTAATGGAGCTAGCACGACAATTATTCCAAGTTCACTACCTTCTTAGTGACAAGCACCGTTCAGGAATTCATTTCCCAATTCAAATCGGGAAATACCAATGTCTAAATCTTTTCAGTGCACAAATAATGGAAAAAGAGTTTTCTCTCATAACCATCCATCCATATGTGAAGAGAGCCCAGTTTGATATAAATGGATATATTCAAAAGATTATGGGAGAAAATTACCAACATAATCCAACCATGGAAGATTTCTGGGCTGCTTGTTCGGATGAACATGAGGTAAGAAGACGGGAGTACTCTCGCCTAACACTTTCTCAGATCAAGGCCTTCCGCATCAAGAGTCCTCCTGATTCATTCATAAATGATGATGAGGACATCATTGATCCCTCATATGATGTAGTTTCTTTTACCCCATTGCCTAAAATCGACTGGATCAAAAGAGATGAATTTTCTATTGATGGCAGAAACCAACCAATTATTGAGAGAAACATATCTTGGTATGATGGAGAAATTTCCAAATTGCAATCAATTCTAGATCACGTTTCAGGATCACAAAAAATGCCAATACGAGGGGGTCTCCATTCGACCAAAGTATCTTCTCGATCAACCTCATTACCATCCAATCATACACAACAAGCAAGAAAAGATTGGTTTCCTAAATCCACTTCGCCAAGTAACGTGTCACAAGGAGAGAGATCTAAAGATCAAAACCCTGAAGAAGGAAGAGAGTGTGTGTCTGGATTTTCTACCTCGAGTAGAGATTCTTCTACCCACATCGTTAACATTGCTAAGAAGCTAGTAGCAAATGATCCTTAACCATGCTTCAAACAAACATCCACTCAGGTGCAAGTAATTCAAATATCAAATACTTCAGAGCATGTAATTCATGAAGGGATTTCCCAAAATATCTTAAATAATCAGGAAGTGGATATTGAGGTTGTTTCTTCTCAAATCAAGGTCATTGGTAGGATTCAAGTAGGATCTCACGATGTCAAGAATAATGAGAATATTAATTCGAGCTCTTGAATTTTGTATGCTGAAATAGTGAATGATACTCCTTCCTGGGTTGATTCTGAAGTAAAGGAAAGGAAGAGAGTTGTCAAGCCAATTGACATTGATTTTGATTCCCTTTTCAAACTTTCTAATGATGTCATTCCTAAGAAGCCTAAGGTGCTTTTTCGAATAATTGTGGATAATGATGGAAATAAATTTGCATACCTTGCCATTCCACAAGTGGATAAAGAGCGCAATGCTATGACGCCTACTGACTATGAAGTTTCCAGAATTGCACTTGGAAGATATATATTAGAAAGTGACATGGTGATGTCTCAAGATTCAATTGATATCGTGCTAAAGAGACTTGAGAAATACAAGTCTCAAAACTCTCAGCTAAAGGCCGAAAAGAATCAATTGGTGGAATATGTTCAACATTTGATAAATCCCATATCATCCACCTTCCCAGTACCTGATGTAATGGCTGCCCCAGATGAAGATACTCTCAATTTGTCAAAGGAAATAAACACATTGGGCCATGTCACTAAAACTTGGCTTTCAGAGATTCTTGTTTTAGGCCAGGGGACGATCAAGACCGCTAAGCTTCATGAAGATGTCAGTTCATATCTTGATCCAATTATTTCTTTCAAAGAAGCTTTTGTTTCTACTCTATCAAATTTGGATGAGATATTGCCTAGTTTACAGGAGATGACAAGTATGGAATCTTCAATTTTAGCTATTGAATGAATTCTCAAATTTGAACATCGAGGGACACGTTTTCTTTGGTGTCTGCATCTCAAATCAAGAAAAATGCTTCTCGCGGATTCTATGATCCATTATGAAAGCATGTGCAATGAAGCCTTCACTTCACTCTCTTTGATTCAGGAATTCATGGATGAGATTCCTTATAACCTCGTAAATGAGCATAATCAAAGGTGTTCATCGGAGTAGGTGGAAGAACTATTTTTACAACTGTTCAAGGACATGTACACTCCCACCAACAATTTCTCATCAGTTTCAATGGAGCAGTGCATCAAATTAAAGAACTTATTTGTGAATTCTCAATCCAAAATTGTTAATTTAAATGATATGCTGAGTAGAATTCTTTAATTGCAGGTATTTTGTGAGGCTATTTTCGACCAAGTGAACCTCCAGAAGAAGAAAAGAAAGGTTTAGATCCTTTCAACTAGAAAAAGTGGCAGATCCTAATTTCATTGGTGGTTTAGGGAGTTGATTTTCTTAGTATCTAACGAAGTGGGAGAGTCCATTTCTCATACGCTTGAGATAGGCAGACCCCATTTCAATGGATAAGGCACTAGTTATTATTGTATATTTTAAAAGGTGTTGTTATTTGTTTTCAGGAAATTATGGATATTTTAAGTAATTTCTATTTTTGAGTTGTCTTTAATAAAGTTGTTGAAAAAGTGAAAGGTCACTTAAGTGCCTTATTTAATGATCATGTAAAACCCTAACTACTTTGTAACCAATTTTTGGGTTATAAAAGGAAGTGAGGGGCTCATTTTTAAAGTGTGGCTTTGAGAGAGGAGAAGAAAATACTTTTATACAAGCTTTGTTTTAGGAAGAAACTTTGTGTTCTTTTGTGAAAAACATTTTGGAGTTAATGAAATACGAAATTTGTGTCTCATTCATTGTCTCTTGTAACGTTTGATGTTCTTATGTTCATTAGATGTTAGGTGTTTAAATCTTGCATGCAAATATTATCTTTGATCTTATTGTCAATGCTATTAATCAGTTGTTCTAGTTCACAGTGATCAAGCTCTGATTATCTACTTGCTCATGTGTGTTCCCTTTTACACGTTCTTGTTTGGCTAACTCAAACTCTGTTTTATTTGTGTTAGTTATTCATCTTTCTTCTTCGTGTAATATTAGGCTATGTGTTTACCTAACTCTTGCATGTTATTTCAGTTCATTCCATTTCACTCCTTTCCTTCATTCCATTCCATCTCCTTCATTCAATTTTCTTTCCATTGATGTTCCAAAACACCCCCACATATAATTTTGAATGTATAGATGTAAATACAGTTTTGGTTTTCAATAAAGGCAGCCTCACCTTCATTGAGGAGGGACTTCATTCCCACACCGTTGCATGTCATTTGAATGCATGCAAATCCATATGCTAATAGTTTTTGGTGACTCCCCTGGGGATTTAGGAATCGTTAACCAGTGCTTGGTTAAATCTTTATGACTATCCCCTCTGCACAAGCTCCAGTTCTTCAACCAAACCTTGTGCTTGATGAAGATTTCCAAGGAGACATTGCTGCCAACCTTTGAACAATAGCTTGGAAAAAATGTGAAAGCTTATAGCAATTTGTGGTTGTTGATAGAGCCATTGAAAAAGAAATCTACATCGAAGACCTTAAGAGAAGAGCACCTGCACTTGTGGCCAGAAGACCTCCTGGACACGCGCTGATCGTTATTCAGCGACACAGTCCTCTTACACCAAGGTAATAAGTTGTATGACTATTACAGGTAACCCACCTATCTTGCAACCAAATCTTGTTTTTGTAGATACTCAAGAAGACATATCATCATATTTGAGGGAAGCTATTTGGGAAAAGCGCACGAATAACTGTCATTTTCATCTCGCCGCAGTAGTACTAGATAACGAAGAAGAGGAAGCCACGAGAGTTGCTAGAGCTATTCAGGCTGAAATAGCTCAAGGAAGAGAGTGAAGAGAAAAGGCTAGAGCCAGTTGAACACACCAGTGATCCCTTCACAATAAAGATTCCAAACTGGAAGGAAAGAGGTTTACGCAAGGAGAAAAAGCTAAAGGTCGATCTGACCCCACTTTTGACTTTCAAGGAAAATTGGGTTTCAAGTTATCTCCTCCAAAGAAGAACACACCTCGTAGATCTGCAAACCTTGCATCAAGTCCTGAAAGAGAAAGCAAGGAAGGAATCACTACCAGTCAAGCACTTGTCCTTGCTCATGTTATTTTACCTTCGTATACCACCTTTCCCCAAATGGCAGTCGATGTACCATGGGGAAATTCCATAGGCCCATTGGCCTCACCTGCTCAACATGAACTCCCACGAGGATCAAGAAAGATTCTTCCCAAGTTCGACGGAGATGGGAAGACGTCACCAGATGACCATATTTCTACCTTTTTCACTGCATGTGCTGTTTTGTCGGTAGAATATGAATATGTTGCAATTCGTATCTTCATCAAAACGTTGCATGATGTTGCTGCCGATTGGTTTCATCATATTCCCAATAGATGTATCACAAATTGGAATGATATGAAAACTAAGTTTGAAAATCGATTCAAGACGGCAGAAGATGAACATGCTCTTCTTGCCCAACTATCTTAGGTGAAGAAAGAGCCAATAGAACCCATGAGGAATTTCATGGCAAAATTCAACAAATTGGTGAACAAATTTCCTGTCGGGATTTGTCCAAACCTTGATTGACAAAAATGTTTCTTTATTAACGCACAACAACCAAAAGTGTGCTATCAACTGAGAAGGGCTAGGGTGGCTACTTTGGAACTTGCTCAATATTTGGCCATAGAAATTGAAGATGACTTAATCATGGCAGGAAAATTCAAGAAAAAATCCCTCAAAGGAAAGAGTCAAGAAACTCCCAATGCTTTAGAAACTATACTCAGTAAGTTTACTAATGATGTGTTGGCTTTGAAAAAGCAAGTTGCTCAAAGTAGTAAACCTAATCCTTACAAAGACATCCCAGGAAAAGGCTACGTTCCCAATAAAGCCAAAATTACATGTGCTCCGACGAGGTTTTCTATTGAAGCAACTCTTGCAACTAACTCAAAAATGTGACATCGTTGAAGAAATCAATGATGAAGTTAAGGTCGTTGAGGTTGACAAAGAAGAGCCAGACTCTGGGACATCTGAACTTAAAGTCAAAGAGCCTGAAGGAGAGAGTAATAATCATTTCTTTGAGTACCATTTAGAAGAAGAAGAAAAATACGAAGAAACTATAGAACATATGAATAGTCAATCCTTTGTTGTCTTCACACGCTCTCAGAAAAAGGAGTAAAGTACCACTACGGTGGAAGATAAAAAGAGCTCACAGGAAGTTCCTAAATAATCTAAGACTAAGGAAACTTCCAAAGAATTCAAGACAACCGAGATTCCTAAAGAGTCCAAAGGGACTGAGGTTTCCAAGATTAAAACTATCTTGAAGAAAGGAGGGCCTTTGTCAAGTCAATCAGTTGATAAATCAACTACACAGAAAGTTTCTTCTTCCACATTAGTGTTAACCAAGCCCGAAGCAAAGCTCAAAAGTGTGCCATCATCAAGTTCAAAAAGAACTAGTATCTGAGGCATCAAGTATGGTCATTTTGACCAAATTTGATAGCATTGATCACATCAATAAAACAAAAATTTCCAAAGGAAACTCTATTGTTCATTCCTCCAAAGGAATTATGAAAACTCCTAAAGATGGGAAGACTCAAAATATTGTGGTGGCCACTACACCTTTGGATGAAAAGATTGAACCTTTATTTGTGTCCTTTTTGATCAACGGATGCAAATTAAGTAATTGCATTATAGATTTTGGAACCTTGGATAATGTGAAGTCTGCAAAATTAGCACATGCTCTTGGGTTGACTTGTATGAGAACATTCAGATCTTGTTACTCAATGGAGACAAGACAAGTTCCTTTAATTGAGTAGATTAAAGACGCTCAAATGGTTTTAGCTCAATTTCCTCAAAAGCAAGTCAAGTTAACCATTCTTGTTGCTGACATTCCTACTTGATATGGTATGTTGTTGAGCAGGAACTTTTACAGAGATCTAGGTGGTGAGATTCAAATGGACTGGTCTCATGATATGATCCCTATTAGTGGAGAAATGAAGAAGCTAATGTCAGAAACTCAGAAAAATTTCACCATAATGAAAAACCAATGACCCCCCGCGCACAGGTCCTATTTCAAAACTCAAGTATAGGTAATTATATGATGAATGCAGTGGTTCATGCACCTGAGGTCACTTGCCAAGATCCCAATGAATTCTGGGCTCTTGAGTTTGATGGAAGCTGTTGCTCAACAGGTTCTAGCGTAGGAGTGGTGCTCATATCTCTAAATGGTAAAACATTTCCTTTTTCTTACAAACTCCAATTTTCAAATACTAACAACACTCTAGAATACGAGGCATTAATCCTTAGCCTCCGAGTTGCAAAAGATAAAGGGATAAATTTTTTTGAAAGTTTTCGCAGATGCGGAGTTGAGATCGTGAAACAAGTTAAAAATTAGTTTCAAGTAAAGAATGATTATTTGAGACACTACAAAAATAAAGTGTGGGACGTGATAAAAGTCTTCGATGCTTTTTCCATAAAATTCGTCCCTCATGAAAAGAATGACAAAGCAGATTCTCTAGCAGTTTTAACTTCATTAATGATCCCTCATTAAAAGTTTGATCAAGAAAAATACACCATTGAAATGGTTTTTAGGCCAAGTGTTCATGACAATGCAAAAAATTGGCAAGTATTCAATGATGATCAACAAATTATTACCTTCTTGGAAAAGAGAGTTAATTTAGAACAGTTGTAATTTGAAGGAAGTGATTCTGCATTTCACGAATCTACAATCTCACCCATTCAAGAAGGAGTTGAAAACGAAAATCCTAGTGATGGAATCATTCAACTCAAAGGAAATAAAATTCCAAAAGGATTGGTTTCACTTGAAGAAATTTTTGATAAGCACGAAAGGTTTATCAAAGAGAAAGAGCAGGCATGACCTACTAATTCTTCCGACTATGAGCAAGTTGACATTGGTACCAAAGGTAAACCTTGTCTGGTCAACATTGGTAGGTGTTGCTCACTTGAGGAGCACAAGAAATTTGTAAGCCTCCTTACTAAATATTCAGACTTCTTGGTTTTACTCATATGAAGACTTGAAGTCTTTCCAACCTAGGGAAATGTAGCATGCCATACCCTTGAACCATGGTGTAACTCCATTCAGGAAAAAGCAAAGACATTATAATCCCAAGATAGTAGGGACAATATTTCACGAGGATCAAAAGATGTTAGACGCACGAATAGTTTTTCCTATTCGACATTCAACTTGGATAGCTAATATTGTACTGGTTCACAAGAAAAATGGAGAAATTAGGATTTGCATGGATTTCCGCAATCTTAATCAAGCTTCCTTGAAGGATAACTATCCACTACCAGTCATGGACCATATTCTGCAAGCTAGTAACTAGATCGGAAATGCTATCTATGTTAGACAGTTTCTCTGGTTATAATAAGATCAAAGTGGCTAGAGAAGATCAACATAAAATTGCGTTCCACCACCCCCTGGGGTACATTCATGTATAGAAGAATTCCTTTTGGTTTGATCAATGCCAACGCAACTTTTTAAAGGGCTATGGATATGGCATTCGCAGATTATAAAGACAAGATCATCGTAATATACCTAGATGACTTGACATTTTTTTCAAAGAAGCGAGAAGACCACCTAAGAGATTTAAAGAAATATTGAAAAGGTGCAGAATTCATAAGATCTCCCTGAGTCAAAAAAAGTTTGTGTTCAGAGTTACGGAAGAGAAACTCCTAGGTCATATTGTTTCTAATGAAAGAAATAAGATCGATCCTGAGTGCATTCAAGCTATCAATAATATTTCCTTGCCTACAATATGATGAAAGGAAAATAATCCTTCAAATGGTCAAAGGAAGATAGATAAGCGTTTGAAAAAATCAAGGGTGCTGTTGTAAAAGCTCATGCATTGGTGTGTGTCCCAATTTTAAATTAGATTTCATAATCTATTGCTATGCTTCGGCGCACACAATCTTTGCCATCTTGACTCAACACAATCAAGAGGGAATCAAATCTCCTATTGCATTCATGAGTTCCAGATTCAAGAAACATGAAATGAATTACACTCCCCTTGAGAGGCATGCATACATGGTGGTGAGAGCCTTGGAACATTTCAGGTACTATGTGTTGAATTTGCACACCAAAATCTTAGTTCCGGACATTACGGTTAAATCAATATTAACACAACAGGAACCAATATCTAGAAAAGAGGTAACTGGGTCTCCAAGATCCAGGAATATAACTTGGAGATCAAGCCTACCAAGTTGGTTTAAGGAAGAAGACTCTGCCAACTCATCATGGAGAATGAGCCCACGAGATGACTCTGAAGAAGAACTAGTTGAAGAAATTTTACCACTGGTAGTTTTCAATAGTACCATAGATGAATGGTTATTCCGATATAGCCTACTTTCTCACATACGGTGAATGTCTTGAGAATCTGACATCTAAGGAAACAAGAGCTATCAAATTGAGAGATACCATGTATGTTATTTGGGACAACACATTCTTCAAGAAAGGAATTGATGGCATGTTCCTCAAATGTGTCGATAAGGAACAACAACCCAGGTTGCTTGAAACCTTTCACAATCATACTTGTGGTGGTCATTTCTCTAGACCAGTGACTGTTAGAGTCGGTATTTACCTTAGCTCATGTTCACCTAGGTACTTTATTTACTTTTATTGTATTTATCCTTACCCACTTATGTGTGTGGATATTTCTTTTTATTTATTTAGATATTAGGGGGATATTATCTAGTTGTTAGGTATAGTTCTTTCCTTGATCTATGGTATTGACTAGTTCTTTCCTTGATCTATGGTATTGATTATATCTTTGATGTTTAGTTCTATTCTAAATCTATGGACTTAACTAGTTATTTGATGACTAGTTCTTTCCTTGATTCATGGTTTTGATATACGACCTTGAATGGTTCTTAGATTGTTATTCCTTGCCTATATAAGCAAGGCTCATTCTCATTGTATTTCATTTGAGTTCCATAATAATATATGATAGTGTTTCTCATTTGTTTGTAAAGGTTTTATGTAAAGTTATTCTAGCGAATTACTTTCATCTTATTGATCATGGTATTTGATTAATATCTAAGTTCTTGGCTTGGTGCGATCTGGTTATCATTCCTTTTAGTGATAACTCATAAAATTTTGCAAGCACATTATTACTGACCCACTATGTTTTCCGATGTTCATAAATGGGTAGCAAAATGCAAAGCTTGTTAGGAATTTGTTGGAAGACCTAAATTGGCGGCTTTACCTTTAAAGCCAATTATCATTGAATAACCCTTTTAATGATGGGGTTTAGATTTCATTGGAGTTATGAATCCTAATTCTAGTGTTGGTCATACTCACGTGGTCATTGCAACTGACTACTTTATGAAGTGGGTAGAAACTATTCCGGTGAAACAAACATCTACTACGGTAATTTGTAACTTCATCAAAGAGAATATATTGGTTCTTTACAAAATTCCACACAAGATTGTGACAAACAATGCCTCCAATTTTTCTTCTACAGATATGATAGGTTTTTATTATGGGTGTGGGATATATTTATCTCATTCATCAGATTACTACCCACAGGGAAATAGTCAAGCATAATCCAGTAACAAAAACATCATTACCATTGTGCACAAGTTAGTACAAGAAAATCAAAGAACTTGGCACAAAAATTTATATGATGCATTATGGGCTGACCACATAACTCCTAAAAGGGCAATCGTTTGGCCTCCATTGCAACTCTTGTATGGAACTGATGCTCAAATTGCCATCACATTAGAGTTACCAACATTACGATTGGTTCAAGCAGTTGACAATGAATGCTTTGTCAATGCATTGGATAAAAGGATCGTGTTCCTAACCAAGCTCAAAGAACAAAGAAGTCAAGTAGTGAACATGATCGAGGAACACCAATCTAAAGTGAAGAGGTTGTTTGACAGGAAAACTAAGGGGAGGTAATTTCAAATCAATGACTTAGTTCTTCTCTGGGACAAGAGACATGAATCGAAAGGAAAACACATGAAGTTTGATTCGTCGTGGCTGGATCCTTTCAAGATCAGGCATTTCTTTTGAGATAACACCTATTACTTGGCGTATCCCGATGGAACTCATTTTTCTTTGCCCTACATTGAGCAATATCTCAAGCATTATCAAAATTGAAAATGGCTTATCTCCATATGTACATAGGTAATTAGGATTTTGGTTTGTTTCTTTTCCCTCTTTTTTGGTTTCCTCTCTTTTTTTCATCTCGTTTTTGTGCACCGTCATTTTTTGGGATCATGTTAATTAAATTGTTGGGTCTGGGTTTGTTGTTATGTCAGTGAAGTCCTTGTCCCCAATTAGATCCAGCTGTTATCATCTAATTTTCACTTCACAAAATTAATAAGCATGAAAATTTTGAAAATTTTCAAAAGTATTCTTGTACGTGTTTTATCACCCTCGTCATGATCGTCTCGTTCTTATGATAGTTCTGGTCTTCATTTCGTTCATTTCAAACGAGAAATCCTCCCGTCAGGTCAGAAATTACATTAATAATTAATTAATTTATCACCCTTTAATTGATTAAACAATTTTATTATTTTTTGGGTTTTTGATTAAAATAAATATTAATATAATATTTATCAAATAATCAATCGACAAGTTTTCCTTTATTACCATGAGAAAATTAAGCTTCCACTTCCAATAGTCGAGGATGGCAAATTGGCTTCCTGTACCTAAATTTCCCCCTTTCCTGGCAATCTTCTTCTTATTTTCCCGCTTCTAGGATTTCTTCTACTAATTTCCAATCCAACCAGTTGGCAAACGGACAAAAAATCTCCTGATCTCCCACATGGGGAAATAAGATGGGGATTTCCAGCCTGCCTTGCCATTTCCACTAGCAAATGATTGATATTTTTTTCCCTTTTTCCTAGCAATTAATGCCACTACCCGAAGGAAGAGGAGTCAATTATTTCAACGGGAATGGGGAACAGTTATGGGAATGCTTCTTTAATTCCCATAACCATTTCCCTGTGAAACTAGTTGGAAGAAGTTTTGTTTCTTATTTCTTTTAGGAGAACAAGAGTTTTCCATTTTTCTTTTTTCTTTTCCTTCAAATCCAAAGGAAGGATCAGTTTTCAATGCCTAGAAGAGAAGAAGACAAGGAGAAGGAGCTTCAAAGTTGGAGAGTAATACAGAAAACAAAGAATAAAATCCCACGTTTCAGTTTTTTTAAAAAAATTCAACACATTTGTACAAGGTAAAAGATCCACATAAGAGTGCAAGGAGACAATCCTCCATGCATGCATAGGCTGGGCACAACTTTCAACACTTTCTATAGTCCAATCAAAGGGGATGAACTTATGATGACTAGGAGATACTTGAGTCACTAACCATCCTCCTGCACAAGCAAACATATGGAGACAACAAGAACTAATTTCCACGCATGGGAGAGGATGAGAACAATCCAAACACATTTTCAAGCAAATTTCCACGCCAAGGTAATAAAAAAGAAGAAATATTCTCCAAAGGATCCCACGCATTGCTAAGCAAGACAACAAAAATATAAAAAAAGGATTTTAACCATTCATCAAAATCTAACGCATTGCTAAAACTGTCCATGCAAATTTGTTCTTTTTTTGTTGATTGTTTTATTTTGCAATAAAGGTCACGTGGGAAAGAAAAGGAAGAAGCAAACATGCCACACATTGGTCAAAAAAGAAGAGACACCCTATCCACGTGTGAGGAGAAGCGAATTTCTAGCCAAAGGGAGATTTTCCAAGTAGACAATAAAGAAATTTCCACACCAAGATAGGATCTTCCACGCATCAGTCCGAGGATATAAAACCACATATTTCCAAGCAAAAAACTGCCAAAATAAATCATTCTCGTTTGTAAGAAGAAAGACAAGGTGAAAGCACAAGCCACATGGGAAAGAAGAAAGGAATCCACGTAGGTTTTGAAGGGAGGAGTGCCACGTTTCATCATTTGCTAGAAGAAAAACACTACACTTGAGAATTTCCAACGCAGGAAAAGCAAAAAGAAATCCACACAAGCCAAGGATTAAGCAATATTCACGCTCAGAAAATTATGAATCTCCACGCCTGATTTGAAAACAATTTCCAACGTAGTCAGAGAAGAGAATGATTTAAACGCCATAACATAAATATTAAAATTGATCTTATTTAAAGTCATTAAAAATTGGGAGAATTTAATTTTTAAAAAATATAAATAATTTTCATCACGCATTGGTGAGAAGTATTCAGACAAAAATATTAGGCATTCAAACGCATTACTGATGTATATCGACACAAAGGAAAATGAATTTAATGAAGAAGACGATAAGATGCGGAAAGAACGTGCCGCGGGTTATGTCTGATGAAGTAATTGAAGTATTCATTTTCCAAATTTTAAACAAACAAAACCTCATTTGATATTTTTCATGAACCCAAGAAAAACATAGTTTACTCAATTTTGTTGCGCGCGCAGTTTCACCTTGGCGGAAGGCCTACTTTGAGAATCCATATCTCAAGCCTAGATGATCGTCAAGAGAAATGGTTTGTGTTGTATATATCTTCCCCCCGGGTAGATATAGACAAACGGAAGAATATGGAAATCAAAGAAACTCAGACCTGTCATCACCAATCCGGCACTATGATAATTCTTCACCGGGAACTCCTCGTGCTATGATTATTTACTAATGCATAGCCTTTAGTTTGGTGGATGTAATCTGGAAACAAAACAACAACATAACACAAGAATACCATCGACTATGATAAGACGGAATGATGACAAAATCTGAAATATCAAAGTAAATTATAATATTAACATGAAATTGTTACAATCTCACCCATGAGGTACTTCAAGTGTTATTGACTTCACTTGCCTTTCACCAAGACTATGGGAGAAACTTTACAATTACACCTCTTAATGGCTTCTTCAACACACCTTTAAACTGATGGCTTTCCTTTGCACACTTCCTACAATATTTCTCACTACTTCCTTCTATGCTAAATGAGGGGGGTGGCCTCTCTATTTATAGAACTTCCAGGCTTATCCATCTTATCTCTAAGATAGGATAAGAAATCCACTCTGATGAATCATATTCCATACCTTAACTCTTATCTGTACATGTAAGCTTATCTTTTAAGATAAGATAAACCTTATCATTTTACATGGGTTCCACATTTTTAGACTTTTTACAAATAAAATACACAAAATATTTATGACCTCACTCCTTGTCCTTATTACCAATATAATATTTCTAATTCCTAATCATGTAGACCCTACTTCTCTAATTACCCAAACTTTGACATTTTAACATTACTGGACCACTTACGACAAATATTGACTTTTTACAACATTCCTATTGTACTTTGACTGTTATCGTACTCCACATTATTGGCGGCACCGTACCGATGGCGCCGTTATCTTCTATCAGACGCTACTACTAATTATACTTAACAACATCCTATTCCTAATACATACATTAATGAAATAGAAATTACGGAGGAAAATTTTAGTGTCGACATCTTCCCCCTTCCTAGCTTCTACTCCGTCCTCGGAGTAGACTTATTATGGTGCTTGGAAAATCTTCAACTTGTCATGGTTGACCCATTTCGTAATGGGAGTGCCATCCAATTCCTCCAGTCGGTACGTACCATTTTCATGCACAGCTGTTATTTTGTAGGGCCCCATCCATTTTGGAAGAAATTTTCTCTGTCTTCTTTTTTTGTATCTGGAATCATATACTAGAACCAAGTCATTCACATGAAATGGAGACCACCGGATCTTTTGATCAAAGTATTCCTTCTGCTTCATTTTCTTCTTATGGCTTGTATCCTTTGCTATTTCCCTCATTTCCTCTAGCAAATGAAGATGTACCAACCTTTCTTTTACTGAATCACTTTCATCCATCCTTTCATTTTTCATAACTCTCACAATGGGAATATCAAACTCAATAGGAACTGGATCAATGCCATAGGCCAACTGAAATGGGGAGTATCCTGTTGCTGACTTTGATGTTTCCCTATATGTCCACAATGCTGCATGAATCCTTTTATCCCATTTATGTGCCTGCAAGGCTGCATCTTTTGCTAGAATTTGACACAACACAAAATTTGTTCGTTCCACCTGTCCATTTGTGCTTGGCTTGTATGTTGTTTCCTTCCTGTGCTTAATAGAAAACTTATTGACTAGGGCTTCTACCACCTCATTAATGAAGTGGCTTCCTTGATCTGTTACAATTTCTAATGGGCAACCAAATCTGGTGACAATGCGTTCATACATGAACCTTGCCACTTCATCCATGGAAGTTGTTTTCAATGGCCTAGCTTCAACCCACTTGGTTAAATAATCTGTGGCAACTACAATATACTTATTTTGGCGTGATGTAGTTGGAAGTGGACCTACAATTTCTATTCCCCACTTTTCAAAGGGACCAAGGGGAAGAATAGGACATAATGGAGCTGATGAAGTCTTACGGTTACCATGTGTTTGACAAATATCACATGTCTTACAATAATTATAACAATCTTTAAAAAGAGTGGGCCAGTGATAACCTGCATCCAAGATCCTTCTTGCTGTAAGTTATCCAGAGAAGTGCCCTCCACATGTACCATTGTGGAATTCTTCTAGCAGTTCCTTCCCTTGATCACGTCCAACTTCCCTCTTGTACTGTCCATCAGGTCCTATTCGAAATAATACTCCATGCAGAATAGAATATGGATGACTGGCTTGAGTAATATTTCTCTTAGTCTTTGCATTAGCACGATCAGGAAACTTGAATTCATTCAGATAATTCCAAATATCTATGTATTCACTAGGGATTGTGTCAAGGGATAACAATGCTGCATTGGGGAAATCATCATCATCACAAGATGATCCTAAACCATCATAGGCTCGAGAGAGTGCATCTGCATTAACATGCTTCTTTCCTGGCCTATCTATAATATCAAATTCAAACTCTTGTAGCAAAATTATCCATCTTGCTATCCTCCCTGATGGGTTAGGCTTATTTACAATATATTTTAGAGCCTGATGATCTGTTACAACTAGAAATTTTTTCCCTAGCAAGTAATTTCTAAACTTCTTTACAGCAAAAATGATAGCCAGAGCCTCTTTTTTAGTTACAGTATAATTTACCTCAGCACTGCTCATTTTTCTGCTCCCAAAGTAAATTGGATGTTCATTCCCATTTTCATCCTTTTAGCTCAAAGTACTTCCTAGTGCTGCATCTGAGGCATCAGTGTACACAATGAATGGCTTGCTACAATTTGGATTCTTCAAAACAGGTGAAGACACCAGGGCTTCCTTCAATTGTCCAAAAGCTTCATGCGCCTTATTTCCTGGTTCATAAGTAACATCCTTCTTTAAGAACTAGGTTAGTGGCTGTGTAATCTTTGAGAAATTCTTGATGAACCTTCTATAGTAACCCACATGGCTTAAAAATGATCTCAACTTACTTCTATTAAGAGGAAATGGTAAATATTTGATTTTTGAAACTTTATCAGGATCAGTACCAATACCATCTCTGGATACAACATGCCCTAAAAAAACACCTTTAGAACATCCAAAGACACACTTTGTAGGGTTTAGTGAGGCTTGTGCTTCATCTAACCTTTGAAATGCTGTCTCCATTTGGTGCAGGTGGTCCAACTTGCTCCCATAGATGCAAAAATCATCCAGAAATACTCTGATGAAGGTCCCAATGTAGGGTTCGAACACCCTATTCATCAAACACTGGAATGTTGCTGGAGCATTACACAACCCAAAAGGCATAACTCTATAAGCAAACGTTCCCCAAGGAGTGGTGAACGTGGTCTTCAGCTGATCTTTCTCTGCTATACAAACTTGGTTGTAGCTGCTATATCCATCAGCAAAACTATAACACTCCTGGCCAGCTACTTCGTCTAAGATCTGATCTGAAAATGGAAGAGGGTAATGATCCTTCTTTGTTGTCTTATTGAGCTTCATGTAATCAACACAAATGCGTAGCTTCCCATTCTTTTTTATTGAGATCACAATGGGAGAAACCCATTCTGAATTCTCCACAGCAAATATGAATCCTGCATGAAGCAACTTATCTATTTCTTCTTTTACAGTCTTGGAAAAATTAGGATTCATTCTATATGGCATTTGCTTTATGGGCTTAGCACCATCTACCAGCTCAATACAATGTTCTACCCAACTTACTTGACGGAGTTCCTTGTAATCAAAAGTGAATAGGTGTATGTACCTTCGAAAGAGCTGGAGGTAGGATTCCTTCTCACTCTCCATCACAGCATCACCAATCTTTATTTGTTGGAGACGATCATCAACTTCTTCTTCAGATAATTTTATGGGGTCATGAGTTGGTGTGACTGGAAGGATATCCATGACTAAAACATCCACCTCACTTTCTTCATCTTCAGTGTCCACTTCACTAGTACTAGAGTAATCAGAGGATGTCCAATCATCAGTTTCATCACTTGAATCCACAGGTTCTACCTTATGATGTCGAGGGATCATATTTATCTTCACCCTCTCTCTACCACGTCCAAGTGTCATGAAACCTTCATTCCAGTAGTTTCTTGCATGAACTCTCCTTAGCCATGGTATTCCTAGTAGCATTTGGTATGCAAAAGTACCATTTTTCATCACCTGAAAGTCTACCAAACATACCACACCCATAATAGATATTGCCACATTTGAAACTACACCTTCTGGTTTAGTTTTTCCTTTATTTAATGACCTTAACATAAGTGTTGAAGGGCGATCAATTTTTAAACCCAACATTTTAGAATAGTCAATGATGAATTCATCTTCCGCATGATCCGAAACCTGAATCGGAATATTGAGGAAAGGTTTTCTAAAGAAGCCATGAGTGTCATTCCCCAATGGCTAACCTGGTTTATTCAATTTTCATCTTTTTCCTACATTCGCGTGAGTGGTTTTGCTGGTACCCCGTGGAAACTTCCTAAGTACGTTAGTGATAGATGGGCATTAATGGAGCTGGCACGACAATTATTCCAAGTTTACTGCCTTCTTAGTGACAAGCACCGTCCAAGAATTCATTTCCCAATTCAAATCGGGAAATACCAATGTCTAAATATTTTTAGTGCACAACTCATGGAAAAAGAGTTCACTCTTATAACCATCCATCCATATGTGAAGAAAGCCCAGTTTGATATAAATGGATATATGAAAAATATTCTGGGAGAAAAGTACCAACATAATCCTACCATGGGATATTTCTGGGTTGCTTGTTCGGATGAACATGAGGTAAGAAGACGGGAGTACTCTCGCCTAACACTTGCTCAGATCAAGGCCTTCCGCATTAAGATTCCTCCCGATTCATTCATAAATGATGATGAGGATGTCATTGATCCCTCATATGATGCAGTTGATTTTAGCCCATTGCCTCGAATCGACTGGACCAAAAGAGATGAATTTTCTCTTGATGGCAAAAACCAACCAATTATTGAGAGAAGCATATCTTGGTATGATGGAGAAATTTCCAAATTGCAATCAATTCCAGATCACATTTTAGGATCACAAAAATTGCCAATACGAGGGGGCCTCCATTCGACCAAAGTATCTTCTCGATCAACCTCATTACCATCCAATCATACACAACAAGCAAGAAAATATTGGTTGCCAAAATCCACTTCACCAAGTAATGTGTCACAAGGAGAGAGATCCAAAGATCCAAACCTCAAAGAAGGAAGAGAGCGTGTGTTTGGATTTTCTACCTCGAGTAGAGATTCTTCTACCCACATCGTTAATAGTGCTCAGAAGCTAGTAGCAAATGATCCTCAGCCATGCTTCAAACAAACATCCACTTAGGTGCAGGTAATTCAAATATCAAATACTTCAGAGCATGTAATTCATGAAGGGATTTCCCAAAATATCTTGAATAATCAGGAAGTGGATATTGAGGTTTTTTCTCCTCAAATCGAGGTCGTTGGTAGGATTCAAGCAAGATCTCATGATGTCGGGAATAATGATAATATTGATTCCAGCTCTAGGATTTTGTATGTTGAAATAGTGAATGATACTCCTTCCTGGGTTGATTCCAAAGTAAAGAAAAGGAAGAGAGTTGTCAAGCCAATTGACATTGATTTTGATGCCATTTTCAAAATTTCAAACTATATCATTCCTAAGAAGCCTAAGGTGCTTTCTCAAATAATTATGGATAATGATGGAAACAAATTTGCATACCTTGCCATTCCACAAGTGGATAAAGAGCGTGATGCTATGACACTTGTTGACTATGAATTTTCCAGACTTAGACTTGGAAGATCTACATTAGAAAGTGACATGGTGATGGCTTGAGATTCAATTGATATCGTGCTAAAGAGACTTGAGAAATACAAGTCTCAAAACTCTCATCTCAAGGCTAAAAAGAATCAATTGGTGGAATATGTTCAACATTTGATAAATCCCATATCATCCACCTTCCCAGTACCTGATGCAGTGGCTGCCCCAGATGAAGATACTCTCAATTTGTCAAAGGAAATAAACACATTGGGCCATGTCACTAAAACTTGGCTTTCAGAGATTCTCGTTTTAGGCCAGGGGACAATCAAGACCGCGGTTAAGCTTCATGAAGATGTCAGTGCGTATCTTGATCCAATTCTTTCTTTCAAAGAAGCTTTTGTTTCTACTATATCAAATTTGGATGAGATATTGCCTAGTTTATAGGAGATGACAAGTATGGAATCTTCAGTTTTAGCTATTGAAGGAATTCTCAAATTTAAACATCTAGGGACACATTTTCTTTGGTGTCTACATCTCAAATCAAGAAAAACACTTCTCGAGGATTCTATGATCCATTATGAAAGCATGTGTAATGAATCCTTCACTTCACTCTCTTTGATTCAGGAATTCATGGCTGAGATTCCTTGTAAGCTCGTAAATGAGCATAATCAAAGGTGTTCATTGGAGTAGGTGGAAGAACAATTTTCACAATTGTTCAAGGACATGTACACTCTCGCCAAAAATTTCTCGTCAGTTTCAATGGAGTAGTGCATCAAATTAAAGAACTTATTTGAGAATTCTCAATCCAAAATTGTTAATTTAAATGATATGCCAAGTAGAATTCTTAAATTGTAGGTATTTTGTGAGGCTATTCTTCGACCAAGTGAACCTCTAGAAGAAGAAAAGCTATTTGAAACTTTAGGAAGGTTTAGATCCTTTCAACTGGCAAAAGCGGTAGATCCTAATTTCACCGACGGTTCAAGGAGTTGATTTTCTTGGTATCTAATGAAGTGGGAGAGTCTATTTCTCATACGTTTGAGATAGGCGAACCCCATTTCAATGGATAAGGCACTGGTTATTATTGTATATTTTAAAAGGTGTTGTTATTTGTTTTTTGGGAAATTATGGATATTTTAAGTAATTTCTATTTTTGAGTTGTCTTAATAAAGTTGTTGAAAAAGTCAAAGGTCACTTAAGTGCCTTATTTAATGATCATGTAAAACCCTAACTACTTTGTAACCAAATTTTGAGTTATAAAAGGAAGTGATGGGCTCATTTGTAAAGTGTGACTTTGAGAGAGGAGAAGAAAATACTTTTATGCAAGCTTTATTTTAGGAAGAAATTTTTTTGTGTTCTTTTGTGAATTTTTTTTTGGAGTTAATGAAATACGAACTTTGTGTCTCATTCATTGTCTCTTATAACGTTTGATGTTCTTATTTTCATTATATGTTAGGTGTTTGAATCTTGCATGCAAATATTATCTTTGATCTTATTATCAACGTTATTAATCAGTTGTTCTAGTTCACAGTGATCAAGCTCTGATTATCTACTTGCTCATGTGTGTTCCCTTTTACACGTTTTTGTTTGGCTAACTCAAACTCTGTCTTATTTGTGTTAGTTATTCGTCTTTCTTCTTCGTGCAATATTAGGCTCCATGTTTACCTAACTCTTGTATGTTCTTTTAGTTCATTCCATTTCACTCCTTTCCTTCATTCCATTCCATCTCCTTCATTCACTTTTCTTTCCATTGATGTTCCAAAACACCCCCCACATACAATTTTGAATGTATAGATGTAAATATAGTTTTGGTTTTTAATAAAGGCAGCCTCTTCATTGAGGAGGGAATTCGTTCCCACACTATTGCATGTCATTTTCATGTGTGTAAATCCACATGCTAACAGATGGTTATATGTTGTTACCTTCCAATGTGAAAAAAATTAATCATGAAAACTTAAGCTATATTTATAACCAATTTAAAATAACTCAAAACATGTTGTTTGGATATGATTTAAGTCAAAGCATGCATACCAATTTATTCCATTTTAACTGGGCGTAACCTCTATCAGGTATCCCATTTTCCAAATAGCTTGGATCTAGTTCCATAAAGGGACAATTAGATGCATTATAAAGGAGAATGTGTAGTTCCCCACTTAAAGCAAAAATAAAAAAATGATGAAATGAATGCATATGGTGGCAGGAGTGGGCAGTGGCGTGTGACGACAACTTTACAAGGCAAGCTCACGCCAGAGGACATTTACGACATGTCAGTTTTCCTTGATAAATAATGCAAGAATTTTATTTGAGACCTGTAGGATTTGACGATGGTGAAACCAAGTTAACATTTAAAATTTTACAGAAAATGGATAGTTGTAGCGATGGCAGAATGCAGTGGACATGGTTTCCTCTTGAGACAATCACATTGTTTCACTATGCAACAAACATGTATCCAACCTGATCAGTCTACATTTTCTACACACTCCCATTCTGTGTGATAATATGAGCTTTAGAGAAGGGTATGGTGGTCCAGCAAGCATAAAAGATAGAGGAATTTTGTTAGTTATTGTAGTTGTAAATGATTTGGTGGACGTGTTTGCAAAATGTGGAAGCATGTTCTTAGCTGTGAACTGCTTGGCTGAATGCATGAAATGTGGCCTCATGGAGGGAAATGATGGAAAGATATGTACAAAATGGGTTTGTTGAAAAGGCCTTGGAACCTTTCGAGAAAATACAAAGCTGGGCTTCATAGACTTTGCTAACATCCTCCACCTAGTGCCAAAATGTAGGATTTAGAACACTAAGGTGTAAAACACACCACGCAGAGTTGGTGCACAATGGCACATATCCTAAGATGGACCAGAATATTTTCTAACACAATGGCCCTATCGAGGCATTATCCTAATGTTGGCCCTAAGACCTACATTAAAACTTTTATGTTCTTCTAGAAGCCACCTCCAGTGGATGCAATTGGAATCATGTGGTGTTTTGCATGTTGATCAAGGCTTGTGTTCTGATAGGAAGGGATGGGGATGCTATTCAAGTATTCAGGCTCACAGAGGAATCTGAATTGGTGCCTCATATCAATTCCTATAATTTCCTTCCCAATTCCTTGTTAATGTGCAAAAAGGATAAATCTATGCTAGGACATCTATACTGAAACAGATATGAGGAAAATCCCTTCCAATGCATCTACCTTCAAAATTTTTATTCATGCTCTCTCTAGAGGTGGTAATCGTGAAAGAGCATACAAGTTCATGGATCTAATGAAATAATTAGGCTTTGAGGATTATATTGTGGCATATAATACTCTTTTAGATGGGTATTGTAAAATGGGGAAGTTGATGGAAGCTTTTAGGATCTAGAGGCTCATGTATAGGAGGGATTTTTTGGCCAACATTGTCTGATGGGCTGCGATCAATGAGGAGAATGATCGAGTCATTTCATGGAACATGTATCAATTCCTTCAAGAAAATGCAAAATGGTGGACTTGTGGATGTGTGAAAACTTCTTGATGAAATGCCTATTAGAGATGCAGAACCAAATACCGTAATTCTGACTGGCTTCAGTCCACATGCATGGTTCATCTCACCTTATCCTTCATAATTCTTGTACTTTATTTTTCCATTTGAAAAGTAACAAATTTAAAAACCTTTGGTTTATCATACATTCGAATATTTTATATAAACTTGTTTTGGAAAAATGGTAAAATGTCATCTGGTACTTATGTAACTCGAATAACACTTGGTAGTCAAGCACAAGCTTAAATCCTCCTTCAGACATAATTTGGAAAAATTCATAGCCATATTAGATAGTTATGACGACCTTTTATTGACAAGTGTAGTTTGTTCCCTCGTAAACCCACCAAGTGTGCCATTGTAAAAGCTAATAAATCATGATATTCATAGACCTAC
>CM034147.1:847176904-847252892 GCA_019776745.2 Taxus chinensis
TCTACATGGTGATGGTGTAGATTGGAAGAGTAATGTGATATATGTTGCTATATTACTAATGTTGTAATTGTGATATTATGAACACACATGTGGTTCCTGTCACTTAGTGCATGTTTGTTATCATGTTGATGTGCTTGTGATGAGATTATTTGCTCTCCTTTTTTTTTGGATTCAATGAGGAGTCCACGTGTGATGTGCTATTTTGGTATGTGTGAGAAGAATGTTTTTATGGATGGCGGTTTGTTGGAGCATCTTATAATTTTGTGATATGTAGGTGTGATAATGTGTTGTATGAAAAAGATTAGTGTATAGTGGATTGGATTGTATAGTAATAACGCCACAGTGTAGTGATGAATTGTGTGTCACCATGTAATTAATTCTATGTCATAATGTTATTCACTTTTTTCATCGTGTGTATAATTTGTGTAATATGAGACGATTCATGTCCTGAATTAAGGGCATATGGAGACTGTATGACCCCTATTGTGCAATACTTGCACCTTGGGTGCATTATGTGGAAACATGATGTATTGTAACCCGTGAAAGTAATAATTGTGTTGTACCTTGTATATGGATGAAAAAAGTTTAGATGGCTTCCACATCAGGAGCATTTCTTTCAAGTCTACAAAATCCTCAATTCACAGGCAGAAAATATAATTATTAGTATTTATTGATGAAGAGGTTGTTCAAATCCCAGGATGTGTGGAAAATTGTTGAAAATGGGTACACAGATCCCGCAAATCCAACAACGTATACTGCACTCTCATAGGCAGAGAAGGATCTCTTGAAAGAACTAAGAAAGAAATATGGAAAACCCCTCTTCTATATTCATCAGACCATGCATGAGATTATTATTCATAGAATGACAATGACCAGTCAAGCAAAAGAAACATGGGATACTCTCTAGGATGCATTTCAATGTAAGGAAAAAGTTAAAACGCCCAAAATTCAATTAATTAGAAGATATTTTGAGAATATGTCTGTGAAAGAATTAGATTCCATAGATTCATTCTTTAATTATGTTGTTCTCCTAGTAAATTAGATTAAATCTCATGGAGAAAAATTGGATGATAAAAAATTATTGAAAAGATACTTAGGATTTTTCTTGCAAAATATGATCCTTTGGTTGTAGCAATAGAAGAAACCGAGGATTTGAGGCATATTTTAATCAATAAATCTCATGCATCACTAATAAATCATGAAAAAAGGTTGAATTGTATGTAATTGTAGAACAAGATTATTCATCTCACACACTAGCAATTCATGAAAGTGGGAGAGGAAGGTTCAATCCTAGAGGAAGAGGAAGAAGCGCAACAAGAGGAAATATCAATGGTACATCAAACTAAAGTGAAAGATGATATAATCAAGAACATAGTCATAATTAGTTTTCTAGTTAGAGATATGATAAGTCTCATGTGTAGTGTAACTATTGCAAGAAAAATGGGCTCTATGCTTATGAGTGCAAGAAAAAGTAATATGGTCATAACATGTAGAATCAAAATCAGGTTGGGATATCTCCTCCAAGCTAATTGTTTATTGCATGTGTAAGGATTTATGAAGAAATACCTTATTTATCACCTATTGAATGTAATATATCTCAAGAGAGTCCACGTGATATTTTTTATTTGGATTCTGGTTGCAGTAATTGTATGTCACATAACTTGGATATATTTTTTAGTTTGGATGAGTCAGTGAAGACTTATACTACTCTCAAGAAAAATAATACAGTGTTTATAAAATGTAAAGGAACAGTTAACATTCTAGCTAAAAGAGTGGAGAAAAATATTATTCAGGATGTTTAATATGTTACAGGTTTGAAGCATAATCTTATGAGCATTGGTCAATTGGTATAAAAGGGATAAAATTATATATTGAAGACAATGAATGTGTGATAGTGGAAAATTCCCCTTGTACTAAGTTGATCGAAAAAGTGCAGATGAGAAATAATAAAATGTTTCCTTTGAGTTTAAATCCAATTAAGTCTAGAGCTCTCAAAATATTATACTCTAGAGCTCACTATAAAACTTAGTCCAGAGCCATGTATGGAGCCAAGTACAAATCTCAGTCAGGATCTCAATCAGTTTAGCCTAGAGCTAGCACATTTTAGTTTGTAGTTAAGACAAATCAATCTAGAGTCAAGTATAGAGTTCAAGCCCAGTCCAGAGCTCAAGTTTAGTTTAGAGCCACATTTGGAGCCAAGTCTAGAGCTCAGTCCAAAGCTAAATAAATTGAATCAGTTTTTGATCAGTTTTGAAAGATGAATGATGGCTATGGAATATTAGGTTTGGAAATTTAAAATTTGGAGGTTTGAATTTGTTACAAAGGAAAAATATGGTAAAATGTTTGACTTTAATTCAAAAACCAGAGAGAGTTTGTGAAGGATGTAATTTGGGAAAGCAACATAGAGGGTCCTTTCCAGTTGGAAAATCAGTAAGAGCACAAACACCGCTTGAGATTAATTATTCATATTTATGTGAACAAATGCATACACCTTCGATAAGAGTTTTTTCATATTTTTCTGACATTCATAGATGACTATACCGAGAAAACATGGGTGTACTTTTTGAGACAAAAATCAAATGCTTTTGATATATTTTATCAGTTCAAGGCCTTAGTGGAGAAGAAAAGTAGATACTACATCAAAGTTATGAGGATATACATGGGAGGTGAGTATGTTTCCATTGCATTTATAAATTTTCATAAACATCATGGTATTCACAAATCAATTTACTTCTAGGTATACACCACCACAAAACGGTGTGGAAGAGAGGAAGAATATAAACATAATAGATATGGAAAAATGCATGATGAAGGAAAAACATCTACCAAATGAGTATTGGGCAGAAGAAATAACAACTGTTGTTTACATTTTAAACAAGCGTTCAACAAAAATTGTTAGAAACATGGTTCCTCAACAGGATTAGACTAAAAAAACCTAGTGTTTCTCATTTTAGAATCTTGAGTTACATGGCATATACACATGTGCTTGATGAGCTAAGGAATAATTTAGACAATAAAATAGAAAAGTGTATTTTTTGTTGGATATTCAGAGAATACTAAATCTTACAAGTTGTTAAATCTAGTCACAAGAAAAATCATAATTAATAGAGATGTTCATTTTACTGAAAATGAGGCATGGGATAAAAGTATAGAGAGAATAGTGAGCATAGCAAAAACTATTCCTCATGATGATATGTTGGATGAAATTATAGAACAATAAGGCATTGTATCTTTTTCCAATCTTGGACATGCATCTCAAGTTGTATAATAATCTACACCTCTATCTACAGATAGGAGATCTATAATTTTAGTCATCTTCAACCATACAATAGACACCACAAATAACACCAGAAGTAACTCCTTCAATACAAAACAATCCATCATCAAATAACCCTTTACAATGGAAAACAAAGAGTTTAAGTGAATTATATGAAGCTGATTATAATGTTGATACAACTAACTATTTTTTAGTTTTTACATTTTTTTCTCAAGCTATAGATCCAATATTATTTGAAGTGGATATAAAGAATGAATTTTGGGCTCAATCCATGGATGATGAGATAGACGTCATAGAGAAAAATAAGAAATGGGAATCGATAGATATTCCAAAAGGAAAGGATGTGATATGAGTGAAGTGGGTCTACAAAGCCAAGTATAGTGTTGATGGAAAAGTACAAAAACATAAAGCAAGGATGGCTACAAGAGGTTTTACACAAGAATATGGAGTAGATTACAATGAAAAATTTTCGCTGGTAACACGTTTGGACACAGTTTGAACAATTTTAGTAATTGTAGCTCAAAACAAATGGCCTATGTATCAAATGGATGTAAAATCAACATTCTCGAACGTATTTCTTGAAGAGGAAGTCTATGTAAAACAACTATAAGGTTATGAGGTTGAAGGCCATGAAGGAAAGGTGTACAGGTTGAGAAAAGCACTTTATAGACTCAAACAAGATCCTAGAGCATGGTACAAAAAAATTGATTATTATCTATTATAGAATGGTTTCACTAGGCACAACAATCAACCTACCTTATACATCAAGATAAATGAACAAGGTAAGATTTTGATTATTTGTTTATATGTAGATGATTTAATAATTATTGGAGACCTATCTACAGATTCATTCAAATCATCCATGAAGAAAGAATATGAGATGACAAATCTAGGTCTCGTGCACTATTTTTTTCTCATTGAAGTTCAACAATCAGAAGCTAGAGTTTTTATTTCACAAGAAAATTATGCTAATGAAATATTTTAAAAAATTAACACGTTGAATTGTAAGCCAACACCAACGCAAGTTGCAGTAGGTGAAGTTAAGAAAAGAGGATAATAGATCATTTTTGGATCCAACATTATTCAAAAGGTTAGTTAGAAATCTCATGTATTTGATGGCCTTAAGGCTTGATATCATGTATGGTGTGAGCCTCATGTCAAGGTTCATGGAATCCCCTAAATATTCACATTGGCAAGATGAAAAAAGGATTTTGAGTTATGTATGTGGAACTAAAATCCATGGAATTTTGTATTCAACATTAGATGAGTTCAAACTCATAGGTTATACATACAGTGACAATGTCAGGAGTATAGATGACAAGAAACGCACAATCGGATATGTTTTTTACTTTGGAACAAGAGTAGTTTCATGGGAATTAAAGAAGTAGCCCATAGTCACTATTTATTTAGTAGAGGAATAGTATGTGAAAACCACCAGAGAAGCATGCCGAGGTGTTTGGATGAGGAGAATATTGAAATATTTGAGGAAAAATCAGGAAGAAGCTACATAGAGTTTTTGTGAAAACAACAATAACATTGTCCAAAAATCATATTTTTCACAAAATAAGTAAGCATATAGACATGATGTATCATATCATCAGGGAGTTACTTAATAACGAAGAGATATATCTAGATTTTTGTAAATCTGAAGATCAGTTTGCTGATATCTTTACAAACACTGTAGGAAAAGAAGTTTTTGAGTATGTGAGAAGTGTTTTGGGTGTCTATGATCAAGAATAGATACAATTTCAGACTCAACTACAAAATAATACAAATTTGGAGTTCAAAATTAAGGTGGAGTGTTAGAAAAAACATTTAATTTTGTCTCTATCCTATTATTAAAAAACAAAAATTTATGTTTTGCATGATTTAGTTTCCGTAAGTTTTAATTTAAAACTATCCACTTTATTCATATTTTTAGGAAAAAAAAATAAAGATTAAAATAAATCAGAAAGATTTGTGCATGCACAACAAGATCTTTTCTTTTGATGCTCTATTTTTAGGTAGTTTATTTTGGATGAAAATCCCTCTTATATTAGAGGCCATTGTAATCATTGATAATAGGCACAAATTATAAGAGAGAAAGTTGTAGCTTTTTCTAGGAGAAGTAATTGAAGAAATTCACACAATAATGTTGTTTGGAGTCAAAACTCTATTTTATTTTTCAATTCTTTTATTTTTTTTGCTAAACATTCATAGTTTATATCTGCTATAATTCTACACCAACACAAGTCCCTAGAGGGAAGGGAAGGACAAGACATAGAGTGTATTTTCTTACCCTTTGAAATGAATTTACTTAAATATAAGCCTCCAATAATTGGTGATTGTGTTCTTTTAATAGCCACACAAATTATTCTAATAGTAATTTATTCATCTTTCTAATATAAAGTATGATCATCCCTGTTAGACATACCAAAATATCTTTAATTTAAAGGAGTACAATATTTAGTGAAGGAATAAGTCTTCCTTACTCAACCACTAATGTTGATGAAATTCTAGAATTTGAGCTTGATGGGGTAGCCAAAACATAAATCCCTTCCAAAGTGAAAACATCAAAGATTTTATTTGTAGCCTCCAACAACAACCTTGACTGCAACAAAATATTGTAGTGAGGAAAATGCTTAGGTACTGAGAGTCAAGAGAAGGCACCCTCCAGGATCTAATAACTATGAGAAAAATGGTTACTTGGCCAAATTAGATAAAATAAAATTGAAGAGAGATAATTACTAATATTGGTCATCTGCCATATATAGTGGTTGTAATGATAATCACATTCAAAATTAATCCAAACAAACTTTTCCTCTAGAGAGTATTGGGGTGAGAATAATTCTTCAAAAAAATAGATGGTGAAATTATGAGTTATCAATTTGATGGATGGAAAAGATTACAAATTTTATAAAGAAGCTCTGTAATGGTTATATAGACCTAAAAAATTGTAAACTGTTGACTGACATGTTATAGTATTGGCCACTATGTTTCAAGGTGATTAAATTCCATATAAACACCACATATATAAACAAAAACTATGTTTCATTGATATTTTGATTAATAATACATGGAAAATGTAGTTATTGGGATCCCCACTTTTAACATAAACCTATGAAAATTCAAGGGTGATAATTTTTTCATAGATTTGATGCAAAGTTATCGAACAATGGAGTTGTTATGGTATCATGTCAGGGGTAATTAGTAGATAATAAAAATTGAGACAAAGTTTTATTTTGAATTTGGTTTTTTCTCGTAGCTTGTGAAAATCAATATTATTGCATTGCTATTACCCAAAAAATGATTCTACTTATAGGATAATTCAACATTTCAAATAATATGTAGCCAAGATGGTGTTAATGACATAAGCTAAAATGATGTGACAATAAACAATGACACATCTGATTTTTTACACAAAGAGTCCATCACTATTTGAAGGCATAATGCAATTAAATCTAGACAATAAGATGTGGTTGTATCTCTCACTTGAGAAACTTCAATGCCAATGAAATCCGTCTGGCCTGATTGGCACATAAATTACATTGCAAGAAGGTAAGGATAGCTATTTTTTTCTATATAAAAAATGGGTTTTTTCTTCTCTCAAATTGACCTCTTGAAGTATGTATTAAAGCACATCATAAAAATCACATTAGTTATAATAAAAAAATACATAGTAAATCAAGACAATTTTTTTGTATCCTACTCTGTCTTGGAAAAATGCTTCTTTGATAACTTGAAATGGCATGCCAAAGGAGTCCCAACTCATTTAGCATCCTACATATTAAACCTCTCCAAGACCTTCTTAATGTACTCTTCTTGAGATAAATTCATCTTTCGTTCCTTCCTATCCCGAGATATCCTCATACCAAGGATTTGTTTGGCTGCCCCCAAATACTTCATAGCAAAGGAGTCACTTAGTTGTTTCTCGAGTACTTTTATTTCCTGCATGTTTTTACCTGCAACCAACATGTCATCCACATAAAGACACAGGATAATAAAATTTCCATCCTCAAATTTCTTTGTATACATGTAATGATCATATTGACATCTAATATAACCTTTCTCCATCATGAATCTATTAAATTTCTTATACCATTGACGTGGAGCTTGTTTCAAGCCATACAAGCTCTTCTTCAGTTTGCACATCATCTCCTCTTTACCTTTGACCTCATAGCCCTTTGGTTGTTGCATATATAGATCCTCCTCCAAATCACCATGGAGAAATGTAATTTTTACATCAAGTTCCTCTAAGTGCAATTCTTCTGCTACAACTATTCCAAGAACATTTCTAATAAAAGTCATTTTTACTATAGGAGAAAAAATATAATCAAAATATATACCTTTTTCTATGTAAACCCCTTAACCAACAACCGGGCCTTGTATCTTTTCTTGCCTCCTTCTTCCTCTTTGAATTTGTACACCCACTTGTTCTGTAATGCTCTTTTTCCTTTGAGTAGCTTCACCAAATCCCATGTTTGGTTCTCCATGAGAGCTTGATGCTCCTCATCCATTCCTTTCTCCCACTTCTTCATAGCATCTACCTGCGTTTCTTTATCAAATCTTTGTGGCTCTCCAATGTCAATAAGTAATAAATAATAAAGAGAAGGAGAAAAATGTTTAGGTTCTCTTCTTACCCTAGAAGACCTCCTCAATATAGGAGTTTGGGGTTCATGTTGAGGATGTTCCCGAACTGATTCATGACTCACTTTCCCATCTAGAGTATCCTCTACCACTACATATTATTTCCTGGATTCTTCCCTATTTTCCTGCAACTGCTACTTATACATGAATTTCTCATTAAAGACCACATCCCTAGATCAAATGATTTTCTTGTCCTTAATACTCCAACATTTATATCCAAATTCATCACCACCATAACCAATGAAAGTACATTTTTCTGATTTAGCCTCTAGCTTTGTCGTATCATCCTTGTCTATATGGACAAAAATCTCACATATAAAGACTGTAAGAAATGAATAATCAACTTTCTTACCATACCAAGCCTGCTCAGGTATGCCTCCATCTAAGGCACTTGAGGGTCCTCCATTTATCAAGTACACATATGTGCTCACCACTTCTACCCAAAAAGAAAGAGGAATTCATGCATGTAACCTCAAGCTCCTACCATGTTCCATTATTGTTATGTTCATCCTTCTAACACCCCATTTTGTTGCGGAGTTCCTGGAACCATCTTTTTCCTGTAGATTCCATTCTTAGAACAATAATCATCAAATTCATTGTTACAATACTCCCCTCCATTATCTGACCTGAATTTTTTTATCTTAAGACCTATTTCATTCTCTACCAAGGCTTTCCATTTAACCAAAGTGCCAAATACATCATATTTGTGTCTAATAAAATAAACCCAAACTTTCCTTGTTGCATCATTTATAAAAGTAACATAATAACTTGAACCTCCAAGAGATGATACCTGAGTCGTCCCCCACACATCAGAATGCACCAGCTCTAACTTACTTTCTTTCTTTGTAGGTCCAACCTTGAGAAACCTTACTCACTTTTGTTTCCCATATATGTAGTCCTCGCAGAACTCCAAACTTGTTTTTGTATATCTGGGAAAATCCTTCTTTATGATCTCTAGACATTGAACCAAACTTGCATAAGAAATAATTATGAGAATAATTAATTTCACATACATAAATATTTACATATATACAAGAGAGGAATTCCTATTATTAAGGAATCTCTTAGAACCTACAATATCTCCTAATCTCCTATATTTGTGAGTTAGCTCAACAATTATACTCACGTATAATATAATAGCAAACTACTATATTCGAACTATTGTTATATTATTTTTAAACATAACAATATTATAAAAAACATATATAAGTGAGTTATATTTTACCCTACGGTAAATAACCCACAATATTCATGTGAACATTAACATTTCTAACAGATCTCCATGCCCTTATGGCTCATATGATCGAACCTATAGTGCCATAAAGTTGTATCTACTTTTGAAGCCACAAGATTACAAACATTAGTGCTATAAGTGGTTAAATAAAAGGTTCCAACCTTCTTACTTCTTGCCACCACAAGAGCACCCTTGGTAACCTTCCAAGAGTCTGTTGTAAATATCACAATACAATGATCATTTCCCAACTTCCCTTCCAATATCAAATTGTTTCTTAATGTAGGCCCATGTCTGACATCCTTCAATAGCTAATTATTCTCATTCTACATCTTAACCCAAACATAACCTTTTCCAACTATGTTTTAGGGCTCATCATCACCAAGAAAAACATGCCCAAAATCTCCTTGAACATAATCAACAAATTAATGCCTATGTGGAGTAGCATGGAAAGAAGCCCCCAAATCTAAAACTCAAGATTCATTAATATTGTACAAAGAAAAAATCAAAGCATCCTGACATACATTACTTGTTGCCACATTTGCCTCCTTGTTGTCTTCATGTTGTTTCTTACTGTCCCAAAGCTCCCAACAATCCTTCTTTGCATGCCCATACTTTCCATAATGCCAGCATACTATCTTGCTTTTGGATTTTGACCTTGCCTGATCCTTTGATTTTCCAGGGATTCCTCTATTTTATTGTCTCCCTCTAGTTTCCACTATCAAAGCATCCCTAAAGTAGAAGATTCCCAGAGATTTTTCTTCACATTTCCTCACTTAGAATCACCCCTACATCATCCTCAAACTTCAACTTTGAGTTAGTTGGAACTAAGTTGCTTACTGTCATTACCAAGTTATTCCAACTCTCAGGTAAAGAGCATAGAATTAATCAAGCACTAAATTCTTCATCAAATTCTATTGTAACCAAAGCTATCATATTTACAAACATATTAAAATCATTTAAATAATATGTTATTGAACCATTCTTATACATCTTCATATTAAACAACTTTTTCATTAAAAATATCTTATTAGAGGCAAAGGGTTTTTTCCTACAACTTCCATAATGCATCCATTAGTTCTTTTGTATTTTTTACCTTTGAAACATTAAATAATACCGAAAATGCAAGACACATCTAGATTGTCCCAAGTGCCTTCCTATCCAGCAAATCTCATTCTGCATCTGTCATGTTTAAGGGTTTATTCATCTTCTCAAATAGTGGAATATAAAGATCTTTCTAATAAAGGTAATCTTCCATCTGCATCTTCCAAAGACTAAAATTCTACCCATTGAATTTATTAACCCTTGATCTTCCATTATCTACCATAGCTCCCACTCAAGCTAAAATATTTCCCTACAATTCAACACTTCAACAAACCAAATCAGGCTTTAATACCAATTGTTAGGAAATAAGGGGTAAATATATATGGAACAATCCCTCATAGAATCACAACAGTAGAAATTAATATGCAGAAAATATTACAGATCTCAAATAAAATTGTAGAGTAAAGATAATAAAACACAAAGAGACGGTATTTAATGTGGTTCACCCAATTTGGGCTACGTCCACCAAGAATCACTTACTCAAATTTTATTACAAGCCACCACTCTCTCAATACAATACCCAAATCTGTAACATAACGATCAAGACGTGATTCAAAAGATGTGTAACATATGTAATGTTGGGAGTATCATCAGTAGAAATGGTGAGCAATATGTGTAATTTGACAAGGTTATAAGAAATAAAGCAGTATGAACTAGCCATTGTGATCATAGACAAAAATGTATAAAGATGGGAATGGATGGCCCCCACGAATGTAACAAGATAATGTGTATCCATAATGAATGAATCATGCATAAGATATTAAAAAGTGAGAGCACAAGGAATCATTGTAAAATTATCATGCATTGCTCTAACTTGTGATGAGGAAGATGTAGAAATAGATGTAACATTGGAAGCACAAAGCATACGATCAATAAAAGTATCAATAAAAGTACATAGAGAATGAGACATAATGAGAGGAGTATCACGGGTGCTAATAGAAAATTTATCTTGTAAATCAATAACACTAGGGTGTATCCCAAAAGGAGAAGGATGTGCAATGTAGGTAATGGCATCAACATCATGTATGGGAGGATTATTACAAGGAGTAACAACATGAGGTGTGGAATCTACTATAACAGTATCCATGGAAGAAGGTGTAGTAAGGTCCTAGGTAGAAAGAAGTGTATACATAGTATGTAACCAAGAATGGCATAGAAAGATAGTATAAGGGACACCATGAGGCATAATGTGACATAGAACATCAAGAGTACAAGATCCCATAGCAAGGAGAAGATATATTTTTCCTAATACTTGCTTAGGGGTGTTATCAAATCCAAATATATGTGGGGGAGATGGAGTCAAATCAACAATAGAAAGGCCCATTTGATGGAGAAAGGAAAGATTGCATATATTAAGACCAGAGCCAAGATCAACTAGGACATGTTAAACAAGCACATTATGAATTTGAACTAGAATATAGAATGGGGAAGAATTTTCATCAAGCATATGGTTAGCCATAAAAGAAGTTAACACAATCAATCCAATCAGACAAATGAATTTTTATGGAAAGTGATGTTGATCAAAAAGTAACTATCATCAAATCAATAAAATGACAACATCTTGAAATGGAATTTGAATTTTGTAAAAAAAAGAGGCTTTTTTGAATGTTACAAATTGAAAGAAAAACCTCCAATGGATTTAGCCAAAACTGTATATTTTTCGAGTTAGGCCTTAATTAGGGGTGTTGGCGAGAAAAATTGTCAATGGACAAATCTGTGGGTTTCTTGCCAACGCGCTAGGAATCTAAGTCCCTCTACTTAGACAGTGCAACTCAATATTTACATGTGAGTGAAAAGGTGGATTTTCCTGGTGGCCTTACATTTGGGTATCCAACAGGGGCACTCCACTGACCCTTGGAGAATATAGAAATTTCTTGCTAGAGAGGAATTTGTCTGTAAAACGGGAAAGAGGAGTGAGAAATGAAATAGGAGAACTAATGTTATAGGTAGAAAATCATATTCCTGCACACACTAATTAGAAATTTCAACACATGAATTTATGAGAAGAAACAACTCTTCAAATAGCAATAAGACCGATTAGAATTTATGAGCACAAAGTATCAATAAATCCCTCAGTCAAAAAAGGCTAGAAACTCCTCCTTCTTCTATTGATTGCTTAAACAAAATTTGTACATAGTGTGTGAATGGAGAAAAACTAGTGAGGGGGAAATGGAAGAAAATGGCTATCTCTTTTGTTCTCTCAAAGTACAATACACTCTTGAGTTTATAAAATCAATCACCAACCCTTTGAAATGGAAATGGCTTTACAATTTATAGGAAATGAAAAGACTCTTCATATAACCCCCATTGACCCTTCATATGCCTTAAAACTTTTCACATTCTTAGGAAAACTTTAAGTCCCCTTTTATAACTTAAGGGTGACTTATTACATTGAAAATAAAGTCATTTTTAATTACTTAAGGCATTATGAAAAAGTACGACCCCTAACACAAAATTAGAACATTGAGAAGAGAGAGAAAGTTAGTGGAAGAGAAGAGAGAGAGAGAGTAGAAAGAAGAAGAAGGAAGAATGACGATGACGACAAAAGACTATGCCTTTGATAAATTTTGTTGATCCCTCTAGATGACTCAATGGAATGCTCCAATGTGATGAACTTTGAATGTCTAAATGCTTTGCACCCTAAGAAACTCCTTCATCTTGGCTCATGGATACTTGCCAAGTTGAATGAATTGTTCCTCCGATGACCGCAACTCCCACCCTATGTATGATATACATGTGACCAAAACCATGTAGTGAGTGTCAAAAGACATTTTTGGTTTCCCATGGATGGATCTCAAATTCCCTATGATAAATGCACATGGATGATCCCCTTATGTTCCATTGTGCCAAAACTACCCTCTAAGTGTAACTTACCATCAATAGCAAGTGCACTAGATGGAAGACTTACTATTTTTAGTAAGAGGTAATTTTTGCCTCTTATTGACAATCCTAAAGTGCAATGAACTCCCTCATTCACTTCATGTGCACATTACCTTCACCTTAACCAATTCTTAGGATGAACGTACTATTTTTAGTAAGCACCCATATAGGGAACTTACTATTATTAGTAAGTGGTCATGTTTAACTATTTGTATATTCTGCTCCATACAATCATTCTAGACTTCCTGGTGATCTTCGGTGCACATTATCTTTGTTGCAGTCCACTTTTGATGAAGACTTACCAAAGATAGCAAGCCTGTGTAGGAAATACTTACTATTTTGGAAAGTGGCTTTCTAGTGCTCGGTTTTTGCAAGGGTACATATTTTTTCAAACTTGAAATCTTGTCACCACGGTCACGTCCTCCAAGTTTTTCTTGATTTCACCCATTATAATACTTAGAAATAAAATTTTAAATTTCTCACCTGAGTGGTGGCTTCTATCACGGAGCTGCCATGGCAGTCCATTAATGGAGACTCAAAATTTTTAGGTCTATTTTTTATCTCCGATCATGATGAAATCAAATCTGTTGCGATAGGTTTTTCATTCGGAGTTCGTGTGCAAAATTTTAACATCGTTTCCATTTTCGGATTGATGGGAAATCTAACGAATATGAGCTAGGGCACGGGATGGACTTTTTATTGGAACAAATAATTTAGGGACACCTTTCAAACTCCCGTTTGTTACATATTTCTCATCTTAAAAAATGAGGAAGTTTTCAAATGAGGACATCTCAATCCATTGAATGGTTCGAAAGATATGATCGATTCTTTGTTGGGTGACTTCGAGGGTTTCTTTGAAAAAACTTCATTTCTCCACCGCTTTCGAGCCATTAATTTTGCAATTTTTTGTGTATTTTGGTATTTTTAGATGAATAATTATTTTATGGTGTTGATTGGATATGAAAAATATTGCTTTCAGATCTAGCGAATATCCAACAGAGTTTTGGCAACATACGGGGGCGTGGGGGGAAAATGGCCAAACAAAGAGTTGAGTGTTGTATTTATAGTGTGCAAATGGAAGGAGGGAGAGGGGAGGGGAAAATTTTTGTGTCCATTTTTTCCCTTTGTCCAAAGGGATGAAGGGGACATAAATTTCTACTTCACACCTCATCGTGACACTTGTCGATCATCCGTGCAGAGGAGAGGGAAAGCTTCAAAATTAGCTCTCGGGGGCTTAACTAGCAAATGGGAGGTCACATTGATGTTATGGGGGACTAAAAAAGTGATGGGTGGATTTCTTTTCCCCCTATGTCCCTTTTCTTAAAGGGATGAAAGGGACATGAAATCCCGTCAGGATGCTGGTGCTGACACGTGTCCTCTTTAAAAATTGGCAAAGTGTCGAACCTTGATTGCGAACTTGTGAAGGCCGTATCTGGAGTTCCTCGATGGAGTTATTTTGGAAAAAATTTATATTAATTTGGATTAAAATGGCCCTACGAATCCAATGGTAGCAGTATCAGCTTTTGATTCCTCCATTTAAGTCCATGAAAAAGTCAAGTTTTTTAATCTGGCTCCATAACTGAGCATGGAAAAAACTATATATAAACCTATTGCTCCAAAGTTGTTGTGAAAAATATGATTTCACCATCTTGTATATATTTTAATTCCATTTTTTTACTATATATCTTTTTTAGCTCCTAACTCCATCTAGAGCTCCCAGAATCACTTCCCGAAGTTCAATAGATTTTTTGGCCCTATGCATCAGCCTAGGCCTGTGAACTCTATTTTTAATGAATCTACCCCAACTCCTCCAAATATTTCTTGAGTCTTCCAAAATAAATTCCATTTATGCTTATTATACCTTTTATTCACCTCCATGTTGGATATTTTCCTCCTCTGTTTCCAATCCAGGGGGTTGTGACCAGTCCCTAGGAAGGCCAGTGGTAGCCCTTCCCACACACTACCCAAAAATAGCATTCTTCAAGAACTCCTAAAATCACCTAGGGGGAGCTGAATTGACTTTCCTAATTTTCCTAGGGGACTAAGTTAACATCAAATGGGATGTCATTAGATTGACTGGGTAGACTTGGGGTGCATCGAAAGGGTAAAACTTGAAAGTTTTGACACAGTGGCATCGTTGTCTTGCTAGAAAATTGTCAATTTTCTCTGTTGCACATTTGCATAACAACAAGGGGGAAAATGTAATTTTAAATTTCTAAAAAAATGGGCTCAAAATCTTAGAAAACAAGAAGAGTTTTTTCGTTAGATATGGAAAAAGGAAAAATAACTTCAAAGGAATTTGAAAATTGAGTCATTATGCTCGAGATATGAAACAAAAGGTGATTTCAAAATTGGGATCAAGCATGAAACCCTAGGAAATTTTTATAGATATGATTGTATGGTAGGTAATAGATGAAAATCACGTGTGAATCTGAATATAAGATGAAGATATGAACCTTAATGTAACTAGGATTTTGGTGTTGAGAAAAATAGATCTGATAAAGAGAATGTAAGGGACAGGTTCCCCAAATGATTTAATGAAATTAAATCTAATGTAAGGACACTTCTGATTAGATAGATAAAATAGTAAAAAAAAAAGATAAAGCAAAGGAAATGCGAACACGAGTGATAGATAAGGGATAAATAATTACTTAACTTGTGACTGTAGGTATGGACTGATGAACAAGCTGCAAAAGTAGCTTCTGAACTATATTAGCTCTATGTCTGATTTTGGAAAGTGACGTTCTCAAGGATAGGAGCACTTGTAAGGGGACATGGCTACCCAGGTGTTAGCATATATTTTAGGTGCTATTTTTTAACGTAATTTCTTGGAATATGGTTCTTTCTGTGTCACTTATTATCACTCCTTATTAATTTTAGGTCGTATCATATTCATTGTGTTGCACCTATACCTACAAAATAAACCTTGGATACCCACACAATACTTAACACACATTAGATGAATACAAATATGAATATTCTTGATTCAGACTAGCCTCTGATGTAGGGGCATCATCAAAATGCATTAAAATTGATAATTCTTCTTTAATCATGATTGTAGAGGTCAAAGTGAGGGTGATATGTTATGTTCAAGTCATGAGAAGAGGTTTAGGTGGAGTTTTAAAGTTTGAAATTTGAAATTTATGTTTTCCCTCAAAAATTTAATTTAAATTCTAAAAGCATGTAAAAGAGACCATATGGGGTTTCAAGGAGTCTATACGGTCTAAAGTGTGTGGGAGTGAGTCTAGGCATGGGGGAGTGAGTCATAGAGCATATGGGAGACTATGAAGTATTAAGAAAGATGTAAAAAACACTTAATTATGGTGTATGGTCATGTGGTGAGTCATCAAAGTTAGTTAGTTTTCCAAAAAATAAGTTGTAAAAGGGGATATGATTCGAATGAAAGATTAAATGAGAGAGAGAGAGAGAGAGAGGAGGAGAGAGAGAGAGAGAGAGAGAGAGAGAGAGAGATAGAGAGAGAGGAGATCGAGCGAGAGCCTCTCGCATGAGAGACCGCTAGAGATAGCTAGCTGAGATAAGCGATAGATTCGATCTGCTTCTCGCTGCGCTCTCTCTCTGCGCGCTCTCTCGCCTCGCTCGGCGCGCGCTTCGCTACTCTCTCTCCTCTCGCCCGCTCTCTCTTCTCTCGCTCGCGTCGCGCTCGCGCTTCTCTTCTCCTCTCGCCTCTAGCTCGCGCGCCGCGCGCTGCGCGCTATCGCCGCTCGCTAGCGCCGCGCGCTCTCTCTGCTCTGACGCTCGCTCTCGCTCTCTCTCTCGCTGCCTCGCCTGCTCATCTCGCGCTCTCCTCTCTCGCGCCGTCCGCTCGCTCCTCCGCCTCGCGCCGCGCTCGCTCGCGCGCGCGCGCGCGTACTCGCTCCGCGCGCACGCGCTCCGGTCTCCTCGCTCGCGCCGCCTCGCGTCGCTCTCCGCGCGCTCTCGCGTCGCGCGCGCTCGCTGCCTCGCTCGCGCTCGCGCGCCGCCGCGCGCGCTGGCTCTCACATCGCGCGCGCTCGCTCGCTCGCTCTCCGGCGCTCGGCGCTCGCGCGCGCGCTCGCTTCTCTCTCGCTCTCTCCCTCTCCTCTCTCACTCCTCGCTCGTCTTCCTCTCTGCTCTCTCCCCCTCTCTCTCTCCATCTCTCTCCTCTTTAATTTTGCACAATGATAGAGTGTTTTGATTTTGCAATTGCCTTTTCCATATTTTTGCTTGCATGAATAATATTCATCTCTCTGTAATTTTCAAGTTTGTAGGTTTATTAACTATTTTTAGATATCTGCATATGATTAGTGATTTGATAAGATCTAGTTTGAGTAGTTAAATGCCTTGTTTTGGTAATGCAATGGACTCTAGACTGTCATAGTAGTAAGACATGATTGCAATAGCCTTTACAAGGCACGTTGATGAGCTTGATTATTTCTAATCTCATGGTAAGAGACATTAAAGTTTTATTTGCATGTCTTTAAGGTTGAACCACCTACTATTCTCCATTGCATGTTTAGTAAACCTCAAGAAAACAAGAATGTACTATGCTTTTCATGATCTAAGCATATCTTGGTTTAAAGATATTCAGAAAATGGGAGAAATGTTTAACATTTACAGGAAGATTAAGTTGGCGAGTTTCTCAAAATAAATTGTGACTACCTTCTTCAAATAAGGTTTCAAATTCCTTTTACTCTAACTTAGTGGGTTTCACACATACCATGTTTCACGTGTATGTAGATAAAATCATTGGTGTATTGAGTTATTATTCCCATTATCACTTATCACTGCTATAACATGACTATGGAGGAGGGAAAAATAGTCATTGAGGCCAAATTTGAGAGCTTGGAAGTTAAAAAAATTCATTTTATAAATAAATATAGCTTCTCGGGCTTGCACAGGTTACACAGTTAGGGTTTAGAGCAAGTTTAGTGTTTGAAGCCCTTAAGCATTGAGTTTAGGTCTGAAACTTGGTAAAAATCATTAAGAACAATTATTAAGAGATATTTTGTAAAAATTTAGATGAAACCGTGGATGCATTTTAAGATATTGACGACATTCTAGTTGAAGGACAATGATTACAGTCATATGCCTACTTAGAAAGGCCAAGTTACTAAGGAAGTAGGGTTTAAAGGTGGGATCTAAACTTGAAACTTGGTATACAACTAGAACATAAAAATGGGTTCCCAAATATGTTTGGGTTGTATTTTGAAACCCATAAGGTCAAAATTTAAAGCTTGAAAACCATTAATTTAGGGCTAGTAGGAGTTAGAGAGTCAAGAAAGGTGGAATGGTGATTGAGAGAGAAAGAGGAGTTGGCTTGTAAAATTTGACACACACTGTATTGGACATAAAGGGTGTTTAGAGAAGCTATCACTTTGTTGTGGGTATACCTATAAGCTTCCAAACATGAACCATGTAAAGTAATTGGTCATAAAAGCACCAAGAGGCAATCTTGAGCAAGATGGGTGAAAACTGATGTTTTTATAATTTGGTATCAATTTGATACTTGAATATAACATTTTTTGAAGTGGTAAAACATGGTAAAGGTTCTGAAAGCGTTGGTTAAGGATACAAGGCCCGAAATTGCTTGTTTGTGCTAAGAATCTAGAGAAGAAACATGAAGGAAAATTTAAAAAAAGGTAAGAGTAAATGAAGGTTTTAATGAAATGATATCATCTTTGGAGTTGAAATGACATTAGATGAGGTATGTAAATAGGGGTAAGTGATTGATACATACATTTATAATCAAAAAGATCAGTTTTTGCATGATAAAGTCATTTTAGGATTCTTTTGAAGATACTCCCTATAGAGCTTGAGTGTAGTTTGGTTTGTAATCTTTCTTAACTTATTAAATGTGCAGAAAATTGATACACCTCTACATCATTTGGTATATGATCTTGAGATTCTTATTGAAATTTGAATATTGATTTTTGATAATAGTAAATTGTGGCTAACAATTCATTGTGTGAGTGTGTGAATGACAAGTGACATGTTGAAAGAGAAGATTAAGAAGAAGTGGAAGTGTGAGAGTGAAAGAAGAGTGAGAAGACACCAAAAGAACAGGTTGGAATCTTAGGTGAGATGTGAAAGAAGAAATAAGAGAAGAACTTGCTTGATAAAATAAGAAAAGATAAAATATGGATAGAGAAGAGTTATTGAGGGAGTTGGTGAAGATGATAAGCCACACGAAAAGATAAGAAGAGATAGATAGAAAGAAGAATCCAAAAAGAAAGAGGAAGCAAGAAAGAAAGAAGAGTGGATGGAGAAAGAATTTAGATAATTGAGAAAGGATATAAATAAGCTTGGAGAATTGATGAGAGATGAGAGTGTGATGAAATAAGAGGTTGGATCTATGATGAGGAAGAGAGTGAAGTGGCCCATAGAGCTACTTGTGAAGAGAAGATAGAGGATACAACTGAAAGAAGCAATCAAGAAAGAGGAAAAGAAGATGAGACAAGAGGAAAAACAAGAGAAAGAGTTTGTTAAGAAAATGAATGAATAAAATATCCATGTAGAGTTCTTAGAACCAATCAAGAACTATGGATGTGTGATGCCTAGGTGGATGCAAAAACCAACAAGAAAGAGAGAAGAGATCAAGCAAAAACAAATGAATGAAAGGACAAGAGAAAAAAAACAAGAGAGAGAATTCAGACCTTATGAGACATCAAGAAATGCACAAAGGACCAAGGATGGTATGCAAAAGAAAGGAAACCAATATGGTGTAGGGAAAAGAGAATGAAAAGATGAAAGAGGATGATGAACTCTTGCAAAACAAGCAAATTTCAAAGGCTAAAGAAGCAATGCAAGCAAATAATGAAGACAATATGAGAAAATTTGAAGGTTTACCAATTGATATTGATGGTGCTTTGAGTGAATTCCTTGAAATTGTATAAAAATATGATTCTAACAATGCATTTGAGAAGCATGCTAACAAGAAAGGATGTAATGAGTCTTTCATGGGTGAAATAGATGATCTATTGCAAGATTTATTGTGTGATGGATGAAGAAAAGAAAAATGCAGTAACAACTGAGAATGCAATGAAATCTTGGGAAAATAAAGATTCAAATGAGGGAAAGGAAGAAATAGATACAGACTTGGAGCAAGTTTATGTGGTGAAGAAAATGAATGAACAAGAAAATAGGTGAGGAAATGAAGACTATGGCAAGGAAAATGGTGAGAACGTGATGGACCTAAGCTATACAGAGATGGAGAAGGTGAAAAAACATGAAGAACAATGTGTATTTCTTGTTGTTATGTTTATTTTTAGAGGTACAAAGGATGGAAGCTTGAGAATGATGAAGGTGGAGATGGAACTCAAGAAAAAAGGAAGCAATGTCAAGGAAAATGCAAGGATAAGGAGCAAGATATGGGATCCAAGTGGACATGAGGCAAAAAAAGAAAGTGGAAGTAAGAAGGAATGACAAGGGTGTGAAAAGAAGATGAAGACTCAACTAAAGACGTGGCTATACAAAAAAAAGGACATGGTCATTTTGTCCACCTTGGTAGTATGATGCAGGGGAATCATACTAAAGGCATTAAAATTGAGAATTATTATTTAATAATCATTGTAAAGGTCAAAGTGAGGGTGATAGGGTATGTTCAAGTCATGAGAAGAGGTTTAGATGGAGTTTTATTTGAAATTTGAAATTTATGTTTTCCCTCCTATTGTCACTTCCCCAAGAGTTGTAAAATTTCTTCTTCATTTTTTTAAAATTTTTGGGTAAGGTGACTATTAAAATGCCCTTGTAAAGGTCCCCTAAGAAAAATCTATTTTCAAACAGTTAGTCATTTTTCTAAAAATTCAGTTTTTGAGGCTTTTTCTTTGTTATGCGGGTATTTCAGGTTTTTCTATTCCTCATGTCCCAAGTTCCTCTCAGGCCGTCTGTTCCCCGATTTCTTCACTTTTTATGCATAGCCATGCTTTTCCTTTATTTTCAGTCATTTCAGATTTTTGGAGAAATCATGTCCCGATGTCCCAAGGATTGTCTGTGCCAAATTTTTCTAACTTACCCGATCTCAATGTATTGCAGAAATTTTGGATTTTCATGTCCCATGTGTCCCCAAGTGCTCCTGACCTCCATTTCCCCACAAGGACCACTTTTTCGCATTTTTCATTCACTGTGGATATTTCAGCTTTGCGCGTCCCATGTGTCTTGTTGTCCCTTGGGTTAGTTGTGCACATTTTCTCCGCCTTTTTACTTCCCATTCAAATAAGGTGTTTTGGCTTATCACATCCCAGATGTCCCAGTGTCCCATGGGCCAGATTGTGCACATTTGTTCTACCTTTTCTGCTTTTCATTGTCTTAGGTCGGCATAGAGTATTTATTACCTCATTTATTTCACCTCGCTGACCTACTTGAATCAGAGATGTGCATAAATAGTCAGGGTAATTGGTTGTTTTACCATCTCACTTGTATTTGCTAAAGTCATTTTAGTTTCTCCCTCTCCACTATTTGTAGTCTGTGGTCGAGTCCTGCTCCATTATTTTCAAATTTACAGGTACAAGGAAATTGTTGAATCATCAAAGCGTAACTTGAGAGAACTAAGAAATTTTATCTCACAGAGACCTTCTGCTCCTGCCATAAAATGAAGATCAATTACAAGGGACACGAGCACCTTATCCTCTTTGGAGATGGATATACCAAATATAGGTGATAGCGAGGCTCAGCACCTCGATTTGGATGATTTCTAGGTGCATGCATTAATTGTTCAAAACCCTTCTCCCATCTCTCAGCTAATTAAGGAGAGTGGAATCGCAGAGGCGGGGAGTTTTCCAATTTCTGTCCAATGTGTCGATACAGTGTTATCCTGTGGGTCCTGTTTCAATCCAGAGACAAAGGAAATTGTTGACCCTCAGGGACAAGTAGTGGCTCGACTTGATGAAAATTTTATTAGCACTACTTTCAGAATCCCCACGATTGAAGGCTCAAACATTCTTACCAGAGATAGGACCCAACTTATTTTTGATCAAGACAATGAATGATATAAGAGTAGAGTGGCCAAGTCTTGGTTTAAGAACCCAAAGAAAGGAGCCTCAAGGCTTCCCAAAAATAATGTACATGGTTGATTTCAATGAAAGAATTGTCAGATGTTATCACTCTCCTTTCTGAGGATAATGGGAATTCCCTCCACCAATGAATTTCATTATTGGATGTGCCCTTATATCAATATTATATGTGAGGGTAAGAAAAGTACTTGAATTGGGCAGGAATAATTTGTGACATCCTGATGAACAATTGGCAGATGTTCAAAGGACTCATACATTTCTACATGACCTCTTATCTGATGTACACCATTGCCACTTATAGAGAATGGTTGGGTTTCTCCCCTGTTGAAGACAAGAAAGATGCTTCCTATCTATGTGTATCATCCATAGTTAACTCTAAAGGTTAGCAACCATCATTTCAGGAGGGTGAATGATGCATTCACTATGTACATCATCAGATTGTTGGAAGGAGATACTGCTAGAAGATTTTCAGATGAAGAAAAACAACTAATCAATGTCTATGGCAATTTTTTCACTCAATTCAGGAAATTCTCATATATACTATTGGTTCACTGGATTTGAGGGACAACCCCTGAAACTTACTATGTACTACAGTGAAAAAATGGATTTGGTTGAGATATGCAGACAGTTAGATAAGTTGCATAGAACCTGCAGGGATAAGAAGATTGCAGGTATCCAGTTCCCAATCACTTTGGGTAACTACACTTGCAAGACTACTTTGGATGCTCAGAACATTGACAGAACAATTGATCCTCTTAACCTTCATTATTATAAACCTAGAACTTGCTTTGATATTAAGGAGTTCATTTCCACCAATTTTAGAATGGGCTATCAGCATCTTTCTGATATTGAAGACTACTGGGCCGATTGTTTGTGATGACTATGAAGCTTGGAGAAGATATTATGGAAGATTGTCTCTACAACAAATCAAGGATTTTTGTGTGTATAATGTTCCTAAAGGATTTGAGGATGATGACGAGGAATTGCAGTCACTTGAATATGAGAGATCAATCAAACACACTCCTATTGAAACCATTTATTGGTTTGTTAAGGGAGATAGATGATTTAAATGGGCTCAAAAAACCTGTCTTGGTAAGAACTAGGATGTGGTTTGACAAAAAAATGAAGATGATGAGAACATATAAAATCCAAAGTCTACTTCTCAATATACCTCCACCCCTTGGAAATAAATGCCTTCAATAAAATTCTGAATCACTTGAACAATCTGTTCCATCTCAACCAGAATCTTCAACTCTAGTGTACAAAAAGAAGGGAAAGGATAAGAAGGATGATAAGGTAGAGGATGCTATTCAAGAGAGTGAGAAGCTACCCTCTCCTAAGTAAATTGAATTATTACTTAATGAGGGAGAAATCATGGACCTTGGTGATGATGAAAGTGAAGGAAAATAGCATTAGGTACAGTGAGAAGGAAATTATCTCTGAGGAAAGCAGTGTGAAAAAGGATCAATTAAATAAACTAGTTTCAGAATCTCTGGAAACAACTACTGAGGAAGCCTCCCACTACCCAAGTTGAGACCTCTGTGTTAGAAGTGGTTCTTTTTACAAACTCTAAGTGCTGATGGGTGACACCTGCACTTGGGCCCATTTCTGCTTCCACTTCTAGTTTTTCCTTTGCTTAGTTACAACCACTTGTTAGGAAAGCAAGAAAAGGAAGACCACTTCAAGTATTATTGCCCCTAAGTTTGATGCAAGTGGCGACCCTTTTGGGTACTACTCCTCCCCCCTCTAGTTGAAAAGGATAAGGTAACATCTATATTATTTTTTAGACTCTCAAGGCCAGCAATTCATGGAAATTACAAGACCCAAGCTTGACAAAGATGAAAATGGACCTATCAATGGGTTGGTTTAGAATTAACAATAATTTCTCTTGGAGAATCAACACCAGAAAGTGAGGTACATAACCCAAGGGAGACATTGTCTAAAGTGATTGAAAGAGTTGAAAAAGGGAAGCAGACACAGGAGCAGTTAGAGGAGCAGAATCAAATTTTTTCAAGTTTCATCAAATCCTTATTGACAGAGGATAAGGTACTTGACCCAACTCCCCTAGCTTCCATCCCACCACCTGCCATTGAATTTCTGTCTAATGATGAAGTTCAAGCCATCAAAGATATTCATAAGCATGTCACTTATGGGAAGGCAATGGAAGCCATGGTTGATGACCTGATAATCACAGGTTTAAATTTCATTGAGGAAGCATTTAAGGCATATGACAGAATTGTTAAGATTTAGCTAAAGTTCACCACAACACTCAGTGGTTTGGATAGGGAATTGAAATTATGGAGTGAATGTATTCAGGATATTAGACTAATGAGTGATACAAATGTACAAATCCTTTTGGACAAATAAGGTATTTGACTATGCAAATTTGAATCTGTGTCTAAGCATTGGGTTTTCAACATTGACTGGAAGATAAAGGTTCTTGAAGAAGCCATTGGAGAACTCATAAACATGTTACAAAAAGGAGAAGCTTTTAAAGCTTGTGTCATGACCGCCTTCCAGGATATTCACTACCAAATCTTCAAGGAGAATTCAAATGATAAATTCACTATCCAAGAAATCAAGTCTCAGTTCAAGACATTTGTTAAAGAATATTTGTTCAAGCAAGGACACCATATCCAAGGAGAAGATGAAAGAAATTTGCACATGCTGCAGATAACTATCACAGATGCTAATAAAGAGTTCTTAGAAAATGCAGAGTTTGGAAAAGAAATGGAAAAGTGTCTAGGCAATCGGACTCATGCAATTTCCAATACAACAATTTCCTCGGGAGCATGGACATAGCTGAGGCATTGAAAAGATTCAGAAATCAAGTGCTCAAGACAAAAGGGACTATAAGCACTTCTTCCAGCATCTCGGCATCCTAGTTCATAATTTCCTTTCTTATTTTAAATATCTAATTAAGGTGGTTATTTATCTCTTTAGTCATATGTTATGTAAACAAGAGATAAATTAGGATTATAATATTTAATTAGATACTAGCTTTTGGGATTAAAAGAAAGGAAACTGAAAAGGCTCTTTTGTAACCTTTTTTGGGTTATTTAAAGAACTTTTCTTGTCATTGTAAAGGATCATATTTTGATATCTTGGATGTAAAATAACATTGAACTATTAATCAATACAGAAGAAGTTTCATCCTCTCTCATGATCTATCTCTTTCTATTCCTTGTCTGATTCATATGAAGCTATGCATATTTAAGCAAGAACTTTGTGTCTTTCGGTTGATATAGTATTTGGAAATTTGTGTCTAATACATGCATGTCATGTGTTTTTATATGCGTAGTTTTGAATCTTGTTATTTTATCAAGCATCAGTAAGATATCATTCTGCAATCTATGTGTCTGAAAGTGCTCCCCTCTCTTCAGTTTCTGAATACCAGTTCCTCTATTCTCCTTTCTTTTGTATTGAAAATATTTGGATGAAGGCATCTAAAATATCAAAATATTTTACCAAAATATTGAAAAAATGTTTAAATTGTAAATAAGTGTTTTGGTTTTTCTCTTTTGTGTTCAATAAGGGAACCTCTCCCATAAAGAGGAGGGACCAATGTCCCTTATTGTTGTTTGTTTTTCAAGATCAAATCCTAAAACTGTTATCAAATCCTACAACCAACAATTTTTGGCACCCACTTGTAGTGCACATTTTTTCCATACCCACCAAAACAACTTCAATTTGAACCAGAAGCAATAGCACCCTGGACAAATAGAATATATACATGAGGTCAAAGAGCATGTGGTGTTGAACGATCCAATACTTTCAGTTACTAGAAAAAAAAAGGTTTTATGTTGGATTCCAGAAAGGAGGGGAACAAGATCCACAAGTACTCCCCCTGTCAAAATAGAACTGCAAGAATCACAGATCTCCAAACACAATCAAGCCCTATTATTCAAGCTTTGGTGTTGGCTTGGAGTCACAGTCCCTTTGCCAAACCATTTTTCCAAGAATGGAAATGCCTCGACCTTGGAGACAACGGGTTGGACCTCCGGTCCTTGCTCAACCACTACATGATCTCCCAAAAGGGAATAGGAAAATCTTCCCTAAATTTAAGAGGTGATGGAAAAGCACACCCAGATGAACACATTAATGCATTCATTGTGGCATGTGGAATACTTGGAGTGGAGCATGAAGATGTTTCTATTAGGGATATTTGTGGAGACACTTACAAGACAAATGTTATCCGACTGGTTCTATCATCTCCCTGTTGGCGTTATTACTAACTGAACCACCATGAGAACCCAGTTTGAGGATTGATTCAAACTTGTTAAAGATGTACATACTCTCCTCGCTCATATTTCTTAGATAAATAAAGAACCATATGAATCCTATGTGAGAATTTTGTTTCCAAGTTTAACAAATTAGTTCAATAAGATTCCAGTAGCCACTTGGCCTGTGGATCAAATTCAGAAATATTTTTTTCCTGAATGCACAATTACTAGAAGTGAGCTATGCATTGAGAAGATCTAACCTTGCTACTTTGGATGATGATAAATGCTTAGCCATAAGTTTTGAAGATGATTTAATAATGTCTTGGAAATTAAAAAAAGAACCTACTAAATCTAAGGCTTATTCTTCAGGAAACAATTCGGACTAGTTAGTGAAAAAATTGGAAAATGATGTCATAGCTATAAAAAAAATTGGCCCAGAATACTCCTTACAAGGACATTTCGAGAAGAAATTTTCAGCCTCAAAATTGGCTGCCTCATGTCCAACCACCTCTCAAGGTTCTTGTCAAGGCAACATGTGAAGTTCAGGAACCTGAGGATGAAGCAGATGAAATGCTTGAAGAGCCCAATGATTCTTAGGTTAATTTTCTCACCACTAAGGTAGTTGATGATGATACAGATGATTATGATGAAGTAGTGGCAGATATGAACAGTGAGTCATATGTTGTCATGACCAGAGAGCAGATGAATAATAAAAAATAAGTGGTCCAACCCACAAGAAGATCCAAGGAAGTTCCAGTTACCATTCCAATTGTTACGAAAAGAGGAGCTCTTATCCCTACCACTTCTACTCAAAAGGTAAGCAGTGTCAATACTCCCTATACTTCCTCGTCTTCACCTAAAATCAATGTGGCATCGGAACATATGACTAAATCAACCTCAAATTTCAAAGTTGATAGGCCTAAGTGTTCCTCCCCCTCTAGCATAGACACCCCATCTACCTTAAGATCCTTTAACATAATTGACCATATTAAGAAAACTCAAATTCAAATTGTATAGGTTGAGTTCTATCAAATGCATCCTGATGCTTTTGCTCAGGTTGTCAAATTTTTTGAATCCAAACCCAACCCTACACCCACTACCTCTAAAGGTCTTTTACCTACTCCCACCTCTTCACCTCAGAAGAATCTAATGGGTATGACACCTTCTGTAACTGAGAAAATTGAGCCTTTCTATATCATGCTACTTATAGCCTGTCATATTGTGGCATTGATTCGGGAGCATCAGATAGTGTGATGTCTATTAAGGTTTCTCATGCTTTAGGTCTGACTTTAACACATGTTTTGTTCTTGTTATTTCATGGAAAGTAAAGAGGTGCCATTGGTAGGAAGGATTAAGGATGTACAACTAGCTTTTGTTGCTTTCCCAGAGAAAGGTTCAAAGCTACTATCTTAGTAGCAGATATTCCCCCATCCTATGGTATGTTGCTAAGAAAAAAATTCTATAAAGAAGTGGGTGGAGAAATTCAAATGGACTAGTGACATGCTCTCATTCCAGTTAATGAGAAAATGAAAAATTTGTTACCTGAGAGACAGACTGAGTACATTGTACAAAAAACTGATGACCCTAAAGCACAAATTCACTATGAGCACATCAGTCACAAGAACTACATGATCATGTCAGAGGAGGAAATGAAAACTTCCAAAGGTGTGACGGATGAACCTAATGGTTTCTGGACTCTTGAACTTGATGGTATTTATTCTTTAGTTGCTTATGGAGTAGGAGTGGTCCTGTTCTCCCCTGAAAAGAAGTCTTATCCTTTATCCTACAAGATTCATTTTGAAAACACAAATAATACGATGGAATATGAAGCTCTTCTTTTAGGGATATCAATGGCAAGGGAGATGGGAGTTAAGAACCTTTGTGCATGAGGAGATGCAGAGATCATTGTTAAGCAAGTCAGAGGGATTTTCTAAGTTAATAATACGAGGCTAAAACACTATAGAAATCTGGTGTGGGATTCCATTGTATTGTTAGATGCCTTTTCTATAGAATTTTTTCCCAAAGAAAGGAATAATAGAGCAGAAGCTTTGTCCATCTTAGGATCGTTACTGATCCCTCATCTCGAATTTGTCTAAGAAAATTTCACAATTGAAATAATACATAGGCCAAGTGTGCCCGATAATGTCAACATTTGGCAAGTGTTCAATGACGATCAGCATTTTCTCTCTTTTCTTGAACTTCAGGATAATTTCATTCAACTAAATTTTGAAGGAAGTTAAGTTATTCCTCGTGAATCTGTAACATCCACCATGACTGAGGAAGGGATTGAGGAAGAATCTGATAAGGATGGTTGCATTAGTTTAAGAGGTAACAATACCTAGAGGACTAGTAAGCCTGGAAGATTTGTTTGACAAAAATGACAGGTATATCAATTCAAAGATATCACATGAGGTTCATTAGTCCACGGAGAATGAAAAGGTTAATATTGGAAGTAAGGAGGAACCCAACCTTGTCAACATTGGAAAATGCTACACACATGAAGAAAGGAATAGAATGATAAATTTATTAGAAATATATGTTGATGTGCTTGCCTATTCATATGATTATCAGAAATCCTTTAAACCAAGAGAAATATAAATCCTACAAAGTAATAGTATGCATGCTCTATTTATCCTAAACCTTTTCAACTAGGTGTTTAATCATTGTAGACACTAAATCATGCACTTTGGATATATTTATAGGTTTTGATCACATACCACTATTCATATGATTCCTAAGAAATAAAATTACTAATTGAACATTGTCTTTGGATTCTTTGCTTTTTTTGAGGTTTTATTCTTGTTATTACACACCTTCTTGCCCAGTCTGGCCTTCGAAACTTCATTTTTTATGATTTTGGACACTATCGCCTTGTAAGGACGCCAATGCAAATGCACCCTTGTCCCCTCTTGGTGCCCCCGAACTCTTTATATCTTTCTCACATCTTTTGGGTCCTTTCTAGTTGTTGGGGATCTTATTTTCTTGGTGGTCAGCCTTTTAGTGGTTAATTACAAAATTCAAAATAGGAAATCATATAAATACAAAGCTATGTGACCATAATTAAGGACCAAGCACTAAGCATCTACTACCATCACCTAAGGTTGCATCCAGAGGTATTTCAAGAGCATCAAAGCATCCATCTAGCATCCTTTCAAGGGATAAGGGATTGCATTCTTCTACATACACTTCATAGGAGGGGAAGTTCATTTTTCCGTGCACACATCTATTTACATCTTCTACAACTAGATATTGTTTTTTATTTAAGTGTGTCTGGCATAAGATCCACCTAGGGCATGATTCTACACATGCGCGTGTAAAACTAGACATGGAGTCTAAAAAGTAGTGTAATGCCTAGATCGTAATTTCACTCACTCAAGTGACCGTCGGGGTCAATCTGACTCCCTATTTGTATCTTTTTCTTTTTTAGGATTTGATGTGTTTTGGGGGTTTTCAGGTGCTCTTTCTCTTTTCAGTGTTTAGGTGAACTCGAAGATCAATCAAAGACATACATGTGACTAATGAAAATATCTAGCAACCATCTTATGACCCTGTAAAATTCAATTTTTGAGGTTCTACATGATCACAAGTGCCTAGAGAAGGTCCCTGGTGCATAGGCACCCTTAAACTAGTCCAGGTGCCCCAGTCCTATCATTTCTAATGCTCACACAACTTTCTAGGCTTGGTTGTGACAATTTTCCTTCCTATTCCACCAACTTTCTAGCTACGCCTAGCTTCAAGTTTATTGCAAAATCAGCGAATTACTTTATCCCTTCTATTGCACTTAAGGTTTTACATTTATCTTACTTATTACTTAGGCCAAATCTATACTTTATTGCTCATTCATTTGTTCTCAAATTACAATATGTTATCCAATTTTTCCCTTAGGGAAAAATTTGATCAAACACGACCTTGCACAAGAGAAATGGAGAGGTTGGTTCAGTCATGCGAGCCCAAATTTCAATTCAAAAAATAAGGTTGCATGCAGGATCAGAAATTACAAATTCAAGTTGAAAAATGAATGGACAAGGGAATGTCGAAGGAGATTAGAGCTCAGGCGAAAGAATGGAGGCCTAGGCCCACAATTTCATAGTTTTAGCATTCAACATTTCAGAGAAAAAGTAGGGTGAAAAGGAATAAAAAAAGCTTGAAATCCCGAAGTCTGAAAGTTTGAAATTCAGAATTTCAGAGTTTCGGAGATCTCGGTGAGCATGGGTGGAAAAGGTTTGAAATCAGGAAAAGTCTAAAATTCCAAAATTCTGAAAAATTCAGACTTTTGGGTTTCAGAGTTTCAGAGATTCGGGTTTCAGAGTTTTGGAACTCTCAAGTGCTCAATCAGATGAACAGTAACAAAAGCTCTAAAGTCAAAATGTCTAAAAGTCCAAATTTTAGGATTTCAGAGGTTGAATGCATTTCAAACTCCGAAAAAGGAAGATCATTAGTTCACATTTTTTATAGAATGACACCCCAACCTTCAGATGTCCATAATGTTTGACTAGGAGCTCAGATTTAGTCCGCCATTTCATAGGGTGTCCAAGGTTTCTCACCTACCAAAATAATGAAGATATGAGCTTCCTTTCTTTCCCAACAAGGATTAGTACACGGGGGTATGGATTTTGCAGTGGCACCCATCATTTTTACAGGTGAATTCAATGCATTCTAGGGTGGTTGAAGTATGATTTTTAAATTCTTCAATATCCTTCTCTCATTCTTCTATAAATTGTAAGGAGGGGCATTTTTCTAAGGTTGGATAATTTTTCTTTGCACCCTCCCTTCTTCTCTGATCTGCAAGTGAATTTTTGGAGTTAAAACCTCCCATTCAAATTGTAATGCAAGTTTTTTCCTCTTGGCCATTGTAATGCACTATATCAAATATGTGGAGAAATAATATAAGTTGTGGATGAATTTCAGCCCTCTCTTGTGTTCATTGTTTTCTTCTAATCTCTCATTGCAATCTTGGTTATCTGTGTATGGTGGTTGTATCACATTTTTTAATTGTTTGTGTTTAATGGAAAAATAGTTGTTCAACATTCCTTTTGGTGCATCACCTTTGTTACTTTAGGTTTAATTTATTGTAATCTTCTTAACCATGTCTCCTTGGCAAGTTAGAGTAGATCCTCTATGATTTAAGTACGTGTATCAGAATAGAGGAATAAAAACTAGCCTTCATCTGGAGAGCTTTCCGGATTCCAAAGTCCCACACTTTGGGAGAAGCTCCATGTTATGCAATCACACTGATAGTTTCAACCCATCAAGTTGCAGACATTTAGGGCTGTTGTGATTACACATCAACATAATATAGGGTTGAACATAAATTCTATTTTTGTTAAATCATTTGGTAAACCCAACCTTTAAAACCCTACCTTATGAGCATGTATCAAAATTTCTCTTCTCCTCAAATCATGGATCAATTGTCATATCCTTCTTTTGCTCCAACTACGGTTTTTGGCACATTGCTTCTGCAACTGATTTTATGCAACTTCGTACTCAACATCCTCCTCACTTTATCATGTTAGCATCTGATCCAACTATTAATGTAGTCACCACTCACCATACTCGTCCTCCTATGGCTTCGTAAATTTATATCCCACCACCTATCACTCCTACGTCTCTTGTTACTACTATTAAAGGATTTGATATCATTGATCATCTTAAGAATATACCGACCAAAATATCACTTTATGACTTATTGCACAATGCACCTGATTTTTGTTGTACTTTATAGGCCACCTTTAGGTCTATTCATATTGAAATCAATAATTCTTCAGTGTCCTTCACACATCTTATTCAGTCTCTAAAAAATTTACCACATGTGATATGATTTAATGAAGAGAACATAACGCTATCTGCTATTGATAATCCATGTGCACCTCTGCTTAGCACAGCTATCATTGGCACCACTTATATCAAGCTTGTACTCATTGAAAATTGATCTATCATTAATCTATGCACTCACTCTCTTTTAAAGCAACTAGGCATTATTGATAATCTCATTGCTAATAATTCCTTTATCATTCGTGGTTATGATTTCACTACTCACTCATGCCTTAGTACAATCACATTACCTATACAATTTGGGCCTAAGGTTGTTCCTACAATATTCTTTGTTATCGATGCTTCATTTTAGTTTAATCTCTTGTTGGGTAGACTGTGGATTCACACAATTTGTTATCATTCTTACGGTTGAGCTTACTGATGACAAATTGTGTAACCTTAATTTTACTCCTATCGATATAGATGATTCATACTTCCATGGCTATTGGCACTGGTGAATATCAATTCAAAACATAAGCTCTTACTACTAATGCTATGGTGCTTTATAGGGATTATGTCCATACATTGGATGTCATACAACCTATCTCATCTTCTCATGAGGAACCCATACCTATGCTTCTTGCTTTTAGTTGTACTCTTTTCATGAATAACTCTTATTGGCATCATATTCCATTTTATCCTACTTGCTCTGACATTGTCTGCACACATGATGGCTTGACTCAGCTTGGGTTTACACTTGATGATATCTTACCACCACCTCATTTACCTACTGGATATATTCATATTACGTTTGCTTATGATCTTCATATCTTCTATCTATCAGTCTTCATTGCACACGTTCCTCACGCTTCTTCACTCATAATTGGGTAATCTTGGTTTGACTACATTGGGGGCACTTTTGACCCTAATCATACTAGTATCACATTTCCTATGCCTTTTGGCCCTGTTTCTATCTATAATGATTCATTTATCACCTATTCAAAAACCCTCACTTGTTAGTATACACATGGATGTCCACTAATACCTTTCACTGATGAATAGTACATAATGACATGTACAATCTGCGCTACAGTGGCTCCTTACTTAATGAACCTCATATAATTGCCTCCCAAGTCTCCAATGCATCTCCATTTGGTTTTAACCATGACTATGATGATCTATTAAACGAGGTTACTTGATCATTCTCATCATTACGCACTTAGGGGCACTAGGATTACTCATTTCCCCCTTCTAGAATCATCACGTGTCTCACAATTCTACTATTTCACTTCTTACTAAGCATCTAGTCTATCACATGTGTCTTGCACATCTTGATAAATTTGTATCTTCATTATCTGATGACGTACTCTTGTGCTACAGTTCATACTTGATTGTTGATGGCATACTGCATTCATGAACCTCACATCACACACACTACACACTTCATACTTACCACATTCAAGAACTATTTCTTGTGCACATTCATAATAACACACTTCCCTATGATGCACTCTAATTCCACAGTTCATACTCGATTGCTGAGGGTCTCAATCTGAAATGAATCCTCGCCATACTCACTCACTCTTTTATGCTCTATGCTTTTTCAATCATATCTTTATAGCGCACATATTCAAACCATTTCCTAATAATTCACTCTTGTTTTATGGTCCATTCTCGACTGCTGAGAGGGGTCTTTTATAAATGAATGTCATCTCTTGCATACTCATCTACATCCACTTGAGGGGCATGCTACTCCTATCACACGCACATTACAAATCAAAAATTAACTAAAATTAACTGGTGCAAATCAAAGAGTAGTGGAAGAGTAATGATCATCGATACAAGGATAATGTAAGGACAAGGAACAAGAGAACTCTTGGTGATGAGAAGACAATGGTTTAGAAAATCAAGATAAAAATCAACATACCTACCATACAAACTATGTAACAAGAAATCACATAATACAGGCACAAATCATGACATAATTTCCTATTGTTTGTTGTCTCTATGATATGTCTTGATATGAAACATAATGAGTTATAAGAGACAAAAAATTATGTAATGAATGTGGAAGATGTGGCTAAATCCTCTACTGGTCTACCTTCCAGGCCAATGGCGTATGCTAAGACATCCCCTACAGTGAGCTTTGGGGCTGATGTATTGAAATCAGTGGAACATTTTAAGGAAAATGACATCATCTATAGATTCAACAATATTTTCCTGGGTTTGCCTACACTCCATAAATGGATCTCTTATTTTTGGAATCCATTAATGGAAGGCAAAGTGGACATTTACCCCACAACTAGAGGTTTCTTCATTGTTGTATTTGATAATACCTCATGATAGAGATCTCATTTTTGATAGAGTTTGGGATTATCAATCCCACTTTCCTCTTATCAAGTCATGATTCACTCTTCTCAATCCTATTACTGAAACTTTCCAAGTCATACTTTTTTGGATCCGTTTGCAATACCTTCCTCTCTAGTTTTCAGATGAGAAATGTTTAATTTACATTGGGGATTCTCTGGGTAAAACCCAAGTTATTGACACAAAGACGACCTTATATGAGTATAGTATATATGCCTGCATCTTGGTCGACATGAACACTTCAATGGATTTTGCTACTTCTGTTCATCTTAAGGTTGAGGATAGAATATTGACTCAAAAATTAGACTATGAAGGTAACCCCTTCAGATGTCAGACCTACTTTTCCCTTGGTCACTTAGATGTGGACTGCAAGTATGGGAAGAAACATGTTGATAACCATATTTCTTGGTGGAATAATGTTGATCCTAGTCATTTAGTCATTGACAATCACTCGGAATAGTGAGTCTGAAGATAGATCTGCAAATGAGAAATATGTGGTTATTTTGAATGAGGTGGCCACCCCTTCCTCTACCCCAGTAGAGAAGGATCCACCCCCATAGCTCTGAGATTGGGACTATGTCCCTTCCTCTTGGTTCCCCAGAGAGCCAAAATCAAGTGGATATCAATACTATTGAAATTTTCGTACCGGTTCGCACAAAGAAAAAATGTAAATCCAAACACCAATGATAGTTGGTCTATTATAATTAGAAGAAAGAAATGGAAAATTTGTAAACAAATCCCTTAAGATGCATCTTAGATCCCATGAGAAGGATTCTCATGGATAGATTTTGGCTTGAGTACTATGTTGTTGCTTTGGTTGTGTTTTACATGTCCTCTCTTTGCCATTGGTAGACGCATCCCTAGGTGTTCCTCATTGATATACTTTTTTCTCCATTGGTACTTTTTGTAATAGGGAAGGACCCCCTCAACCCTCTTTCACAGTAAATAAAATATATATGTGAAACAAGATATGATTGTGGAATTCCTCAATTTTGTTCATGCTAAAAATAGTCATGATGATGATGATTTAAGTATTCTTCATTAGATGTAACCACTAGGTGAAAATCTCAAATGAAATATTCTTACTAACTTTATCCACACACATGCAAAAATAAGAGTTATGAAACAAAGAAATAAAAAAGTGTTCTAATAATTAGGAATGGAATTTGCATTCAACATTGACCCTATTTTATAGAAATAAGCATTTTATAATGCATGTAAGTGTAGTAGCTTTTTAGATGCACAAAAAGGTGTAAGATTACAACCATAGGCACAAACAATGTTTTTTTATTGTCGTTGGGTATTATGTGTTGTCTTATTGATTGGAAAAATTGCAAGATGTTAATAAAATGGGACATCATCAACAAAGTATTCTTGAACCAATTTTGTGTCATATATTTGTAGTTACAAGTGGCTTGGTGGACATGTGTAACAAATGAGGAATCTTATAGATGACATGCTAAAAGTTTACAATATGCATCACTATCTATGGACCTAAAGTGCAATATTTACTATCCACCACAATATTTTAGATTTTTTTTTTTTTTTTTTTTTAATTTTTTTTTTTTTTGCTAAAACAAGAATGATAGTCATTATTATGAATAGCCTTAGAATGTGCTCTTCTAACATAAAATCCATTTGTGTCATAGAGTTCATCTATAATAATACTCTCATCATTCAAAGCATTCTCTTACAAATTGCATATTCTCATTTAAAAATTATATGTTAAATTAGAAAAATTGTATATAAACACATTCATAATATATATCAATATATATATTTGAATTTTTGTTATTATCTTATTTTTCTTCTAAACAATAGATTTTCACAAACACCTGAGGATGCTTTTGCTAGTCTATTATTAAAACGAAACATCCTCGGTATCAGTATCGCTATTGCTATTGCTATCATTTCCTTCCTTGTCCGCCACCTCCTCATTTACGGGCACCACAACTTGTGGTGTATCAGTCGGTGTCTTCCCTTGCAGCATCAGCACAACTTGGGCCATTCTCGGCCTCGCATTCTCATCCTCTTGAATACATAGTGCGACCACCACACCAGCTCTTACCACCTCTTCAACCTCTGCATTCTCTACATTAATCTTTGCATCTATTACATCCATTATGTTCCCCTTTTCAATTTGAGCTAGAGCCCACGGTGGAAACACAATCCTGCTCGATTCCTCCGCATTCAGGTCTAAGTTTCTTCGCCCAGAAATGATTTCGAGCAGCGTTATGCCGAAACTGTATACATCCGCCTTGGCAGTGATTGGCATGCCAGAGATCCACTCTGGCGCCAAGTACCCTCTTGTTCCTCTAGTTGTCGTCAGTGCGCGGCTAAAATCTCTACCCATTAACTTTGCCAGCCCAAAATCGGCCACTTTTGGACAGAAACTTTCATCCAGCAGAATGTTTTCCGGCTTGATGTCGCAGTGAATGATGCGATCTCTGCATTCGTCATGGAGATAAACTAGTGCTCTTGCAGTACCTAAAGCTATGTTAAATCGGGTTTTCCAGTCCAATGGTATGATCTCTTTTACGGACTTAGCATTACTGAATAAGAATGAATTCAGAGAGCCGTTGGGCATATAATCATACACCAGTAACCGATGAGATCCCTCAGCACAAAATCCTCGAAGCCTAACCAAATTAACATGCTGTATGTTTCCCACAGTGTTGATTTCGGCACGGAATTGCTTTTCACCATGCCGTGTACCCTCTAATTTTTTAACGGCCACAAGTGCACCGTCTGTTAGAGTTCCCTTGAAGACTGAACCGAATCCTCCTCTCCCCAACCTATGCTTGAAATTTGTGGTCGCAATCCGCAACTCCCTGTAGGTGAATGCTCTAAGAAACATTTCCTCGTCATCCCGCCCTCTCTTCCTATGTTGTAATCTACGCTTCAACCAAGTAAACAGTGCGAATGCAAGAGCCAAACCAGTGCAGACAGGAACTATAATACTAACGAAGTGAGCTTTATTTCTGTTGGAAGAGGGTTGTGTTAAATCAGAAGAAGCAAGCCGAACAAATAAAGTCTGCCCATCTGACGAATGGCGGAGGTTTAACAAATCGCCGAACCATAATCGACAGACGGGAGAAGCAGTAGTGGTGGCGGTGACTGAATAGGCGTTGCAGGAGCAATTGTTGAGACACGCAGCACGGCATCCATCTGGAGTTTTCTCTTCCATGTATGAAACAGCTTGGTAGTCGGGCAACGATGTTCCGTTCAGTTTGTTGGAAACCATCGGTGGTGCCATCTGTGGCTGAGCATTGTAACTGGTTGTGCCGAATACAACCGCTTGACCACCACTCCTGCGAATTCCAGAGCCGATCATCGGTAGGCCGAAACCCTTGCACGCAGCTACAAAAAGTAACGTTATTAGGACTGCAGGTTCCGTATGCTCCGCAAATCCCATATACCTGGCATTGATCTACAGGCACAGCACCACGCAAGATCCATTTACCATTAATCAAAATATATTCTGCAATCGCTCCGTTCTTGTCTAGTACCAAATGGTTATGCACCGTCTCACCTTCTGGTGTTACTGTATAGCTTAGATTGTACATATCTAATTTAAACTTTATCGCGCTGTATGTGCCTGGAATTTCTCTAAGCTGGCTGAAATATATACCGTTTCAAACTCCGGTCGTCCAATATTGAACAGAGTTATTCCACATGAGCACGACTTGGATGACCCCGGATGGATCCTGCAGAGCAGAGAAAAGTCCAGGAGCTGGATCCCAAGAATTCTTCCAAGAGATAAGTTTGTGCCGTTTGCTGACCTTCATGCCAGGCAACCACGTATTCGTGGGATGGTCGAAGCTCTCCCAAACAGTCTCATATCTGTTGTCAGCACCCAGCAGAAAAAAATTACCAGAATCCAGCAGCACACCCCGTGAAACCTTTTTGGTCCCATTGATCGACCACACACAATTTCCTTCTGCACCATACACTCCCAGATGACCATCTCTCGACAGATTCAAAACGCCCGGTATGTTTCTGATAGGAGACTCCCTGTTTGCCACCCAAACAATTTCCTTCTCAGAGACTTGGGCATACCAGATGCCAACATACCAGTTATGTGATCCACTAGGACTGAAAAAACCCATTGCAAACGTACCATTCTTTGACATTATCGTTTGGTTTCCGGTGAGTGAAATCCCCATCGAAAGGGTGTCTCCACCATCGACTGGTAAGGAATGACAACTACACAATACGATTAAAATCGAAACCAATAAAAGCAAATACTTCACACAGCTTATCCCTAGACTGTTTGCAACCATTTCCATATTTTTGATGTTCCTGGTTTTGCCGATAATAAAAATTAATAAGCCGGACAAATTATGGGCCATAAAAGCGAATTTAGAAAGGAGCAGCAGCAACCAAGAAATGCGTGTGGTACGTCCATTAATACGTCTGGACTCTGCACTGCTCTTCTTCACTACTTAATGTGATAATTTGATATTCTTCGCTACTTACCCGCGTCTTCGGTGAGTCAATTTTGAACGTGACAATTCAAGTCTGTTGCAGCCGAAAAAATTGGGGTGGATGATGAATCGTACGCACCGCTGATCTGCACACTTCGTCGTTACATAACCCACATTTTATATTTTCTATAAGCAGAATCATTAGTTGGTTTAAAACGCAAACTCAAGTAAAACTTGGTCTCAATATTTATTATCCAAGTACTCCATATTCTTCGATAACTTCGCATCAAAATATGAAAAATGTCTAACCTGCTGCATTTGCATCGGTTTATCGTTAAGGTGGGGATCCAATAATTTTCCTATGTAATTATTAATCATAATATCAATGAAACCCGGTTCTTGTACATCTATATGGTGTTTATATCGAATTGAATCACCTCAAAACATAGTAGCCAATATTATAACATGTTATTCGATGATTCGCACTTTTTTAGGTCTATATATGATAACCATAACAAACCTTTCGCTTTATAATTAGTAATCCATGCCCTTCCACCAAATCTACAATCCTCCCTTGAAGAAAAAGATTGTTTGGTTTAGTAGTGAATGTGACTATAATCACATCACCTTATACGGCAGATGATCGACTTTAGTAATTATCTCTCTACACCTTTATTTGATCTAATTTGTCCAAGTAACCACTTTATTCAGAGTTAGATGTTGGTGGGTGCCTTCTCTTGAGTATCACCAAGAGCATTTTCCTCATTACAAGTTTTTGTTGCAATTAAATTTGATGTTTCAAGCTGGAAATGAAATTCTTGATGTTTACACTTTGAAAGGGATCTATGTTTTTGTACTCAATGGATTGCCCCTATCATTAGGGAAATTGAGCTCGAGGAATCATTCGAAGAAAATCATTGGAAGTGGATTGTTGAGCTCTTCTTGAAGGGAAGGTTTGAAGTTGTTTTACCTACTAAAAATTTGCCTCGCTCCCTGATTGACCTGGACTCCCTCAAGATCCTTGACTTTTGGGAGGGCAAATTTTATAAGGAGTATGTCAATTCGACTTTTGGAAGTGGTGTTATGGAAAGGGTTGATGATGGTTGGAACACGAAACGATCCAAAAAAGATAAATGTAACAAATTTATTCCTCCCTCCGATAGAATCACAAACAGAACTAGGTACAAATGGTATTTAGATCTAGCGCCTCTTTAATTCTCTTGTTTTCTGTTGTGGGTTCATTGTCGTTGATCGGTGTTTGTGATGTGGTTGTGTCACGTTTTAGCCATTGGTCTTCTTCTCTTTATACAGTTGTTTTGGTTTGTTCCATGAGTGTTCGTTTATGTTCTTATTGCTTCATTTGGGTGTTTAGACCCCTTTTTGGTTGGACAAGGGTAGGGGCCCTGCCAAAAAACCTTTATCCTTGATAAAAAAACCATACTTATCTTGCCACCTATTTATTGTCCACTAGCAATCCATGTTTCTTGAATAGAAAACTTTATCCACATCTGAAAAAATGGTCTCCAACGCCTATAGTTGGGAAGACTTTAATAAGGAAATTGGGGCGTGTACTCTCATCTACAACGAAAGATTGTAATCGTCCCATAGTTACATCGAACTCTACCTATGGTGTAATGGGATTTTATTGACGATGACCACATCGGATTTCATGAGATCAATGATAGCAAAATGGGGGTGTGATAGATAGGGAACTTTTAGTTTTGACCTCCGCTATAAACAAGGATATCACACCCATTTTATTACAAAATTGCAACGACATCGGTTCATGCTCCATCCTCTCTTACATAATAAGAGTGTACGGTTTGCGTACACTTGATTTTGTTTACAAAAAATTATTAATAGGAAACTTTTGCATGGAATCATAATTTGTTGATAATGAAAGATGATGATGATTATGGGCCTCTTAATGTCACATTTACCATACTAATCCAAATTAAACATGAGAATAATGCTCCATAATTTATATTTTCATTTTAGTTTGCCAATGGACATGTTGACATAACATCTCTCGCTCATTAATTCACAACTCACACTATCATGACCAAACTAAAAAACCTCAAATGATCACATATCGTCATGTGATAAATAAAATTAATTATAAGATTCAAGCCCAAATATGAAATATGACTCATCACTGCCATGTGTTTCACTCGACATCATGATCGCATTAAACATTATATTGTCACCAAGCTTGAATTGATCCCTTGAATTTGATTTGTATTGGAATTACATTTTTTCTAGATCAACATACATCAATATTTGCATTGATGATCCTCCAAACTCGATAATGTATTGCATCATGGATCCGATATTAATCATTATGATTCAAATTTACTTGTATCTAGCATATCTTTGCACCACTAATACTGGGATCAACTAACTTTACATCTTCCCTCAACTCACCCACTTTTTCTCTTCGCATGTGGCGGCTAAACACCACATTGTTTGAGTCTCCAAATGGCTAAATTATTTAGGCTACACGTGTCCCCATGTATCAACATATAGTCCAACATCTTTTCCAATTATTTTTCACCAACATCTGGATGCATTCAACAAATTTCATGCATTTGGATTTTTTTATCATTAATATACCATAATCTTCAAACTGATTAACCAAACTATAATATGTAAATAGATCATCTAAATTATAATCTTCAAACTTAAATGTCCCTATTTATAACCGATGATGATCTAGATAATCAAATGAGAACCCAATGTGTGCACATTAAAATTAAATTCTCTTTTACCAATTCCTAAAACATTAATTACACTAAGAGTCATTTCCAAATGGGATTCTATATGGTCTTTATTGACACACATTAGTGAAATGGAATGTCGAGGTTTTGTGCTAGTTGAACTATTGATAGGAAAAGTCATTAGGATTATTGATAAGGTAAATCCTAATCACTACCTTAATCACTAAAGAGAAACCTTGATCATAAATTTGTATGAAATCAATGACATAAAGAACTCTAAAAGAAATGTTTTTGTATCTAACATATGCAAAGTTCAAATTTTTAACATATGAAAGTTTCCCTATGTATAGGTGATGGAAAAGGATACTTTACATTGTGAACGTATGGCCCATCTCTCTGAGGAATACATAATTGGATGTCACTTGAATAATGGTTAGTGTTTTCATCTAATAACATTGTAGTATTCCTTGACATCACCTTACTGTAATTTAATATATATTCACTAAACATTTCCTCAATGACCTGCACACTACACCACCAATTTCCAAAAAACTATTTTAAAAATCATCACGTGGTTCATTTATGTGAGGCTTTAACAAATAAGAGTTTTTCATTTGTTCCCCCCAACATTATTCCCACCCCTACACTTCTCCCTCAAACCTCCTCTTCGTTTCCCCTATTCCTCATCAAATGTTTCCCTTCCTCAAGTTTAACTTATTTTTCACATCACCTTCAACATATGGATCCATTTCACCATTCATGTGTGATTTCTAGTTGAATAGATTTAATATTTATTTCTAGTGTTGTAGTAGTTCTTGTGGCAAGCTTGTGGGTTTCATAATTTTCTTCACATTTTTATTTTTATTTTGAATACCAATCTTTTACCTATATTATATTTAAATGGGGTAATGTATTTTTTCACTATTAATATAGAATAAAGAATATTACTATAGTTCCCATCAATTATGTTACCATATTGTAGTTTGAGTAATGAAGAAATTTTAAACTTAATCATTTTCATATAATTTTCAACAATTATACTCTTAGGATTCATGTCATTGAGATATATTCATTAGTTATATTTAATTTATATTTTGTAATTTTACCTAATTCTTTCACAATTAGTAAGATACTTTTGATGTTCATGTGGTTTGGAGATCTGGTCAATAAATATTCAGTATGTTAGTGGTGATTCGTGGATTTTTTTTGTAATGGTTTGGGGCTATCAAATTCCCATCATTATAGGTCCATTGATGAATTATATTCAAGATATTCTCGGTATCTTAAAATAAATTAATAACAACGTGAGACGTAGAGAAGGTCAGTTGATCTATGGCTAGAAATTTCATACACATGGTAGGTGGAAAACTTTGGGGGAAATACTTGAGTAGAGGACCACTGCTACAAAGAAGGTTGAAAATTCTATTATTCACCAAAAGAGTTGTTGGAAAAAAACTTGTTGGTAATGCCCCTATTTCCTTTTCTAGTAGTTTTCTTTTCCCAAAGTTTGACAAGGATAGATTTCATCTTGAAATCCTTGAACTAGTTTTGGAAAGAGCTTCTTCAAATTTTTAAAACTCTTTGATTGGGAAATTTCAGGGTTCGAGACCCAATATTGGCACATTCAAAATATATGTAGCAAGGAAATAGAAACCCAATGGTTGTATCAAACTTAAGGCCATGGTTGAGGGTTCTTTTATTATTTATTTCTTTAACCCTACTAAATGCATTTGAATCTCCTATTAGGTATTGGTTTCTTGGGAAAATAGGTCTTCTTTTGTAATGGTACCCAAGATTCAACCTTAAAGAGAAAAAATCCTTAATTAATACCTATCTACATTAGATATTTTAGTCTACTAATAAAATATTAGATGAAGAGGTAATAGTGAAATTGTTAAAACCATTGGGAATCTTATTGCAATTGACCTAGGTATGAGTTTTTATGAAGAGACTAGTTGTTGCAAGAATACATGTGATTTTTTTTGGATATGTGTTAACTTCTTTTATCACCTTGTCATCCAATTTCAGTAAATGGGTGCAACATATTGACTATGAAAATGGTTCTCTAGTTTTCCAACCCTGCTTCAAAATGAGTCATCCTGATTAAAATTTTCCATTAAATATCAAAGAGCAGCCAATTGGGAAAAAATAAATTCTGCATATAAAGACTATGAGAGACATATTTAGAGTGCAAAGATGAGAGTTATCCATCTCAATATACATAGAAATTCTCCTGGGCTTGCATCTCTTATGCCAAATTAGATAATTTAGAGATAGAAATGTCAAGACAAGTGGGACTCTAAATCCCTGGTGTTTGTTGGAGGGTTCAATTATCTCTAGAGATTCTATGTCAAAAATAACTGCATGGTTCATGAAGGAATCTTATTCAGAAATGGAGGATGGAAATTTGGAAGAGCCAAAGAGGAATGGTGGAGAATAAGGGATTCATGAAGATGTCTTAGTCTATTAAGAGGACGTTGAGGTGGATTAAGGAAATCATAGGAATTGCTCAGGGAGGGGAGAAAGTGAAGCACAAAAAGAGGAGTAGAATATATCAAGAGTAGAAGATGATGATCAAGAGGAGGTTAATAATGACCCCCTAATTGGTGCCACCCCCAGGAATCTAACTAAAACACAAGCTCAAAAATTCATTTTATTCCTATTATGAATGGAGAATAGAGATTGTGCATTCTAACCTTCGGGAGGGAGCCATGTTTAAGGACTCTAATAATAGGTTATTGGCTGATTTTGAAATAAAACCACTTTGTGAATATTTAGTTGCATATGGAAAAGGTCTAGAAGGTTGGAACGTGGTATCACACATCAATGTAAAAACCAAGAAATGACCCTGTATGGACTACGCAAATATAATACTAACGAGCAGTGTCAAGTCAAAGGACATGGATGGATATAGATATAGTTGACGACTTCAATCCTAGAGGGCAACTTGAGAAGCATGAGTATGTAGCTGAAGAAGGCATCTTCGATGAATTTTGGTGAATCTTTTGGTTGGAATTGCCAATGGAGTTTTGTGTTTGGGCTGCAATTTAAATATCTTCTACTCAATATACAAGGTTATGGGGACCTTTTGAAAACCATTACTTATTTACCTTATCAAATATATATCCTCTGAAGTTAATATATATTTTCGAGTTTTCATAAATTTTAAATTTATCTACATAGATTATAAAGATTATGAAAAAGTATAATCAGCCCAATAATTGAATATAACTAATAATTAGTTGTGTAATTAGTTATTATGAATAATAATATTTATATTTTTCATCTTTTATTTTTTAAAGTAAACATTCTACCATTTATCATTTTAAAAATAAGGACATTTGTTTAAAAAGCAAAACCAATAAAAGCAAATACGTCACACAGCTTATCTCTAGACTATTTGCAACCATTTCCATATTTTTGACCTTCCTGGTCTTGCAGCTAATGAAAATTAAATAGCCGGACAAATTAATAAGCTAATGAAAGGAGCAGCAGCAGGTACCATTAATGAACATGGACTGTTTCCATATTTTTAAATACGTCTGGACTCTGCACTGCTACATATTTTCGTCCATTAAAGCGAGTTTAGGTAGGAGCAGTAAAAACCAAGTAATGCGGGTGGTACATGCTTGGAAATTGACAGGGCTGTGGGCAGCTTTTTTTTAAAAATTTTAATGAACATGTACGGAATATTAAAAAACTTAATGTGATACTTTGAAATTCTTCGCTACTTACCCGCGTCTTCGCTGAGTAAATTATGAACCTGATAATTCAAGTCTGTTGCAGCCGAAAAAATTGGTGTGGGTGATGGATCGTTCGCACTGCTGATCTGCAGACTTTTAATAATTAGATATCCAACTTTTTGTATATTCTACATGAAGATTCGCCGCAATTTCTATAAGCATAATCATTTTTTCAAGTGAAACTTGGTCTCAATTTTTATAAACTAACAACTCCATATTCTTCGATAACTTTTCATCAAAATATGAAAAATGTCTAACCTGCTGAATTTGCATAGGTGTATGTTAAAGGTGGGGATCCCAATAATTTTTGTATGTATTATTAATCATAATATCAATGAAACTAGGTTGTTGTACATCTATATGGTGTTTATGTCAAATTAAATTTCTTGAAGATATAGTAGCCAATATTATAACATGTTATTCGATGGTTCGCACTTTTTTAGGTCTATATATAATAATCATAACAAAACCTTCTCTACATAATTAGTAATACACGCCCTTCCATCAAATCAACAGTCCTCACTACAAGAAAAGCTTGTTTGGTTTAAAAATGAATGTGATTATAATCACATTCACTTTCTACGGCAGATGACCGGCCTCAATAAATATTATTTCCCTTCACTTTTATTTTATCTAATTTGTCCAAATAACTAATTTATTCAGAGTTGTTAGATGTTGGAGGGTGCCTTCTTCTTAGTATCACCAAGAACATTTTCCTCACTACAAGATATTATTGCAATTAAATTTGATGTTTGAGGCTGGAAATGAATCCTTGATGTTTTCATTTTGAAAGGTATTTGTTCAGATACCTAATTAACCTTAAAATTTAAAATTGCATCCACATTTGTGGTTGGTTAAGGAAAACATATTACTTCTTTAAATATTGTCCTTCTCCAAATCAATTTTTTTTATAAAGATGAATAAATTACTATTAACATATATTGCGCAGCTATTAAAAAAACGTGATTGCCAATTATTAGAGGCTTACATTTAAATAAATTCATTTCAAAGGGTAAGAAAATTCACTCTATGTCTTTCCCTTCCCTTTCCTCTAAGCACTCATGTTGGTTGTTACCATTTTGATTATAAGTTATCTTTGTATGGATTTCTCAAAACCCAATTTGATGGCTAAAGTAGAAATCGATTTCAAAAAGAGTTCCATATGTTCCATGACCATATACTTGGCATGACAGATTCATAGAAGAAGAAGAACATATGACATATCCCCTCTATAATCACTACTACATGGGTCCCTATTTAGAGACGAAATTTAGAGACGAAAGTTTACTTTTGTCTCTAACTCGTTTTTGTTTTGTCTCTCACTTGTTTTCCTCGTTTAATTTTAATGATAAATTAACTTTTACTTTACAAAATTGGGGGAAATGGGGTAACCCTAAATTGGGGAAAATGCAGAGGATCAAGATCAAGCTATTGTTCGAATGGCAGTAACACGAGAGACGGGCAGATGCAGAGGCAGTTAGACTCCTGTGGTTGATAAGCTTTTCTGGGTTTGTTGGATATTTAGAGGGATTGAGTGAGCAATATGGGAGGAATTCGAGTGAAGAAGAAGAAGGGCAATAAGGGAAAAAATAAGAATAGATGGAGCGTGGTGGAGGAGAAGAACCAAAAACAGATAATTGAACGTATGTTTAATGACGCGGATGAGAACTCTAACAGCATTGAGAAATTCGACCGCAGGTGGTGGTTAGTAGTGGGTGATATGTGTTTGGGTTTGTCCATTTCCAGTTTACTGATAGCCTTCAACGAGCGTTATGGCATGACCTGGGAATAATACACTGGTTGTGATCTCCTGGTCGAGACTATAAATGATTTACATGGAGGAGGAGTTGGGGTCGAGACTGTAAACCCCAACTCATCCTGGCAAAGCTTCCTCTGCCCCCCAGATGGCGATAATGGTGATGCAGGAGCGTGTAATAATAATGATAATAATAACCCCCATCTTGATTGGAATTTAGTGGGGGAGATCCTGACAAGGCTTCCTGTGCTCTCCTTGATGAGGGAAAAGAGCATTTGCAAAGCATGTAACACCGCAATAGGGGCCATGAATTTGAATATGGAAGTAGATTTGGTAACCCACCACATAAACCAGGGGTACCACGGGATAGTTTTTTGTCTCTGCTTTACACCGCTGGTTTCAAATCCGATTACAGTGGAAGAGATGCGCTAGGAGAATGGATTACTTGTGGGCTTGTTTGTACTCGCCAGAGCTAAGGCTCTGCGCCGCCGACGGAGGGTTTTTTCTCCTTGTTTACTGGAGTTCTGAGAATTAGCTTACCCCGGTATTGTTTAACCCTTTAACCAAACATCACATGGTTTTGCCTGATTTTCCCCTGCCGCTGTGCTGGACACGGGATGGCAGTGGAACTGATTTGTGATTCATACCGCTTTAAGGTCATTGCCATTGCTAGCAGGCAGGAAGAGCCGTGTAAGCCTAAGCATGTGGTGTATGATTCCAGTACTAATGTGTGGAGGACAATCTCCTCCACAGCACGCATCAACCCAAACCCCATCTCCAAATCATGCCTTTGGAGAAGCACACTACACGGGGGCGTGGTGTACTGTATAAACTCATACGGTCTATATCTGGCTTGTTTTGACATTGCCTGCAATTAATTTAAGATTATGGAGATCGAAGGAGGGCTGCCTCCCATGGTGGACTGCCTGGATAATCGTAAGAACTTCCATGCCCATCTACCTTCCTTGGTGGTGTGTAGTGGGAAGCTTATTCTGGTGGGGAGATTAGGGAGGAGGGACAAGGAACGAGCACTGGTCCTTTTTGGGTCGTTTGCCTGTGATCAAGCACACATTGGTAGGGCTGTGGGAGTTGGATTTAACAAGCAAATAATAAGAGTTGGTCTCTCATTCTCAGTTACTCCCATGAATTTGTTGGAAGACCTGGTGAAGTCATCAGATGGAACAAATTTTATGGTAGGAGCATCTGATGGCATGGAAAGTATTTTGTTTATGCTTAAAGGAAGCATGTATGTGTTGAGGTTTAATATGAGCTCCATGAAATGGAGCTTGTTTCCAGGATGTCCAGTTAGGCAGAGTTAGCTTCCGAAGAAATATTTAGCCGTCCAGGGCTAGTCCTGATTCTGCCATGGCTCCTTCTGATGGTACTGCTGCCAGTTTAGATCCGTGTATTCATTAATTGTGTATACAATTACATACAGCCATGAATGGACAAGTTATCACCTGGAAAGGTAAGGTGCTCTGTACTTTAATTTGATAGGCAGATCACAATTATAATTTACATTATCTTGATAAAAATAAATACTCAGTTGAGAAATTAAGGGAGAAATCTGATGAATGGTTGTTGTGTGTTGGGCGCCTGGGGAACCTCTGGTAATCGAAGAGTCTGGAAGTTCAGATCAAAATCATATGCCACACTGAGGATAACACACAACACCCTTGCATTTATGGACATGAATCAGTTGGGTATGTTTCTTCTCTTTTTTATTCCCCTACTCTGTCAATTACATTGTTTTGTTGCTCATTTTTTATTGTATACGATGCAGAAGAGTGGAAAGTGTAAAGGGTGATGAAGAGGGGGATTTTGTGATCCCTGTGTGCTACCAGTGTGCTAGGATGGGCTTCCCGCAAGAGGTGTGGCAACAGCCAGGGGCATTTCTCATCGTGAGTAGGTCCAGCGAGGAAGTAGGGAGGAGGGTTGCATTGTCTTGGAGTTCGTTAACAGTCATGATAGATTCGTTGAATTGTCGAAATCTAGGCACTTTTATTGTCCCCTTCACCACTTTAGGGAGGACGCATGCACAGGATATTTGGGACGAGTTTAATCTGGACTAGTGAAGACAAATTTAAGAGGCACTGTGAGTATACTTTCCGCATTACAATAATTTAATATTATTTTTCAGATTAAATGATCTCTTTCTAGTCTGTTAAAATTTTCAGTTGCATCATCATGGATCGATTTTTCTTCTAGTATTCTATTGAATTTCCTTGCTTCTATCTCAGTAGATGCCTTCTTGTTTTAATGCGTGTTATCGCGGCCAAAACTTCCTCATCCGTAGTTTGATCTAGGTAAGGGCTTTTGATTCAGCTTCTTTTGAATTAAAAATATTGCAGTGCTTATAATACTTTATTTTTTGAAATTTGATATTAGTTTTTTATTTATCCCATCTTTTAGCATCATTTTAGAATTCCTGCATTTGCGAATTTGTAATTGTTCTTCTCAAACAAATCATAACGGCTTCCAATGTATAACTCTATGTTTACATGTAATTTAAAGAATGATTTTATTTAATTGTAATTCAAATCCTTTAAGATGTTCTAGAGAATGCCCCTTTCTGAATTTATTATTAACTGTTGGAATTCATGATTTCATCGTTGTATGCATGCTCTATCTCTTAGAGTTTACTATTCTTTGAGATCAGGGCTTACCATTTATTATCCCAGCTACATGTATTATTACATTCCTTGTCAGAAATTATGCCAATTACATTTGCTTGAAAGTTTCTAAGGCCTTTTCAACATGTCCATTTTGTGCATAGCCTGTGATCAATGCCTAAACACATCTCTTCTCAGCATTCTGTCAAACAGTTCACTTGCGTTGTATATGCTTCAACATTTTGTATACATGTCTACCACAGAAGTTGCAATCACATCTAAAAAATTTCCTTTATCATTTATGTTTTTATGGATGTCCCTACCATCTTCCAAAGTCACCATTTTGGCACAAGCAGGAAGGATGCTGGCAATGGTTGTGGAATTTGGCTTGAAATCTGACTATTGCATTTGATTGAAAGTTCCTAAATCCTTTTCAGTATATCCATTTTGTGCATAGCCTGTGATTAATGCCATTTTCATGTTTGCAGCAACTTATAACATGCATACACTTGGTAGAATACTAGATTACATTTCTTTCAATATATAACTATTTTCCTTATTAATATCAACCAACCATCTACATGCCATCAATAATAAATACACTTGAAAATTAAAAAAATCTTTGACTCATTTCAATTTGCATGCTCTCTACCTAATTGTGATTCATTTTTGTTTCCATCCTATACACACAAATTATAAAAAAGAGGTTTAATAGGACTTCAGTGACCAACAATAAAGGATATGATATTTTTTGCTCACACAACATAATCAACCACAATCCAATTGGTCCGATTAACAATTCAAAATAAGATTCTTTTACAAGTTCATTAAATACCAAGCTAAGAGAGTAAATCCTCTCAGGTTTAATTACCTAAAGTGGGAAGATCATGAATATTCATAGATTCTGTGAAATGAAAACTTGCATTCATATGCTAATTCAAGGGCAACATCACCGTTGCAAACCATTGTAACTGTTAGGTTTTTCTCTAAATGTAGTGGGAAGATCACAAATCTTCATAGATGTCGTGAAGTGAAAACTTGCATTCTAATTCATATGCTAATTCAGGGAGCAACATCACCATTGCAAATCATTGTAATTGTTAGGTTTTTCTCTAAATGTAGTTTGGTTGATACATTCTAAGAACTCGATCTAGTGATCCATGGAGTTCTCCATCAACAAGTCTATTGCTTATCTTATGCGAGTCAGGTCTACATTCTCCTGAGGACCATATGGATTACTACAAATTTCAACTAAGACTTTCCTGCTTTCATATTCTGTTATGTTAATTAAGGAATATGATAATTATGTAAATTCTTGTATATAGCTCTTTTCTTCTACATATACTCTGAAAAGTTTGTTTCATTCTATTCTTTTATGAGTCAGATGGCTACAAATTGCTTATGCATGGCTGGTGCAAATATTTTGTTTATATGGAAGGTATAAGGAGAATTAAATGGGTGATAAAATCCTAGCTAAATGTGTGAGCACTAGCCAATGTCTTGTATGACATCAGACCCTTCTTCCTAGCTTGTTACAGCTATTACTTTTCCTTATTGTCAATGTAATTTGGTCTTGGAGGCAATAAGGAGAACCATCACGTGTTCATAGGGTTATGACAGAATATTTGGAGCTACTCGCAAGCCATTATTGGCTATGAAGTTGCAAGGAATGTTATTTCCTTTAACCATAGGGGTGGGGCACATATGGAGTGTTTAGAATGGTCATGACTCTTTCCTTATCTGTATTGTTGGGGCAGTCATGCCCAGTTGATAACTAACACATCCCTAGGTTAATACAATTAATTTGCATGGTTTGATCAATGTCTAGCTCTAGATATTGCTTTGTAATATAACTCTATACAATGTGTTTCTCAATGATTTTATTTATATATATATGAGGTCGTGTTTTGTTTAAGGTGTGGCCTGCATGTTTCGGTATTGCTGGTTACGAAGGTGAAATACATTCACTCAACTAATAATTAGTTATTTGCTTTGTTATTTTCTCACATTTCATTTGTTTTAATATTTGGCAGCTGGTATAGCCCTGCAAATTGATGATGTCGTCAAACTACTTAGATTGGAGGAGGAGAAGAGTACTGCAGGAGCAGTGGTTTTGCATGGAATTGGTGGATCTGGAAAAACTACATTGGTAGATGCGGTTTGCAGGTCTTTGGAAGACAAATTCCAAGCCCAAGGTTGGAAATCTTCCAAAGTCACTCTTTTCCAAAACCTGGAAGAGCATCCCAAAATAAAAAGCTGTAGTCCCTGATTTTGGGGCATTTGACAGGTCTGAAAGAAGATGTTCTAGACTTCTAGACTGGACAGCAGATGTTGAAAGATATTATAGAAAAGGAATCCATTTTTTTATATATTGACAATGTCTTGTACATGGAGTCTTTAAGGGAGCTTCTACCTAGGGAAATAACAAATCCGAAGAAACTCAGGTTGCTTTTAACATCTAGGAAATCAAATGTATTCGAAGTAATGAAAGATTACAGAATTAAAGAATGTGAAATTTACCCCATGGTGTCCCTTTCTCTTGAAGCAGCCATTGAAGTGCTATGCAGAAAAATAGACAGTAAAAGGGACGTAAACTCCATGTTAGAAGAACGACTTCAGATCAAGCGAATTGCCCAGTGTTGCAGATGTTGTCCTCTGTTTCTTGAAGTCGTTGGAGGATATCTCTGTAGACGAGAAAATACAGTTGAAGCTTATGAAAAAGTATTTCATTGGCTACAGGGTGGAGAGCCTTTCAGCAGTGACAAAGAGTATAGCTTTGATGAGAAAAGGATCATGTCTGCGTATCAGGAGCTCGAAGTAAGTGTTTAGGAGGCATTCCTGGAAATCTGCTCTTTCTTCTCCGATTGGGAGTGGCAGGATGTTTCCTGTATTGTGGGAGAGGATAATATGAAATATCATGAAGAGGGAGCTCTAATGAAAAGAAAATCAGAATATGTAGACTTGGAAAATAAAAAAGCAAGCAAGATAAGTATTCACGATCTTCTTCTGCAAGTGGGGCATAACAAGTCAAAAGGCAACCGGTTTAGAACTAGAGATGAACTCTCAAAGGCCTTGCAGAACGGGGAGGTATGAAAATTGAAATCTTGAGCTTTTGTTAGTTTCACTGCCATCTTATAATATTTCTTTAACATTGAGTATAACTTTTAACAGGCTCTTTCTCAAACAAAAGAAATCTGGTTGCAATCATGGAATGAGAGACCATTTTGTATTTCTACAAATGAACTAGACAAAATGAGTGGGTCTCTAAGAGTATTTTCTATGGGAAATACGACAATTGTGGAAGGAAACTGCAGTAAACGTTTTGATAATCTTAAGTTTCTTCAAGCAGGAGATAAAGTGCCTAATCTGCCAATGGATGTATCAAAGCTCACTGGTTTAAGTTTCATAGACTACGTTGTAAATGACAACAATGTTTTGAGTCAGCTCAGGGCAAGTAGTCCTCCCCATACAATACTTTTTAAGTATTATCAATGTGTTTTTGTCCATAGAAAAATTTATTTTCCCATTCCAACTACAAAGCTTTTTGTCTTGCATTTTGATTTAGTAGTAGTTTGTTTTTTGTTCTTTTCGGTCCTTCACAATAAATTAACATGATCTCATTGTATTTGCAGAGTCTGTCAAGGTTGCAAGTGGTCAAATTCTCAAAAAAATTTAGCAGGTGCGATACGATTCGCGGTATCCAAGAATTTGAGAATCCTAATAAACTCAGATAGTTGGTTTTGAATAGTCTAAATGTTACAGAGATCTCATGTTTGGTTAGATTTCGTAATCTAGAGAAGTTACAACTGTATCGCAGTTGTGTGTTGGAGGAGTTACCCCAAGGGATTAGTGAGCTCTAGATAAATGAATTCCCCTTCAGAGAGCCCAAGCAAAAAATGATTGGAATAATTTATGGTTGACATGAAGTGTGAGGGATGTGTTTCATCTGTTCGGAACAAGCTAGAGCCATTGGACGGTATGTGATGATTTTCATTTGGTATAAAATTGGAAGTATTATATGCTCATGGCCCATAAGCAAATTATTTTTTCATTTCCATGTCAGTTTCCTTGAACTAGCACATAAATAGCACTTTCATTAATTTTCCAGGTTAATTCCTATAGATGGTTGATTAATGGTCATGACTCATGGTGGTATCCTTTTCTTCATAACTGTCTTTATATTTTTTTAAAAATCTGGCTACCTTGAATTGGTGGAAGATATATCCTTTCTCAGGTGTGAAGAGAATAGATGTAGACCTGCCTAACCAAGTAGTTAGGATACTTGGTTCATCGCCTCTCAACTCTATGATGACAACTCTTGAACAAACTAGTTGGAAAGCTCGGCTGATCAGTCAGGGATCACCTGAAGTTATGGTTGTTTTTTATATTCACTTTTATCATTGATTCTTTGAGCCAATAAGCACATACATTTTCCTGATTTTTTTTTGTGGGGTGGGGAGGATAAGGGGTTCAATCATAGATGTGGGCATGTCATAGATGTTCCTGAGATTATCGCGTAGGGAGACGGTTTTTCCCCTGAAGGCGGATCAGTGTACGGATTCGACAGTGTCCATCCGGCCAGTATGTTAACTCCGGGAGCAGCAATATCCGGGCTATAACCAAAACACTTTAGTATGGCTAGGTGGTAAGATAAATGGGGGAAAGAAATCAATAAGGAATTAAAATCCCTAGAGCTTTCCTTGAGAATGTTTTCGCTAAGTTTGATTTGGACCCCGTGAAGAAAATTTGGCAATAACTGGCGATGGCTTGAAGCCTACCACCGTTTCTGCTGAGGATGAATGACTGCATTTGTTCCACTACCTTATCATATTCAGATAAAGACATCGTCATCTTAGCAAGGTGGTGGATGAAATAATTAAAATGTTCAGTGAGCCGAATTTGTGTAATTTGAAGATTTTAGGTGAATTACTTGGCAGATTGTATGTAAGCACGGATCTGATTTTCCAGCCTTCTTTGAGAATTGAGTGGCAGGAAAACCATAAACAGAAGGGAATAACTTGTTTGGTGTCATCAGCAATGATCATTCCCCACACCGCCGTGCACTTTGGACGCTGTAGCTCTTCGATTGTCCTTGCTTTCGTCCACCGCATCCTCAAAACACCAACACAATTTTTCCCTTCGCTTTCACATCATCTAGTGAATCGCTTATGCACCGCCTACACCATGGGAAAATACGCAATTTATTTTCTTAGATTTACTAACTCTTTTTCCATTTTGGCTTGTGATCTATCACTGATCTACTCTATTTGAATACATTGTTGTTCCCAAATAAATAACAATGAACTGGTTATGTTTAAACATCACATATGTTTGCACAATCTAAATTTTAATTATTAAAATACTTTGACATTATTAGAACACTCACCCTGTAGAAGTGCTGGAAACATTAGATGCTGCAATGTCCCCTCCATTAACAACAGGATAAGAGGTTCCGTTTGAGCTTGAAATAGTTCAATGCTTGTCCCTGAGGAGCAACAAAAGTATATCAAACAACATGCAGAGTGTCAATATGGACATCATTTGTATGAAAATGAATAGGAAATCTAGGAGATAATTTTTGTAACAAGATATTTATTGAGCGTAAACATCACATATATTTGGTAAAACTGATTGGCTAACTAACCTAATGATAAATCCCTCTGAAAAAAATAATAAAACAACCTATCGATTAATTGACCCGTCAATCTAACAAACACATGTGAATAAATAAAGTCTTGAACTCTAACCTCAAATGTTGAGTTGTCACCCAAAAACCACCTTGGAGGTCAAAAAAACCTGTCAACCTGTGCTTGCTGCCACAGTCAGAATCCAGGGTGCAGCATTGACTACCGTTGTAAGAATTAGGTCCCATCATTTCCAGCAGAGCAAAGAACCAGGATCCCATTCTGCAATTGCATGAAATGCACCAATGGCTATTCCATCTTTCAACAGTTTTGGGGTTACAAATGAAGGATCCCCCAAGGGAAAGAGATAATATTTCTACGCCATCCTTGATTGCATCTTCAAAGGCTGCAAGTATATCTGCATCAGAGCATCCAGCCTCGGAGGCACACTTTGTAGGTAGCAATTCTAGAAAGGGGAGCTCCTCCTCTGGCTACTCCTTTTGCCAAACCATAAAAGCTTGCATTTGGCACTGCTCTCCCTCCTGCAGTTGTAGCGGAGTGGCTGCCATGTCCAAGTGAGTCCCTTGCAGATCCATAAGACTTACTTGGCTTTGAATATTTATTCATATCACTGCCCGGACCTTTGTAAATGCGAAAGTTTGGCTCATGATCAATAGACATGGATTGCTCCCTCCCCATAGGAACGTGCACCGATCTGTTTTCTGTCATACAAAACAGACAGAAAGTGATAAACATGTACATGCTCCTTCAATATTTGTTTTTGTATAATCTGGAAGGATCAATGGAATACCATTTAGAGTTTCGAGAAACAAAATTCTTAACACAAGATTAACTGCCACCAAATCAACCCTAGTCCTTCAATATGAGATCAATATGAAGGTCCTGAGATTTTACTTAACCACAAATTCTTCAAGAATTAAATATTAAAGATTTAAAGTACTGGACCTCGAACAACATTTTATACTTCCTATTCCTCATTTCATTTAAATAATTAAATAGATTAACAGCCCATAGATTAACAGCCAGTTATTACCAAGAATGGAGTTGTAAGCATGTACTAATTCCTTATTCAAATGCTGCCTAAGTGATAGAAAGGCTATTAGTAATTTGTTTGCAGGTAACAAAGTAATAAATTTGCATTTCAAAGCCATATGTTTCCATTTCCTTTCCATTGATCAATTCATTTATGTAATGAAAATGAATAAAGCTTTTAAATAGTACAAATATTCTTAAAATTCGATTCCTCAGAATACCAACAAGTAGGAGGAGACATTTGAAATATTATTTTTGTATTGCTGACAAAGGAATATAATATGAGTACAAACCTGTTGCAATTTGATGAATTGAAATCTTCCAAAAGAACACATTTTCCTTTCCACTTAGAAGGAATGGGTCCCATTCGCACGTCATTGAAGCCTTCCAATTCAGGCCACACACCTACACGCAAAGCAAACCTTTAGAAAATAAGCATACTAAAAAGAGAAGGGGGGGCATATAATTTAGGTACCATTACCATATATACCTGTGTCAAGTAAGCCAATAACCACATCGCTTGTAGGAGCAACATGCAATCCATATTCTTGACTCCCTTCCTCAAAGACTGCCACCAAAACCCAGAAAATTTTGCTACTGTATATACTTCATATCTTCTCAATTGTAACAGTATTGTATTCTTTTCCAAATAGCTTATTTTATTTTTTATACAGTTCACTTTCTTGGAAGTTATAGGTATCCTCCCTTGGGGCTTTTTTTCACGCATTAACTATTGATGGAGAAGATATTTGCAGTTATAAGAACCTAAAACTTGTAGGACTATGCCACAATGTATCAATTTAATTAACCAAATTAATAAGCATTAGATAGCCTGGTTTAAGCAAATATAGTACATGGGTTACCAAACATGCACTTTACAGTTTCAAAAAATTTTGTGGCACAATCCTCACCATTATGATCGGTTTTTTTAATGAATAATGCAGCAATGTGACTGCATATTTTGTTTAGAAATTAGTTCTTGGTTACACCAAAACAATCAAGAGGAAATGGATACGACCAAGGTTCATATAACCATTGTACAGAAAAGTTGTTTGTGGCTAACACTGGTAGAATCTATGTGTGCAGGAAGATCGCTGTTATTACAATGAACATAGTATCACGTGTTCCTCCAGGTTTCAGATTCCACCCCACCGACGAAGAACTGGTAGATTATTATCTCAGAAAGAAATTTGCTTCTAAAAGGATTGACTTGGATGTTATTAGGGATATTGATCTCTACAAAATCGAGCCTTGGGATCTCCAAGGTATTTTTACTATACTACTAAAATGGTAATGTCCTCCTTCTGCAAAGTGTTAGAGATATTATCAATATTTGATTTTGGTGTTTGTATGTGAAATGCTTAGAGAAATGAAAGATAGGATCTGAGGAACAAACAAAGTGGTATTTCTTCAGCCACAAGGATAAAAAATACCCAATAGAAACTCGCACAAACAGGGCTACAGCAGCTGGTTTTTGGAATGCCACAAGCAGGGACAAGGCTATATACACTAAGCTTCATCTCATTGGAATGAGAAAGAATTTAGTTTTCTACAAAGGCCGTGCTCCTAATGGACAGAAATCCGATTGGATCATGCATGAATATTGACCTGAGAGAAATGAAAATGGCACTCCTCAGGCAAGTAAATTAACATTTTTTTAATTTCAACTTACAAAATATTTTAAGAAAATTCTCATTTAACCTACTTTGGTTATATAGCCATGTTCCAAATTAATATGAGTGCGTCCATGTCTGTATCATCCATTACCAAGAATGACTAGAGGAGGTTAATGGGACTAGATAAGTACATGTAGCTTAGAAAAGACACTGGGAAAAATATTGGAAAACAAAACATTTCACATAACATGAGAAAAGTAATCTCCGTCGTCTCCATATAAGAACAATAATCCCCATTCGAAATCTGCAATAAAAAAGGCTTTGACATTTAGATTGCTTATTATAATGAAGTAGAAGACGATACCACACTAACAACTTATTTTCCCCTTACTAACCTTTTGAAAGTATTTACAGGAAGAGGGATGGGTTGTTTTCCGTGTGTTCAAGAAGCGGATTACAACTCAGAGGAAAGGAAACGAGCACTGGTAATGGGATTAGTGCAGTTGGTGGTGTTGTCACCAGTAGCAAAGGATGAGATGTGTTGTGATTGATCAAGGAGACGCTGCTACTGTTGCTGGTAGAAAAGTGATAACTCTTGCATTTCATGAAAACTAGCTTCCCATGAATTAGCCACTGTGATATTACTAGCACCAGACTGCTGCCCTGCACACACATCTTGTTGCTGCTGCAGAACATCCCTAATCATCTGACTGTGGTATTCTTGCTCCAATTCAAATTTGAGCTGCTGTTGAAGGTCGCTTCCAATTCCAACTGCGTTTGAGATATTGTTTTGTGTAACCTCTCCCAAGGAAAAGTTTGGCAATCTCATAGAAGATCTCTGCAAATTCTCTTCCAGTCCCATCATCCCAGAACTGACATGATCTGTTGGTAGCATGCATCCAGTCTGAGGATCAACATAGTTCTCATCATACATGGTGCTAGTTTCCTTCCAATTTGCTGAGTCTATAAAGGTATGTTCCTGCATTTTCAATGGCCTATAATTCTCAAGATGTCACCTCTGAATCTATTAATTTTTGTGGGATTTTATACATTTTCTATTATATCTTTCACAGTAATAATCACAATGTCAGGAAGATTTCTTTGTCAACTATTTTTAAAAATATGTAGCAGCTGTAAATACAGAAACTTTATATCGATTGCATTTAGGCCTAACATCAGCCCGACTCTCCTTCCTTTTAACATGTATCACAGGGCAAATATGGTAACCCCATGCATGCATTCTTATGGTTAGGCTATGGATCATAGAAATATTTAGGATCAATTTGAGGTAGAGCACCGTAAAAAACTCTCATTAGTTTTTTTTTTTTTGTTAACCTGGGAGTAGAAATTCATAGATTTATTTTGATGTGTTGTGTTATTTGAAAATTCAAATCTGCACATTTCTTAAATTTCTATGTTGTGGATTTCATCCAACCCAAACTTATTTTTTGGTATAGAAGACGAGAGGCATAACCTGAAATTTGATGTTCTTTTTATCTTGTTTTTCTGGATGTAGTCATGTAGATGACTGTTGTGCAGAGCTCAAACATCTATTAATTTCTTGTGAACCATATCTCATATTATTTTTCAAATGAACAGGGTAGATTGGCTCCAAGTCATTCAAGGTTCCCATCTGGCATCTAGGCTCTATTCGAGTATATCCACAACAAGGGATGGAAAATGGGCATATATTCAAATGTAGGGTATGTATAACATTGTTCCTATTCTAAACATGATTTTTTTTATTTATAGTGTATTATATTTTATAATGACAATTATTTTTTGATCGGGTATTACACAAGTCAAAAATTCCAGGATCTAGGCATGAGTAGCCAGATTAAAATACATTTTCTGTATGAGTATTTGACTTTCTTTCTCTGCTAAATGCTGAAAATTAATTTGTTTGATGTTGAGGATCATTAATCTGTTTCCTTCATATTTTATGTTATATAGCTATTGGCGATTTTAGATATACAAATTCTTTTCTGAGGCATATAGCATTTAACATTTAGGATTTATTATCTTAACAGACCACCTTGGAGAATTGAACCGATTGAGGAAAATACCAATTAATTATGTACTCCATATGTACTATTTTAGACCTTTTGGGGTGATGACAAAAAAACATCTGCAGAATAGTGAAAAGTATGCAAAACCGCTTTTAATGTCATCCATATTCGTCTTACAACAACATGTTCAAACAAGTCTGCATAGGCTGCACTACTGCAATAGTTGAACAAGAGTTTCCTTAAGGACATGTTAATAATGTATGCTATGGAATTGGCTTAAATTAAATGTCAGTCTTGAAGTACTAGAGTCAATCTGAATTATCTATGGAGGGTAACTAGCTTCTCTCAATATTTCTCTCCTTACAATTTGAATGATTTTTTATTCTTATCATCACTGCCATCTTCTTTTTGGTCAACGATGGAGGAGGAAACTTGAATATTGCTGAAATTTTAAGGTCATTGTAAAGAGTGGATAAATTCTCTATGTTCATGTAGGATAACTTGTTCTTGCTCATGCCGTGCAGAATCACTTTAATATGTGCCAGTCAACTTCTTGTTTGACTGGAATAAATACACCATTACTTGTTTTGCATATTGCAGGTTTAGTAAATGATGAAAAATTGTGTTGAGTTGGCAGCACATCTTAATGTTGATGGATTTCTAGTCAGAGGGGCTTCTCTGAAGGTTAACTGCAACTGTTTTATCCTCTTTATACCTTTTCATTGAAGTTATTCAAGCTCTTCAGATTGTTTACTTCAATACAAACTTTTCTCATCCTAGCCTACAAAAGCTCGTGGTCAAGTTATGCTTGGAGGTGGCTACACTCTTTGTTATGTGAGCTTGTATCATCAGAATAACTTCAAGTATAAGAGCAATGTTATTATGTATTGTATTTTCAAGTTACCCATCACATTATGCAAAGGCTCAGCATAGACATGCCTTGTTATTAAAGATGACCTTTTTTATGAAAGGTTGATGGTTTCTTGTTATATGTTTAATTCAACCTCAGTATTTTAATGAAAAAAATTTCGGTTATAAATTTTCAAGTGACAGTTGATAAACGCAACAAGTCATTATAATCTTTGTTTTGATGTAGACTAAAGATGAATTGTTTGGTGCTATTGATAATAGAGAATTGTATCAAAGTTGGGACAATCAAAGCGAAGAACATGAAATGACACCTGCCGATAGAGAGACACTAACTCAAAATTAAAGTTAAGAAAAAAAATCCTCAAAGTAGCACCAGGGAAGCAGACTGATCGCTTGAAGCTGGGGGTGGAGAGAAGGTGTTCATATTGTATCCAAAGGGTTAATGGCATTTAGGCACCGTTTTGTATTTTATCATTGTATTTAAAGGGTTAACAGTATTTAGACACCCTTTTGTATTTTATCTTATTTGATATTAATAAAATGTTTGTGCACCTATTTGTTGGGCACAAAATTCAAATCAAATTGTTTTTAATTTATAATATTCCTTACCAGTCTACTCTGACATCATAGATGATATGTAGCCGTCGATTGCACTATATGATATTTGGTTATTATTTATTCTTGAAATTCAGATTTTTCATTATTTAAATTCGTATCGTCTCTAGAGAGACAATAAAAATTGAAATTAGTATTGTCTCTAGAGAGACAAAATTAGTATTTTGTATTGTCTCTAGCGAGACAATAATGATATTGTCTCTAGAGAGACAAACTATATTGTCTCTCAAGAGACAAAATATGTATCAACCTATATTGTCTCTAGAGAGACAATAATTAGAGACAATATTAGAGACACCCGCTTTGAGACAATAATAGAGACAATATACAACTTTTTTATTGTCTCTATTTGAGACAATTTGGTTAAGTATTGTCTCTATTATTGTCTCAAAACACCCCCCCTTGTAGTAGTGCCTCTTTTCCGCCGCTACATGACTAACTCTCTATATTTTTTTCTTATCTTTGTATATACATTACTAGGCACATTGGCAACATCATGCCAAAATTTCCTCTTTTGAAACAACTCATGCACGTGCATTTTTGGACATAGTTTAGTTGCAGTTCAACATTAAGTTATGCAATAGGATCTAGCAATTGCAATCTGGCCTCACTTTGTTTAACTTCTTACAAATCAATGTACAATCATACTTGAATGAATGTGTTGTGTGAATTGAAAAAATATTGTGACTATAAGAGTTTTTCATAACTTCGATAATAAGTTTCTGTATCTAACCTCTACAATCAAACCACAAGTAATAAATAACAAATGTTTTAATCAATAAATTTGTACTAATTTTGTTTATTTAATTATTAATCATTGTAAACTCATATTAGAATTTTCATCAACACTAAATATCATCTTGTTATTCATTGCATTGGATATTGCTCTCTTGTTAAGGTTTCTACTATAACTTCTATTCTAAAATAATAACTAACTATTTTCGTGTTAAAGTATGTAAAGTGAGCACTATGTTCTCGTTGAAGTTATATGACATTGTTATAGTTAACAACAAACATATAAACAATATTTTCATTCTGGAATGTTTAACAAATGTTTAAGACATTTTTAATTCCCAAAACACAATAGCTACATTTGTTACTTGAGCTACAACTACCTTCCATTGTATGGGAAATTAATTGTAAATGGGTCATTTATCAAACCCTACACCTTTAAATGATTACAATTGAGGCTATATAATATATTATATTTCAATATTTTAACTGGTTTTTGTTTTGCATTGTCTTCATTTGATTGAATCTTGTTTGAGATTTTTGTAGCAATAAAATTTCAAGGGCTAAATTGTTAAAGCTACATGATATATAGAAAAAAAAGCATATCCACATCTACTGCTTTTACGTAAGTTTTTCAAAATTGCTTTCATAAATATCTTAGAATTGTTGGTGTACAAGTAACAAAGAAACCAATAATAAAAAAACATGTTTCTCTTCTTTCCTTCTCATTGCTCCAGCATCCCTTGGACAAGATATGTCATTCCAGGGCGTTGTTTAAAAAGGTATCCACCACTAAAAGAAATTATTTAATGAATATTGATTTTTATTTTTAATTATTTTGTCTCTCCTTCGTATCTTCATTTATTGACAATAAATACTTTCCCACATAAATATTTACTTGACTAATATTAATTGTTTTTTATTTTAAACAGGATCGTTATCGCTTTGTCTCCTCATTAATTTACCGAAGAAGAGAGCCCATTCACCTCGACCCTAAAAAAAATATTCGTTATTAAATGTTGTAATATCCAACTTAGTGCTCGACATGGCCATTTATTTCACTGTCGAGCCATTAATAACAGACACAGAAACGAGCGGAGAGATAAGAACAATCGTTTTCCCGGTCCAAATAGTACAAAAGAATGTTTCAGGATTGGGGAAAGAAATTAGAAAATAACTGTTAGTTATAAGATGTAATCCATTAACATCATTATAAATATATATACCAGTGATTAGAATTTCCTCTGCAAATATCATCTCCACTTGAACGAAGGAATGTCAAAAGTAAGAATGGGGGGCGGTCATATTCTCTTGTGTTTCATAATTGCTATTATCTCCGCAACGATCTCAGTAAACTGTGGAGAATTACCAAATGCCAATGCAACTCAACCCTTAAACTCCAACTGCACATTTGATCATCAACTACGTCCAGGTGAATTTTTTTTTATTTTTTTTAAATCATCATTTCAATTTATTTATTTTTTTATGTGTTCCAATAAAAATAAAAATCTTGGTTGCGGTTATTGTTATTATTATTCAGTTCCAACTGGGCCAAACAATCCATGCAAGTTTGAAGATCTGATATCACGTTCAGAGGATTTTGGAGGAGGATATATGGAATTCGTAATGGTGACAAATAGCTGTAAATACTGCCCAGCGTATGATGTTGTGATTGACTGTTCTGTGTGTTATGGAAAAGGGCACAAATGCAGAGTGAAGGATGGGAGACCTTTATTTCCATATGAACAGTGGACCATGCATTATCAGGGACCTTATGGTCAGTTTCCTGTCCTTTCTGGAGATTATCGTAATTGTTGATCTCCATCACTTTCACTATTCTCTAAGCAATCTTTTTCGTTTCTCTGGTGGCTGAAATGTATTTCTCTCGAACATGAATAAAAATGCATTGTTCCAATGTTATATTTTGTTCCCTAGGTTTTATGGAATTGTTTCTGTTATAATTTTTTTCGATCTTATATTATAATAAGAAGTATAAGATACAAGATTATCCACAAAACAAAGTGGGCGGTATGAAAATACTTCCCAAAGTCATGAATTTTTTCTGAACGTGTTATAAGGCAGGGCTAGAAGCTTCATCTACTATTTAAGTTTTTAGCAAATGTGGCACATTTTTATGTGGACTTAACTTTGTGGTTGGCTTCTTGACTCTGTATTTCTATAATTACTGGCAGAAAAATTCTCAAATATGTTTCTAGATAAAATTCTGGAGTCTCTTAAATCTATAAGACCATATGAGTTAAATTAAAATTTAATGTTTTGAACCAACTAACTTAAAAAAACATCTAAAATTACAATAAAACCTCAAGAAAATTTAGGTAGCCCCCTCCATAATAAAGCAGTCTGAACTTATTCCCTCTCAAACAATGCATCTTAACCAGAAAATCTTAAATGGAGATTCGTTGCATAGAAAGACAAAGACTTTAAATCGAGATGATGAAATGTGCCTAACTTCTTTAGACATTCAACACGTCTGGATCTTCCAGGATTTTTACACCCAGAAAATGGAAAATGCCCCATTTAGAATGCGTCCTCCTCCCTTGCTGAGCATGCAAGATTTAAGTCTGTCTGATCATTCAAGACTGAGTGAGTAAGATTAACTATCATTTAGGCATACTTTATTCTTTCATGACATGGCCGCTTCCTCCGGATCAGCTAACTACTACATATTAAATGGGATTAAATGCAATTAGGAAAAGAATCTTGCCTTTGCAATACTCGAACATGCATGCTTCTTTTCCAAATAAAGCAATACCATAATTATTTCCATAGATATTAGATTACAATTATCCACTTAACATTATTATTTTTCTTATCAATTTTCAGGTGTCTTTTTTGGATTTTATTGCATAATTTTATTTATTGAAGGGTTCTACATTAGTATTATATAATAATAAAATTTTAATCACTGTCTTTAAGATATGAGGAAATTACTACCCATTGACAAGTCAAATAGACATCAAATTAATTGTCAATGGTAGGGATAACATTGGAATCTAATTTTGGTTACAGGCACTTAGGAATGTGAGTTTTGACATTTTCTTAGATATTTGCACTATTGACACATATCTAACACTTTTCATATTTTTTCTTACTTCTAATTACTTTTACATCTCAATGGCCACCTCATCTTACAATCTTACACAGTCGAGATGAGAACTCTAGTTTTCCCATAAATGGTCTTAACTCTTTGTAAATGTTACGTTATTTTTAGATCCTTATATTTTCATCTATATGTCAAGTTTGTCCATCCATATATACATTCAGTATTGAAACTATCCTTCTCTTTTTGAATGGTCAATTTTTCGAAAATGAAACTTTTATCAAGTTAGCCTAGGCACGACTTTCTAGTCATCTTATATGCCAAAAACTTATTACATATATATGAAATTATTAGTTTTTAAAACAAAGGCACTTTCATAAGGTCATACAAGCTACGAATTTCAAGTCACCTTGCATGTGAGAAACTAACGAAGAGTTTCATATATATGACGTGAATTCCATATTGTCTTGCATAAGAAACTAATCAAGAGATTTGTACATGTATATTATGTATTTATGTATGCATGCATGCATGTATCTTTGCAATAGTAAGGCTTTTTCAAATCAGAAACTTTCATCAGGTTATCCTAGGCATGACTTTTCATATCATCTTGCAACTTGGCAATTAATGAAGAGTCTCATATACATATGAACACCCTTATAAGTTATATTCACCCTTGCATCATTTTGTATTAACACTAAATTAATTAAATGGAGTGAATATAATTAATTGAAATAGTATTGAATATGTGTACAAGAAAATGATTTATTTATATTATATTAATTTACAATTGCGCAATGGAAACTAGAGTCTTACAAACATGCAAGACTAATAAAGCAATATTTAGTATTTACAACTAAGGTTTGTGAGATGACTTATCTAACTTAGGTTGACTCTCTTACTATTTCACTGATGAATTTGGAAGGGTTGGAGAACTCTGAATGTAACTGGACCAATAGAATCTTGCTCAATTGTGTAGGGCTGAGACCATACAAATTAGGTAGGACCAAATCTTACAAATAGAACCTATTCTCTAGTTTTGGACATGTGAATAACATGATTATGCTTTTCCCTATGTCACTTCATCACCACCTATGTCACACTTTTATATCTTATGCTTCTCTTATAACTCTATATTTTCACATTGTTATACCTGCAAAACAAACCTAGCTTCCTAAATAAACCTCAAACACACATTAGATCAAAAATCAAAGATGCATTTGCTTGATTTGGACTAACCTCAGTGATCGTCCTATGTTTTATTCCCTAAGCATTGTACTACATTTAAAACTCAATGTAGCTCTCCTAGTGCTTCGTGCAAGTGTGCATGCAATTAAAACCCTTGACCAAAATTTGACCTCGTGTTTGCACACCAATATTGGGGTTATGATACTTTTCTCCTGTTAAAAAACCCTTGAATGAAAATGTGCAAGTCATATTTATGTCGTCATGTACTATGATATGCAGTATGAAGTAGTAACTCTCAATTTCTTATCTCAATGGGTGCTACTTATGATATAAATGTAAGAGCTCTACTTATGTACATAGTAACAATTACATAAAATAATTAAGAAGAAATGAGACAAATGTTTGCAAAGAAAAAATTTGATAAAAAAATCCACTCTGGTAATTGTATTCATGTGTGAGATGGATATAAAATACAATTTCTTGATCCTATAAAGAAGGATTCAAGTCTTATCTTCTCTCCTCTTATCTCTCATTTACATCCTAGTCTCACTCTTCAAATTCCTATCTAGATGAGTTGTAAATCCAACTCATTATTTACACACACTAAATCATTTTAATATTTAAATAATACTTTTACTAATGTTCACACTAGAACATAGTAACTTCCTAACAACTTAGATAAGTTCTTGCTAGATAATAAATACTTATGGTGAACTTGTATATATAGGAGTCTCTTGCTTTAAATTTTGAATATTAGTGGCATGCAAGGAAAACCAAGAATATGATAACGAAAATAGAAAATATTAACGAAGAGACCCAGTGAGTAAAAAGGAACCAAATATCAAAAGATTCAAGACGGGATTATGGCCCTAACCAATATGTATGATCTTGGACCAAATTCGTAAAAAAATAAAATCGCAGGTTTGCAAAGGCTTGAGATGGTGACACATCATAAAAAACATAAGGAACAATCAATTAAGTTACAAATTAGAAGACAAATCAAGCAATATAATAGAAAAATAATATTGTTCAAGATTCTCTCTCTCTCTCTCTCTCTCTCTCTCTCTCAACTCTCTCTCTCTCTCCTCTCTCATCTCTCTCTCCTCTCTCTCTCTCTCTCCTCTCTCTCTCTCTCTCACACACACACTACACACACACACACACACACACACACACACACATATTCCCCAAAGCATGATGTAATAATATTTTTTTTTCTAATTTTAGTGTCTAAATTTTCCCCCTTTTATGCTAGTGAATAAAATTTACTGGGTTAATGGAGAAGAAGAGTGTAATTGATAGATTTAAATAAAATAAATTTGTTAAGTGTGGCGATAAAGTAACTAAATCACAGTGTATAATTTTTTTTTTTGATAAATGTAGTGTTGTTCTCATTTGCAACTTAGCATTTAGTGCATATTTTATTTAGAGTTGATTGTTCTTTCATTAGGTCTACATGTTGATTTATATAGGGAGAGGGTGGCTTTACATAGCCTACCCATATAGTTTCCCCCTTTTCAATTAAAAGAATTATATGAAATAAAATCACTTGAGGCAAAATTAAGCATTGGTATAGATTGGAAAATGTTATCAAATATGAATATTGTATCAAGAATAGTAAGTTACACGTTGTGATAATTTACTTAAACGGTGTAGTGATTTTTTGTTGTTTTTTATTGCCAATACTAGAAGTAGTAACTTATATAAGGGGATTGAATTTGTATAATAAACGGTGACATAGAGAGAGAGAGAGAGAGAGAGATATATATATATATAGAGAGTGAGAGAGAGAGAGAGAGAGAGAGAGAGAGAGTTTGCATAGTAGGAATATAATAGTATTGAATTTGTATAATGTATGAAACAAATATTGTGTCTATAGAGTAGAATATAACATTATTGAATATTTAGAAACTTCCATATAGTAAATTATTTTTGTATAAAATGATAGAATAATATTAATTTTTTTAGAAAATATGACATAGAAATTGTGTAAGTTATAGTAGGATAGAATAGTATAAAATTTGTATAAATTGTGGAATAGAAATTGTGTTCATATACTATGATAGAATGGTATTCAATTTTCTACAAATAGTGACTAATGAAGAGATTGTAAAGTGATGAATATCATATATTAGTAATCAATTAGGTGCACAAAACTTAAATAACATAGTAGAACAAGGAGGATCATGGAATGAAAATAGAGGTAAAATAGATTGGAGTTACGCATCAGTTTGGAAATACGGGGAACAACAAAATCAATGTTATGAACAATGTAGATATAAGATAAACAAAGATCAAGATATGGCATATAGAAGTTCAATGCATTAAGTGGATGGTCTATGTAAGTCAATATTAGTAAATATAGGCCCAAGACACAATTTACTATTAATAATAAGGTAGAAAAGTAAAAAAATAATGTTATATCTACTTTGATTGGTGTTGTGAGAAAGATAAGATGACATGTGATAGAGATGCATTACACTTGCGATTTGGACCAAGTGGTGGATTTCATTCAATTGTGGATGTACTGATAAGTTGGTAAGTGTTTACAATTTGTGATTTAAGTGGAAAAATAGTATAATATTTTAGTGTTTAAAGTTAAATTTTCAATTTTGATGACTTTGAGCTCTACATAGTATATTGAATGAAATGGTCTGATTTTAACCAAAGGGGTATAACTGTAAAGTTTGGTATGGTCCTGACCTATTTCTATATGGTTTTGACCTTAACATATAAATTATTTAGACTAATTGTGTAGAAAAGGTAATGAAACTGGTGTATCATTATGAGTTTTTGATATTTAAGCATGTTGTTTGATCATTTTTGGAGTATTGGATTGGTAGAGAATGAAATAATGTGGTATGTTTTATTGATTATTTATTATAGAGATATGTACACACCATATATTTGTACAAAAATTTTTCATATGGATACCCTTATTGCATTATGGTTAGTTCAGGACAGTTAGGATGTATTAGACAGGGTCATAATATGACATGTAACCAAAGTATAGATTACATAGAAGTGGGGGATTTTTTACACGAGGCATAAAGTGTGGAAGTAGGGACCACAAAGTAAATACTTACATAATCAGATGAAATATACATAAATAAAAATATTTTACTCTTACTAAAACTTTCCCATCCCCTGCACAATTGGAAATAATGTCATAAATAGTACACTCAGTTGATCACAAACATTATGTGCATGCTCATTAAATTTTTTAAGGATTTTTTGTTATGTCCACTATATACCCTTAATTTCGTATGTGAAATCATGGAACTCTAAGGAATTTCTCAAGGTAGTAAGAATTTGTGCGTCAAAATATAATTCTATTGATGGTGTAAATATTTTAGGTTCTTTTTGCATTAGCTCATGCCCCTTTATTACTACTTCACCCTTCATAAATGCACCTCTAGCCATTTTATAGTACTCATTCATACTGCATCTTGCAAAATTCATTGTGTGCTTCCAATAGCCTCTTAATTCATATGTAACATGCTCTTCTATCCCCACACAAAACCACGTGCAACGTCCTGTGGTCCTTTATTTTTGCATATCTTATATTTCATTGTTTTTGTCTTCTTAAAATGTTCATCCAAGTTCACTAAATGAGGATTCGTGTCTCAGTAGTGACAATAGGAATTCTTCTAAGGTGTGGGAGCATGGATCCTTGAGGAATATCTCCAGAGATAGTTTTTTCTTATCCTCACTACTTCAATCCTACCAATAAAATAAAAATAAGATAACAATGACAAGGGGAAAGGGAGAAGGAAATTTAAAAATAATCAAAATGGTGATGCAGTAGAGAAGTTGGGATCACTCTCTTTGTCCATAGTTTAACATGATACATTAAACACATGTAAATGTAATTCACACACAATATATCACAAGATAAAAATAAAGGAAAGAGACATTGACACAAAGTTAGAGGGTACATATGTGTTGTAATAACATTGTATTAACGTTTAAAAGATGCACAATTTGCTACAAAGTGTGGATGAGTCACTAAATGTATTAACAACATCCCAAAACAAAGGTATAGACACTCAATATGCTTAATTAGAAACCCAAATAGTATAGTAACTTTACATATGAAAGAGATGATCATTTACAATATGCTCAAACTTACATGTATGGAAAAAGAAAAGAGACAAAGGGAAGGGCAAGAAAGACATGAATGTGTTGGAATATTCAATGTTCTCCCACCAACTTCTAAGAATGATGCTTAATTGAAAATATCTTCACAAACCACCCCAAAACATATGTCAATTGTTTTTTACATATATAATTGTGTTTTTCCCCCAAAATATGGTGGTTAGTGAGTTAAAACCACTCCCATGTATAAGAACTCCTTAAAATATTTTCAACAAGTCTAATTTTTTTATTTGGTAGTCCCCAAAAAAATATATGGCCAAAAATACATGGCTTTATTTGTGAGCATGCATATATGACAACCACGAGACTATCAAATTTACCCTAGCAATTTCCCCTTGCTACTTCTCTCCTCATTGGCCATCACTTTGACCTACCACTCTTTAAGCTCGGGGCCATGCGTCACCCATTTGAGCCTCCACACTATTCTAATTCGATGGACCCAGGTTTAATATTCTACATGGCACTTTATGTATGCCCACATACTCGACTAATGTTGTAATGCCCTTTTCGGTGTTGACTCTCATTCTTGCTTCCTTGACTATTGTTGCTAAACATTGAATGTTTGTGTGTGTTCCCTTTGATTGTTAGGTGATTACGATCTTGTTGTGAAGTTAATTTAATGTCTTTTATTTACCTTATAGTGCCATTGTAAATGCTTAATGGTGTCTCGTAACATCTTTTACGAACATTCTCATTAAAGGCTTATCATATTCTCATCTAAATGGGTTGCTTAATGACGTTATTTTTTAAAATCTCTAAAGGATTATTCAATTGTTTTAGGGTATTTTGGGATGTGTTTTAAAAAGGGGCTATTATTATTTAAGCTAAGTTTTATTACATTGTCTCCTCCTTAGACCTAACCTTGACTTGCGTGGGAGGAAGGATTTTGTTTTGTTTTGGTGGCGCCAAGGCTTAGGAAGGAGACTGCTAGTTTAGTGATTGGTTTAATGCATGCAACCACCATTCATTTACCTTAGTAGTGACCTACCCTTAGTGCATGGTATTTACCAAAGATATTTAAAGATGGGTGCTCTTGTTTTATCCTTCTTACATTGGATTCCATGTTTATTATTGTTTATTGTTGGCAAGTGGGTGTGTGGGGTTGTTGGCCACCTACTCTTCTTTATTGTTTTAATTAAGACATGGTTTGGCATTTTTTTTTACTTACACTGCTCACTACACAACGCCACAAGGACTCCAAGTAAAGAAATTCAACAACGCATACGACACTTTCATAAGTTGTCGAGTCACATAGGCACCTGACAACATCATCTACAAGTCGATGCCACACTTTACTCAATGAACGAATACTAGGAATGACTCAACCACAAGAAAAGGGACTCAAGGATTGGCAAACCCACAACACAACATTACCATGATTTCATCTCTATTACAATTAACATTCCAATAACATTATTAGGTAAGTATAATTTTCTTCTTTTTTTTCACCTACAGATTCATAAGTTCATTCCACATTTAACTTACAGTTCGACCATTTATGTTTTCTCTTTATCCCTTATGACAATCTCTATAACTTACATAATTATTTTCCATATTTCAGATTTAATACAAGTTCCTACTTCTCTCGTTCTTACACTAAAAGTTTTTTTCTAAAAAAAATGTTTAGTTGACGTTTAATCTTATCCTCATTATGTATGGGGACCAACTAGAAGTTGTCGAGAAAAAAATGCGATTCAAGGGAGGTGAAGGTTCAAGTTTCTCTTTCCTATAAACTTCCTTCCATTCAAAGCACATTTGTTCTCGTAATATGGTTGTTTTAGTTCCAAAATTAGTTTGATTCAGTTAAGCCTCTACATGACATAATTTTATTTTATTTTTAGTGGGCTCTATATTGGCTCAAATGCCTAGATCCACCACGAACAATTTGTATCCATTGTTAACAAAATTCAATTCTTAAATCAACCATAAGGTCTTCAAGTGAATTTGTTTTCTTAATCCATTATCATATATACTCTTGTTTCTCATTTCATTTACATTGTTTCTTAGGTATCCTTTTGGCATCACTTTATAACATAAATATTTATGAAAGTACTTGTCTAACCTCTTGAAGAAGTATATCTTTTGTTTTCTCAAAGTTTTCTCTGACCAAGGAAAATTCATATTCTTTTTTTTAACATAAGTAAATGTCTAATTGAGTTATAAGGATTCCAAGAGTGACATTATTCCTAACCTCCAATATCATTTTCCTCTTATATGATTTACTCTTACATTGCACTATGGTCTCATTTTTAGCATCGTTTTATCACCTTTGTAAACAAACTAACACATACTTTTCACTAACGGATTCACTACTACAAGGAGTGTAACCCAACACGAGATAACCCAATTATTTTCTCTTATACACTGCAGAGTTAACACATGTTGTAACCAAGACATCCACTTGTGCAATATAAACCCACCAAGAGATCAATCATGGGAATATCATAGGAAACTACCTTTGTTTGGTATAATTCCAATTGCACCTAAGGATCTACACCCTAGCTATGAATGAGTTTAAGGAGAGAAGATAAGTTTATGATAGATAACCTTCATGAAAGACCAAGGTGATGTGCTTTTAGTAACCAAGGTAACACATTTAGCTGAGAGGAACTAAAGAGTTCATTAACAAGATTTTAAGTTCATTTTATGGTTTCAAATTATTCTATGCTAAGAAGGAACTTGCGAGAAAGGTAAATCTTGTGCAAGTTTTAAACTAAGGTTGATTGTTTTATTTAGATTTTCTCTATTACATTTTTAAGATAAGGAACACAACACCAATTATTTAATCCTCTATGGCACACTAGAAACACACTACAATATGTTAAATTCAAATTCATTTAACATACATATATCAATCATTTTTACCAAAAGTAACTATGAATCAAATTGTACCTATGATTAAACGCACGTTTCCCAAGGTATCCCTAAAACTAGCATCTCAAACATATTGGCAAATTTCAAATACAAATTTTCTGTAACATGGGACTACATTATACATATATACATTTTACAATGACCTATATAAATTACAAAATAAAAGATGAATTGCACAACGCCTTTTCGCCATCTTTCTTGCATCCTGCAAACCATGTGAGCATGAAATCAACGATAAATCACTGACATGGCATCCATCCTAATCTAGCATAATTAAAAAATTTAGTTTCCCATTTACATAATAACATTAATAATTTTTCATTTGAAATAAAAAGGTTAGAACACATTTATTTCATTTCAGCTCGCTTCATTTCCTAACCAAGGAGAGAGAAAGAAATAGGGAAGAGAGAGAAACATTATTTTGCCAAAAGTTCAATTTCACACAACAAGTCACACAATAAAGTTTTAAATAGTTATTTACAAGTGTCAACAACTTTCCACGATGGTTGGGCAACCCGACATGGGTCATACAACTTCCTTCTTACGTTTCCCTGCTAGCTGCAAAATGTTCAATTAACGCTCGGAGGCTAAGAAACCAACTTCAAACGTTGTCCTCTAATGAACAAAAACACTTCGGGTAAGTTCCTATGTGTCCTCCTATACACCAAGAATTCACAAGAACTAGCAAATGGTTTGGAAATGGCGACATGTTGTTTGGAGCCTCTCGGTCGTAATTGGTCTAGTTGACCTAGTCAAACTACGACCGGGAACCTACAAAATGGATTTGCCAAACTAACACAAAAAGTGTTTTTCCTCAGGCTGAAAGTTCTAAGAAATTTTCTAGTAAGAATACTAGAGTTTTGCGAAGATGGATAAGCATTTCACTGTCCAAGATTTAAATGGCGGTTCAAAACGAAAACCAACTTTTTAGTTTTATTAGCTTCTTACAACTACAAAACGGTGTAACATTGCTCTAGGTAGGGCATCAAAAAGATCACAAATGATCATTCGGGGTCAAACCAAGGGTTAAGGTGACTCCTCACATAACAGGGTAGATGTATGAAGTTTAACATCCCATTTTCAGAGTTACGAAGGTTACTTTAGGAGTCTCTGAAAAATGCAATATTATCTATTTAAACAAGGAGATGGTCAACATATTTACTGAGAAGTCAACTTCATAGATGGAACAATATTGTAGTGATCTAGTTTGGGTCAGGAAGTTTTCTAAATCACCTCAGATTGAGGGTTGAAGTTCATGGTTGACTACAAAATGGTTATTTTGATTACGTGAGTTACAATACAACATTTTATTGTTTTGTAACAAGTTAATATAAATAATTAAATGTATGATAATTCTAAGCTTTTAAAATTATATTTCGTCACAAAAGAGAAACTAAAGAACGAGAATTATGAAAGACAAGGAGAGATGAACCATGCCTGGAGGAACGAATCCAGTTAAACCCGCAGGATTCGGTTCAACATCTCACTTGGGCATTTCATCAAACAGTTCATGAGCATCGATCTATCCTCCAAGATGACACACAAATATTCTCGATCCCTTGAAAATTTCAAACAGAATATGTTTCCCATTATGTTTTAACAATTGACTAAGGCATGTTCAAGGCTTCATACTGCACACGAGATGGAAGAATGTTGGCAAAGTTTTATGGAGCCTAGAACACATTTTTCACTTGCGTTTCCTTAGAATTTTCAAAAGTCTTTTAACGCCTCCAAACAATCCTATGAATTTGTTGAGGCTAAAACAAAATCTCTAATAAAAGGAATATTGTAGGTGTATGTCCTCCTAGTTTACCAAGATGCTGAACCCAAATGACAAGATAAGAATGATGAACTCCCTTTTAAGAATTAAAACAAATAGTTGACAACCTTACACAGACATGTTTATCTTTTTTGCAGCGTCCTAAATAGAAGAAATAGCCAACAGTCCTTCCACATAGCCCCAATCTAGAACGTGAGAAGAATATGCAGGGGAGCTGAGAGGTTGGCTCCACAACCACCAAATAAATTAGCACCAAAGTCTCCTGGGTCTTTACAATGAACCCAAAACTAAGCCTAGAGAGAACATTGAAAACCATACACCACATTTTTCCTAGGGAAGGTCAAATACCACTCCGGTTTTCACATTAGCCTGCACATCTATTAGAGAAATAAAAACTACAACATCTGATATTATTCCTTTATCATTTAGGCTTTCGTTGATAACCAAACACTACTCCTGTAATCCCATTTTGACACAAGCTAGGAGGGTGCAGGAAGAAAAAGTTGTGGAAACCTGGATCTACACTTTCCCATCGCATTTGCTTTGAAACTATCTAAGACTTTTCAATGAACTCATTTGTGTATATCCTACAATAGTCGCAGTCCAAAAGCCCATATTTCATGAGTTTATTTGAATAGTTCACATGCCATCGCATGCTTCCACATTTTTTTTGCATACCTATCTACCAGAGCACCTCAAACTACAAC
>CM034147.1:847253245-847360745 GCA_019776745.2 Taxus chinensis
TCCGGCTGCCTTTAGGCCTAACATAAGCCCGACTCTCCTTCCTTTTAACATGTATCACAGGGCAAATATGGTAACCCCATGCATGCATTCTTATGGTTAGACTATGGATCATAGAAGATTTAGGATCAATTTGAGATAGAGCACCATAAAAAACTCTCATTAGTTTATTTTTTTGTTAACCTGGGAGTAGAAAATTCATAGATTTATTTTGATGATGGTTGTGTTATTTGAAAATTCAAATCTGCACATTTCTTAAATTTCTATGTTGTGGATTTCATCCAACCCAAACTTATTTTTTGGTATAGAAGACGAGAGGCATAACCTGAAATTTGATGTTCTTTTTATCTTGTTTTTTTGGATGTAGTCATGTAGATGACTGTTGTGCGAAGCTCAAACATCTATTAATTTCTTGTGAACCATATCTCATATTATTGTTCAAATGAACAGGGTAGATTGGCTCCAAGTCATTCAAGGTTCCCATCTAGCATCTAGGCTCTATTCGAGTATATCCACAACAAGGGATGATAAATGGGCATATATTCAAATGCAGGGTATGTATAACATTGTTCCTATTCTAAACATGATTTTTTTTTATTTATAGTGTATTATATTTTATAATGACAATTATTTTTTGATCGGGTATTACACAAGTCAAAAATTCCAGGATCTAGGCATGAGTAGCCAGATTAAAATACATTTTCTGTATGAGTATTTGACTTTCTTTCTCTGCTCAATGCTGAAAATTAATTTATTTGATGTTGAGGATCATTAATATGTTTCCTTCATATTTTATGTTATATAGCTATTGGCGATTTTAGATATACAAAATTTTCTGAGGCATATAGCATTTAACATTTAGGATTTATTATCTTAACAGACCACCTTGGAGAATTGAACCGATTGAGGAAAATACCAATTAATTATGTACTCCATATGTACTATTTTAGACCTTTTGGGGTGATAACAAAAAAACATTTGCAGAATAGTGAGCAGTATGCAAAACCGCTTTTAATGTCATCCATATTCGTCTTACAACAACATGTTCAAACAAGTCTGCATAGGCTGCACTGCTGCAACAGTTGAACAAGAGTTTCCTTAAGGACATAATGTATGCTATGGAATTGGTTTAAATTAAATGTCAGTCTTGAAGTACTAGAGTCAATCTGAATTATCTATGGCGGTAACTAGCTTCTATCAATATTGCTCTCCTTAAAATTTGAATGATTTTTATTCTTATCATCACTGCCATGTTCTTTTTGGTCAACGATGGAGGAGGAAACTTGAATATTGCTGAAATTTTAAGGTCATTGTAAAGAGTGGATAAATTCTTTATGTTCATGTAGGATAACATGTTCTTGCTCATGCCGTGCAGAATCACTTTAATATGTGCCAGTCAACTTCTTGTTTGACTGGAATAAATACACCATTACTTGTTTTGCATATTGCAGGTTTAGTAAATGATGAAAATTGTGTTGAGTTGGCAGCACATCTTAATGTTGATGGATTTCTAGTCAGAGGGGCTTCTCTGAAGGTTGACTACAACTGTTTTATCCTCTTTATACCTTTTCATTGAAGTTATTCAAGCTCTTCAGATTGTTTACTTCAATACAAACTTTTATCATCCTAGCCTACAAAAGCTCGTGGTCAAGTTATGCTTGGAGGTGGCTACACTCTTTGTTATGTGAGCTTGTATCATCAGAATAACTTCAAGTATAAGAGCAATGTTATTATGTATTGTATTTTCAAGTTACTCGTTACATTATGCAAAGGCTCAGCATATACATGCCTTGTTATTAAAGATGACCTTTTTTTATGAAAGGTTGATGGTTTCTTGTTATATGTTTAATTCAACCTCAATATTTTAATGAGATATTTTTTGGTTATAAATTTTCAAGTGACAGTTGATAAACGCAACAAGTCATTATAATCTTTGTTTTGATGTAGAATAAAGATGAGTTGTTTGGTGCTATTGATAGTAGAGAATTGTATCAAAGTTGGGACAATCAAAGTGAAGAACATGAAATGACAGCTGCCGACAGAGAGACACTGACTCAAAATTAAAGTTAAGAAAAAAATCCTCAAAGTAGCACCAGGGAAGCAGACTGATCGCTTGAAGCTGGGGGTGGAGAGAAGGTGTTCATATTGTATGCAAAGGGTTAATGGCATTTAGGCACCGTTTTGTATTTTATCATTGTATTTAAAGGGTTAAGAGTATTTAGACACCCTTTTGTATTTTATCTTATTTGATATTAATAAAATGTTTGTGCACTTATTTGTTGGGCACAAAATTCAAATCAAATTGTTTTTAATTTATAATATTCCTTACCAGTCTACTCTGACATCATAGACGATATGTAGCCATCGATTGCACTATATGCTATTTGGTTATTATTTATTCTTGAAATTCAGATTTTTCATTATTTAAATTCGTATTGTCTCTAGAGAGACAGTAAAAATTGAAATTAGTATTGTCTCTAGAGAGACAAAATTAGTATTTTGTATTGTCTCTAGAGAGACAAAAACTATATTGTCTCTCAAGAGACAAAATATGTATCAACCTATATTGTCTCTAGAGAGACAATAATTAGAGACATTATTAGAGACACCCGCTTTGAGACAATAATAGAGACAATATACAACTTTTTTATTGTCTCTATTTGAGACAATTTGGTTAAGTATTGTCTCAAAACACCCCCCCTTGTAGTAGTGAATGCATCTAATTTCCCCTTTGTGGAACCAAATCCGAGTTACTAGGAAAATGGGATACATGATAGAGGTTACGCCCAATTGAAATAGTAGATATTGTGATGCTGTTTCAAGTGTAAGTATATCCATACAACAATTTTGAGTTATTTTTAATTGGATATAACTATAGCTTAAATTTTCCATGTGAGTAATGTTTTTATTCAGGCTAGAAGATAGCAAAGAATCACCATCTTAAATACCCTTACATTATATTACAATTATGTTACCTTTATGGAGTAAACCTAAATAAAATACTCTAAATTCACTGATCTACCTAGAAATCTAAACCGGATAAAGATATGATCTTCCATTTTATATTGATATATCAAAGTTAATTACCTTGAAATTCACCATTCAAGTTTATACAATATTAAAAAAAAGTGATATTTTTTGTTATTGAAAAGGCTTTATGAATATCTTGGTAAAGCTTCAAGAAGACTATCATAACTTGAAGATAGATTGTGGTTTTGGGATACTGCGGGTTGTTCATTATTCTATCGTTTCAAAAGTTTCACCCTTATTATTTCTTAGTTACGGTAATTTCAGTATGGGCCTAGCTTCCCAATCTACCTTTACATTTATATCTAGCTTCTAAAGTGATATCTAATGTCATATGAACCTTCATCAAATCTGATAAAGAGATATTTTCAGCGAGGGTGTGCACTTTTTCTAACATTTAGATGGAGATACACCTCAAAAAGGGTCTACCATATAAATTTATACTCAAATGGGGAAAAGATCAACATGTCCAGATGTTGGAATATGAAGATACATCTTATCATTACACATGAAACTTCAAGGAAACATACAACCTATTTGTCCTTAGTATAATGCACATCCACTAGAAAAAAGAGGAAATCCAATCCCAAGTGTTAGATGTTTCCATAGAAAGAAGTAGAATATGAAGAGGATGATCAAGAAGTAGAAACGCATGTTGACATAGAAATAGAAAAGATAGAACTTGGGGAAGAAGATCAGGATGAGGTATGTGTAAGAAACGTTAGCATGAGAATACGGTACAAGCCCCTCTTCGAGGGCTAGTATAATGTGATCTTGTTAGAAGGGGGAAAACGGGATCATGAATAATGGAAATTTGAATTTGATAAGTATTTAGCTGCTAGCTCAAACCTTGAATATGTGATATCATACACTCCTTTGAAAAAAACAACTTCCTATTTAGAGTTAGTCACGATGGATCCCTCTCATAAGGATTGGAAACTAGTTATATTCTTGGATTAGCGTGGATTTAATATTTCAATCTAAAAGCTTGCATATGCACCACTTATCTATACACTTTTCTCCGTCCACCCTCCTCTCCGTCCAATAGTACACTTCTTCGTTTAGGTAAGTAAGATCTATTTAATGATTACATATCCAATTTTTTGTATTTTCAATGTGAAGAATCATTAGTTGGTTTAAAAACCAAACTCAAGTACGACTTGGTCTCAATATGTGTTATCTATCAAATCCATATTCTTAGCTAACTTTGTATCATAAATATGGAAAAAAATTACCTTGCTAAGTTTGCATATGTTTATGTTGAATGTGGGGATCCAAATAATTTTTCTATGTATCATTAATCATGCCGACGACATTTTCCCTGTTATAATTAGCCTTCCTTTCTGGCAACCTGTAATGGTGTATAATATATACATCGATGACCATCTCAATGATGCAAAAAAAGTACTGTACATTTGAAGTTTGTGTGTTGTTTCGAGTTTACATTACCATTTGAATCAACTTCTATTGCATCATATAATAAGAAAACAAGAAACTAAAATGGTCATATCTACAAAACATGCACGACAATAAATTAGTATTACCATAAGTAAACAAAAATGGACATACCTACCTATATATAGAGAAAACATGTATCGAATCTAATTATATTTGCATATTGTGCAGGAGAGTAAATTAGTATTACCGGTAATCGAAAAAATTACCTCTACATGCATAAATGGCTAGTTCCTAATGTCGTCATCTATTTTTTTCATTTTTTAATTGAGTTCCATATACCTTAGGAAAACCAAAAAATCATAGGGGAGAGGGGCCAATAGGTGAACATGGCCAATAGTTGACATGACAATTGATCACACAATACCCCATAGTTGTCATAGTACTATTTATTAGTTATTTATTTTTGACATAATAATTATGTAGAGTAGTCAATCACATCATGACATGTAAGGCCTCTCACCCATGTACAAGTATAGAAAATTAATTGTTCAAGCATTTTCATCCATATTCAAGTATTGGTTTCCACCATGGTTGTAGTGTAACTTAAATTTATTATTTTAAATCAATTCAAAATATGGCTTTCTCTCCAATTGAACATTCCAAAGAAAAAACATAAGCTAACACAAATTTGAACTACATATTAGTGAAAAATCACAATCCCGTATGATAAACAATTAATTTTGTGGACCCCTTAACTTAGGGTGTACCTCTACTAATCTCTCTCCCATATCTTCATATAATTGTTTGCACCTGGGAAAGCGTTAGTGAAGGAATTAGGCCACATATACTATAATTCATTAATTTGGTAGAATTTTTTATACATGGGACCATTGCTCTTTAAGTGATCTGGTCATTTTTACAAGATTGTAAATGCATTCAAACTAATACTCTGATTTTTTAATTATTTGTATTAATTTTAGCATAAATTAATTGGAGTGCTATATCTTTTATATATCTAAATTTTACATGTGTTGGATATGTATGTTCATTAAAAAAAATATATTAAAAAAATAACAAAATGTCAGGTAAGGGCCTATTTTCATTTCAATTAATTTTTAAAAAAGTGCTATACAATAAATTAGTGTATTGTTTAAAGGTAACTTAAAACTTATGTTTTTTATTTATAATAAAAATTAAAAATAGTTTAATTCATTTATAAATATTTCTAAATTTTTTAATTTAATATGAATATTTCATAGGTTAAATACATGTAATTTTATTCCGCTAAATGGTTCAAAACACATCTCTAACCACATATCGTTGTTTTTTATTATTATTAATGGTGAAAAGAGGTTAAGAGGACCCTATCCTATACAACAGGAGAAGAAATAGATAGGACATTGAGGAAAAAAACAAACCAGCCTCTACTAGCGGCACCAACGATCAAAATAACAACAATAAACTAAAAACCATCAACAATCTCAACAAAATCCCTTCCCTTTGGATCTTAGCTTCATTTAAAGGGGGGAGATTTTGAATTTATTTTTCCAATTGACAACTTTCCAGCCCTCTTCTGTATTTCGATTTAAATTCTTAAAGTTATGGATTGGGATAAAAACTTCAATGTTTTCCACAGAGTCTTGGGATCATGATAAGTGATCCAATACATTCTTACAAGCTTGTTGCACTTCCACCATTTTTGGGTCAACCGAATCCACAGAAACTGAATCAAAATCACAATCCACGCAAATAGAAATCTAGAGCACATTATAGTAGCATGTCAGCAGCCCATCTAATCTCATTCATCCACACCCTAGCATATATCAATAACCTTAAATTAATATCTTCATACACGTCTGTGTTTTCAATTCTTGGAGAAATTTAATCTCTAATCACGTGACATGATGTCTTGTTGTCAGCCCTACTAAAGCTAATAGAACTTTAGATGTGAAATCATCAGAAATGACGTTGTACTTTGATTGAGTGACCCCTCAAAATAAGTCTCCCCGTCATCATCTTTCCCAGTGCCCCTAGAACATGTTCCTTTACCATCACTGTTGACTGATATCATTCGTTCTACAATGCTTCCATGTTAAAAAGTCTAGGATTCAACCCTCAAACATATTGGTTTTTTAATCTTTTTTTATTTTGATCACTTTAAGCATAAATTTCACTCATATGGATAATGCGAGCCAGATCAAGACGATACACTAGGGAACATATATAATATGTTATTTGTGTGGGAACAGTCTAAGCCATGGGGTAGGTGCGAGACATGAATCGATTTAATTCCCACCTTTTTATTTCTAATTTTACGTTCACGTATTCACCTTGTCTAGAAAATAAAATGTCATGCACTCAAAAAACATGACACAATAAAAAATAAAAATAAATTTTTTTGAAAAGCTCCATTGATGGATAAAAACCTTATTTAATTCATATTTCCATTCCCTATGGGGGATCAATTATTGAGAGTGTTCCTAGATCACCTACTTTTCATGTGCTTTTCTTGTAATTACTCGAGCTTGAAACTAAAAAAGTGTGCCTGCAAAATGTTTCAAGAAGAAACCAATGTGGTTGGTTTTTGAACTTGGCACCTATTAAAGTCTCACAAAATAATTATTTTGGCCTCTTTAAGATTACATTTTACACACGTGAATAGTGTGCATGAGATTGAGATGATTAAGTGGAGCACAAATAGAACATATATTTGGGTAGGAACACTCTGCTTTGTGGAAAAGGAATGTGTGCAAGTATTTGATTCCCATATTTTAATTTCCAACACTCCATTCATGTATACATCTTACATATCAAATTAAACGTCATCCAAGAGAAAACCTTGCTACCATGAAATTCAAAAATAGCCAATTTGATTGATGATTAGGATCTATCTTTCCTCAAATGATGTAGCCTAGAATTCTTAGTTAACACCTAGTCGCACTGGAACATCACTCAACCTAGGCTGAGTGCTCACCCGAAGCACTCAAAAGTACCGGGTCCCTCTTAAGAGTTGTTGTAATAGAATGGTAGCATGATAAAGCAGTAAACATATATTTTTAGAAATTAATCCATCTATTCATCATTATACTGAACTAGATCTATAAGTGCTTACATGTAAATCATCATGATAACAATAATATACATTGACGAAACATATCAGACACTGTTGTTCGGCCAATATTATTTATATATTCATTGTACCAATAGTACAAAAGCTTCATATAATACCAAACATGTGTGCATGGATCTATTACAATTATCCATCAACATGTACTCATGTATCTCTCATCCTTCAAATCATGTGTCTCTGTGTATATCCTTATTAAGTAATTCATTACATATATATATAGGGTGGGGAACTAGTCCTTCACCACTTAACTCTACCAGAAATAGGTCGCACACTAATAACAACCACACACCTTTTACAACTATAGCCATACATGCAAGTATGTTATCTATAGATTGATGATAGTTAACTATAGTGGTGGATCTATTCTTATCTTATGCCCATGCAAGAGTGAGTTGACATGTTCTTCAAAAATATCCACAAATAGTGGCACACAAGTCTCAGCATCGATTTGTGTGCTCCGCACACCAATCTCTAAGAATAGACTTGATCTTTGAAATTGGCTAAGTCCTGAAAGTCTGACTCTACACCTCCGCGTGTGATTCCTTCCTATATCTTCGCGCCTTTTCTCCTGTGTTGTTCTTCCATGTGGACTTTGTGTGTAAGTTCAACATTACCCTGCACTAATCTCATTGTCACCCTGAAAATGGCGATGTCCAAAACTTACACAAAGAATGGATAAATAAAGAATGGTTGAATAAAGAATTTTAAATAAGGTATACGTAACTAACAAAACTGTTCAAGCCTTAGGCCCTCCGTTTCATCTTAAAGTAGCAACTCTAGATATTATTCTTTTATATCTGCTTCTAGGTTCTCCCACTCCGTTAACGCCGCTCCTACCATCTCTGGAACGTCTGCAATGATAGAATACAGCTCTTCCATAGTGAGTTTTCCTTGCTCATTTTATATCACAAGCATTACGCTTGACATAGAGGTTTGCACCCCCTCCAATACATCCATCTTTTGAGTAATGAGCTTTCCAAGCTCCTCTAACCTCTCCTTATGTGGTGCCTATGCCGCAGCCAGTGTCTCGCGATTTTGCTTCACCAGGACTAATCATTCAGCGTAGCCTAGGGTATCATCCTTCATAGCCTTGTGGACTTCATTTTCCTCCTCTAATGTTTTCACCGCGATCAACGCATCTCAGGCTGTGCATATTGTTAGTGCATGATCAGCTTTCTTTAGTTCATCATGGGTGGCTTGCAGTAGGCCTTCATAAGTAGCAATATTCCTTGCTACTGCAGCCTGTGCTTTCTCTGCCTTTTCCCTGGATTCCTTAGGCTGTGCTGATACACGCACCTTTCCATCTTCCAACAATAATGTTATCATTGTTTTCACATAGTGCATCACAAAAGGAAATTATTTTGGCACTTGGGATTCCAAATGCGGGCGCACCTTGAGGACATCATCTCCAATTTCCTCCACCATATTAACAAAGGTGTCATATTTTCTCTTAATCAAATCCTTTTCCTGTACTAGGGATCTATCTCCACATCCTTGGCTTTCAATTTCTCCTTCAGCACCTTAATGGTAGCAAATTTATCAATGTTTCTTCTTGCTACTTCAGAAGATACCTTTACTAGAGCATTGCTCACTTGCTCGTCTAACATCACCGTTGGCTTAATTGTTATGTGGTGTGTTTCAAGTGCCTTATTCAACCGCCTTGACATGCATGATTCTTCACCGACATCAAATTCTGGCTCGTCCATATGCATGTACATCAACCATGAAAGTTGCTTCCTTGTGTGTAGAGTCACCTTGTCCTCATCCATGAGCACCCATCTGAATAAATCCTTCTGCTCGATGATGCTCTAAAACTGAGCGTGAATAATCAGCTTTGGGTCTTGTGTATACCCCATGGTATGTACCTTGGTGTCATCCCCTGTTTGATGGGATCTGGGCCCTCTGGGAATGGCTGCATCAAGGTTAAGAATACTAGATGTATCCCCACCCTTGTCCTGTGTAGCCTCTGATTGTTCCCCTTATTCTCCTTCTATTTTCTCCTCCTTGTGTTTAGGCTCTTCTTCTGTTGGAGTTGAGACGCCTTCTCCTCAGATTCTTCTGTTTCCTCACTTAGCTTGAGTTTTCTTCTTTTCTTCTCCTCTGGCTCCTTCACTTGGGGAATTTCTCCTTGCACCCTTATGTGCTTAAATCCATTTTTAAATCTTTGGTTTCCCTGCTCCTCCCTTGCAACTAATTCTCTTTGGGAAGTTGTCACACGCTTCTTCTCTTGGCCAGATGGTTGCTTCCTCCTTCGCACAAAGCCACCACTATCCTCGTGTTCTTCATCCTGATCCTCATCATCTTGCTTGGGTTCAGAGGCCCTAGGTGCTGGAATGTTTTCCATGGTATGTTTCCCCTTCGGTGGCCCTGGAAATGTGAACTCATTTTCTACATACTTGTTATTTTCCATTTTGGCCTTCAGTTGGAGGTATATCAGCACAACCCTGATATCCACAATGGCAAGTGTTTCTGGCTTAATGCTCAAAATATCTGAGATATTATTCTCGTTGTATGCATTCCTCCCTAGATATCCATACGTCTTCCGCAGGGTGTGGTATTCAAAGTCCATCTTGTCTGCATCAAACACTAACCTCCATGTGTTGGTGAGCCGATGAACTGCAGCTTGGAAGTATTGCGTGGGAAATGCGTATGGCAGTTTGCACCAGAGGCTCCATTACCCATCTACCATTGGAAAGCACATAATACATAAATGCTAGTAGACTTTAAATTATACCTACTTCTCTAGAACCGAAGGAAAATCCTTGGGTGTATGCCATTCCTCTCCAAATGCTGCGTGAAGCCTATCATACCACATCTCTGCTTGCTCCTTCACCTCATCCATCATTGACCCCTTGCAGATATACTTGTTGAATCATTTAGTTGGAGACTTGTGATTCATGGGGAATTCCCATATATTCTCTTTTGGGCCATCTGGTACCCCAATCTCCATGAAGACTAAACTCAGTAAGACACAGCCAAAAATTATTTTATTTCCTGTGCGCACTTCCTCTACTATTTGTTCTGCAATGAAGCTGGAAATGTTATAAGTGGTTCCTTCTAACATGCACTTTTCCACATGTAACCACATAGATTTAACTTGTGACCAACATTCTTGGTCATTCAATTTTGTAACCAGGTGTGCTGCTGCCTGTACTACTCGACAATTTTTCAGTTTGTCAATGTCCATTCCGCGCGGTCCTTTCTGATAGCCCAGTGCTTTCTATGTTTCCAAGATGGCACTCTTGTCAACTAGGTCAGTATTAATATCTTCACCTTTTTCCCTTAACCCGGTTACTGTGACAATAAGAATGGGTGTCAATCTTACCCTCCGTCCTGCAAAGTAGAAAAAGTCCTCATGGACTCGGCTCATCAGCCATTTATACAATGGTGCATAATTTCCAAAGTATGGGAACTCATACAACTAGTAGACATCATTCCCTTTCAGTAGCCTTTCCCCGGCATCATCATATATTGGCATGTCATCCTCAGTTTGCCTGTTCGTTCAAGAAGTGAGCAGGTCATCTAATTTCTTCTGGTTTTCATTAGTCCAGTGATTATATTCACTTATCTTACTCTGTCGTATGTGGGTATCCCATTCCTGGCCCACAATAACTTTCTCAGGGTACTGCATTTATGAAAAATTACTTTCTGGGGCCATCTCTTCCTCTTCTTCCACCACCACCTTCTTCTTTTCCTTTACTAGTGCTAGTTTCTTCTTTGGTGCCATTGTGCTTTTTAGGTTTTGTTTTCTAGACCGCTTGCTGTGTGTTTTGAGTAGTTTGCTTCGAACCTTAACTCGATTCAACCATGCCCTAATTTGCAATTGTGAAATCAGACACCCTAGCTCTATTCTATTACTCTGCTTCATTCAAATCCTTTTCCTAGGGGATTCAAGCCCGTCAATAAATAGATTTGTCTTTCGCGCCTGGTTCGTTTGCTTCACACCTTGAATAACTTTACTTAGCTCTTTGTGTGTAGCTCTTTGTCGAATTCTTGTAGTCACAAGGGTAAAAATGAAATTACATCCTGTACTTACATAGATTTCCTCTTTTTGCTGCATTAATTTATCTTCCACCTACCAAATTCTCCTCATTTATTCCCTGTTTCTATCATTTCTACGTGGTATACCTTCGTGCCAAATGCTATAACCTTCTAGCGTGCCTTTTTACCCTTTGTCATAGACTTCTCTTCAGCGTGCACTCTAGCACCCGAGTACCTTGTTACTGCACCATCTCCTGGTAGTTACCATGGCTGCCGTTTACCTCATGTTATACGTTCCATCATCCATCTTCATCCTTTCTTATCTTGAGAAGCAATCTTTTGTCAGTTACCCTTTAACAACCTTCTTTCTCAACACCCGCAACATGAATCTTCACAGCATATACTTGAGAGTCACCAACAATCCACCCCACATGAAAAGGATGTGCATTCCTCTATGCATCAACATGCTTCATATTGTAGTTAGCTTTATGCACGCAAGTGCGCTTATTATACAAACAAGAGCTAAATTGATAAAGCATAGTGACGATGAAAGAAACACATTAAGAAAATGCAGAAAGGGAAACCTAATTTATCTGGCAATACTGCCTTATTACAAACACCAAGAAGACTTATTTATAGTAGGGCTTCAACCTACTCTAGTGAAAGTAACCGGGAAACCTTGTGCCATCAATTGTGTCTAACTGGAAAGAACCTGACTCAAGTATATGAGTGATAACATATGGCCCCAACCAATGCACCTTGAGCTTTCCTGGATGGCGCAAAAACTTAGAGTCATATAGAAATATCATTTATCCTACCGAAATTTTCTTATCCCTGATGTGTCGATCATGCCATGCCTTTTGGTGCACCTTCTCCTGTTTCTAACTCCAGCGTGCGATGGCTCGGCGCTCATCTAGTTGAACCATCTTCTCAATCCGTTGTTCCAGGGCTTTCTCATCAGCTAGACCTCCATCACGTGTAATGCGCAAAGAAGGTAACATAAATTCTAGAGGAAGAACAGCTTCTGCACCTAACACTAATTAAAAAGGCGTGGCTTTGTTCAATATTTTGTATGTTGTTCTATAAGCCCAAAGAATAGCAGATACTTTATCATCCTAATCTTTCCTCCCAACATCACAAATCTTGGTCAATGTGTGGCTCAAAATCTTGTTAAAAGCTTCAGCAGTCCCATTTTCCTGAGGGTGATAGGGTGTAGTCTTATGGTGGGCAACCATAAACTCATTTACAAGAATTCTTATTGTCTCATTTAAAAAATGTGTGCCCCTATCACTTGTTAAACTTAAAGGATAGCCATACCTTGTAAGAATATTTTCCCATAAGAACCTAGCTACTATAGCCATTGTACAGTTCTTGGTAGTGCTGCTTCTACCCATCGGGTAAGATAATTTGTACAAGTGATGATATAGCGTAATCCAATCCTGTGCACGGCTAGTGAAATAGGCCCAAAAAAATCAATTGCCCATTTCTAAAAGTGTTCTGCACTTGTAATTGGTCGTTGAGGCATCTCATCCCTTTTTCCTAGTCAACCAAGACGTTGACAATGGTCACAGGTCTTACAATACTCTTTACAATCCTTGTACAATGTTTCCCACCACAAATCAGCAAGTAGGATCTTACGCATTGTTGCTTCACTGGCATAGTGGCCACCTGCAATACCACCATGTGCTTCTTCCATTATATCCTTTCGTTCATGATCCAATACACAACGGCGTAACACCTCATCTCTTCCTAATTTGTACAAATCACCACTGATTAACATGAATGGTTCCATGTGAATAGCAAGTTTCTTCTTCTCTAAAGCTTTCATGCCTTCTGGTGCCATACCATTCCTTAGAAAGACAACAATGTCCTCCAATTATGATGGTGTGCACTGTAACCTATACAGTTGTGCATTAGGCATGGTCTCTTCTATTATTTGTGCCTCTTCTCTTGACTGAATTCTAGACAAGTGATCTGGTCCAAAATTGATTTTTCTTGGTTTTACCACAACCGTAAAGTCAAACTCTTGAAATAAGAGTATCCATTAGCATATGCGCCCCTGTAAAATGGGATTTTTCACCAAATAATTTAATGTCATGTGATATGTATAAAACACAAATGGTGTAGCCAACAAATACTGACAAAATTTGTGCAAGGCATAGATCATGGACAAGGCCTCGCACTCTGTAGTGGTATAATTTTGTTCTGCAAGGGTCAACTTCCTACTAGCAAAGCAAATGGGATGATCCACAATACCTTCTCCTTGCTAAGACAACACCAATGGTTGTGCCAAAGGTGTCCACATGAACATGAAAAGGTTTATCCCATGAAGGAAAGCACGAGATAGGCGCGATAGTAAGTTTCTCCTTCAATATCTCAAACGCGCACTGCTGTGACTCCCCCTAGTAGAATTAACCTTTTCCCCTGAGTAATTCTTCTAAGGGTGCAGTAACTTTGGCTTTCCCTTTTATAAACTTCCTGTAATACCATGTATGACCCAAAATTCCACGCACCTCATGCTGACTGGTAGGCACTTTCAAGCCTATGATGACTGCAACTTTAGCTCGATCAACCAACAACCCTTCCTTGTAGATAATGTGTCCTAAAAGTGTGCCAAAGGGAGTAGCAAAGATGCACTTCTTGATGTTCAATGAGATACTCAACTGTTGACATCTTTTAAACATTAAGCGCAGATTGTCACAATGATCCTTAATTAGACCATAGATGGTCCAATAATCAAGATAGACCTATAAGAAGTTATGAATAAAATCCTTGAAGGATTGTACCACTATCCTTGAAAATACGGCAGGTGCATTCGTCAATCCAAAGGGCATCATAGTATAGGCAAAGCTTCCTCATTCCGTAGTGAAGGTGGTCTTCTCTTGATCTTCCGGGGCAATCCTAACCTGATGATACCTTGAAAACCCATCTGTAAATGAATATATCTCGCGCCCAGTCACTCCTTCTAATATTTCCTCCATGAATGGCGTAGGGAAGGGATCTGTAACACATGCTGCGTTCAAATCTCTATAATCAACACAAATTTGAATCCTACCATCCTTTTTGATGCTTATCACCATAGGACTGGCCCATTCTAATTCATCCAATGGTCGAATGACCCCATATTTCAACATCTTGTCAATCTCCTCCTTTACTTTCTCACGCAAATTGGGATTCATCCAATATGGTTGCTTCCTAACAGGGCACGCACCTTCCTTGAGCTTTATCTTCATTTCTCCGAGTGATATATGCATGCCTTTAAGTTCATGGTATCCTCTTGGGAATAAGTCCTCATAGTCTCGAAGTAACTCTATGATCTTTGTTACCTTTGATTTTGACCAGTAACCCCCAATTATCACCTCCTTAGGTTTAGCTTATGTGTATATATTGACCTTTTTTTTCTTCATAGGTTCATGATATGCGCGTGCATCTACATCCGCACTGGCTAACACTTCACGTGTTCCATGTGAATGATCCACATCCAAGTGCTCAACTTCCTCCTCATCAATTATGTAAACCATCTTCCCCTTATCTTTTTCCAGTGAAGCACACTCAAGTAATATGATATCATCTTCTTCATCCACAAAATGCGCCCCTGTCTCTGTCTCACCAAATAATTCTTGAATAAGTTCTTCCACTTTCCCACTGTCTCCCATGGTTAAGTGCTTGATAAAGCTTAAAGTTGTGTTCACTTGTGGTGTAGATGAAAAGAATTCAAAAGTTTGGATCATCCATGTAGTCAAAGTTTTCCAATTACCAGTGTTGCGATGTAATTCAGTGTATACATACCAAACATGCGCGCAACCTTGTAGAGTAGAATAAAACTGATGCACCCAAAGTGAGGGTGGTAATGCTTCTTGTCCTACTATCTAGATTCTCTCACATTGCTAGATATAATGTTGAGCAGGTGGATCACCATGATAAGGGAAAATTTTTGTAGGTGCATTACTTCTTGAAAACCTGGTTAATAAGGCGGTCCCAATCATTCCCCACTCTAAGAGATTATCCTTGTGGACCACCCACCAATGCGCAGCTATCCTGCCCAAAGTATATGACAGCATATCTCATCGTTTAAGCTAGTCAGCCCAATTTGTTTCCATGGCCTATAAGAATCTAGCCAAATATTCATATATAGTATAGCGGGGTACTGACCGACCTATACATTGAACAGAGTGAAATTTTTTTTTGTAAGCAACTGCGTGCTTAACTTCGTGCCCCACCAATTCATAAGTGTCATGAGCCCAATTACCACAAGCAAAACTGGTAGTATCACTGATTGACTGAGAATCTTCCCAATGAAGGATTCCTTCCTTAGATGGATCTTGGACCTCTGGGTCCCGAATAACGCGTATATAGATTCTATTCAAGTCCTCTTCACTTAAAGGCTCCACATATGGCATGGATTTCCCATATGTCAACAATATTATAACCCTTTCCTCCTTGTTCTTGAAGTTGATATACCCCTTGTTAAACGTCAAATCAGCATTGTTCGCATAACACCAAGGGTGCCCAAGCAAAGTTGGGAAGCTATCTGCTTCCGCAAGCACTAGCACTTCAAAGTGTCTTGTGAACTTAGCCCCTTGTATAGTGATAGATGCATCCTTCAAAACTCCAATGGGAGTAGCTTTCATTCTATTTTCCATGAACAATACATTAGATGATGGTTGCAATGAGGGTCTCCCCATTTGTTCCCATGCATCCAATGTAAGTACATTTACTTCTGCACCTGTGTCAATCAAAATATTGCTCAGCAACCATCCATCCACAACAACATTCAAAGTGATCTCCTTGTCGTAATCAATGCTATCAGGGGGAAGATTCACATGAAGTATTTATCTTTTAGTCTCAGTTCCCGTGGGCGGAGTATTCCCTTTCAACCAATTACCTAATAAAGGAATAATATTCTCCTGGTGCAACGTTCTACATACCTCTCTGATGTCATCAATATCTGACGAGGCCTATTCTATATCCTTGTGCTCCAATTTACAAGACTGCTCTTTCAAACCTTGTATCTCACCTTAAAGGCTTCTAAGGACCTCCATCGTTTCCTGATAGAATTCTTTCTAATGAGCTGGATCTAGATACCTAGCATGCAAAACCTCCTCCCTAGTGATTGTCGGCTTCTGTTGCAACACCTCTCTTCCGCGTGCCACCTCAGCTCATGTGGTTATCTTGACTGTTACTACCTCAAGTTCTGGTGTTAACTTGGGCATCCACTGATTCTCTATCGCGCGCTAGATTCTAACCATCCTCGTGCCCTTGTTTTCCTACCTGTGTTGCTTATTGAGATGCTCATACAAGTCCAGAAACTCTTCATAACTATGCCCCTTTCCACAAAATGAATAGGAAATATTCTACGGGCATTCATGCCTATAATGGTCAGGTGAACCACATGTATAACAAGTTCCTCAAGGGGATTCACTCCTTCCTCCACCTCGGCATCGACCTCCATATCCACCTTGATATCCTTGTCCCCTTTCACGAACTCCTTCAAACCTTCCATCATTCCTGTCATAGTGTGTTTTATTATAATCCCTTTCTTGATGCTCATTCTTCCCTTTAGAATCATCAGCCACACTCGCCTGCCTTACCCCAATATCAATGGCAACATGGATCTAGCCAATCAATCTATAGTCCTCAGTATCATGGGTTATGGATCTACAAATTTTACAAAAGGAGGATACATTCATCCTGATCGCGCGTTGTAGTAGAGGGTAGTGACTAGCATTATGATTCAGATGGAAAATCTCATAATATACCAGCAACGAACGTACAGTTCTATGAGGGAAACTATCCTTGGTGTGCCCTTCTACTTCACAATCTGTACACCAAATTCCTGATCGCGTTTCATGAGCTGAGTTTATTGATAATTTGTCTAATTGTTTTGCCATAGCTACTATCTGAGCTTCCAAAAATGGACTAACGCCAGTGTCAATACTCCTAACTGCTTCAGTGCATAAAGCAGCTTCCATGCTTCACACAGGTTGGTATAAGTTTTATGCGATAGTGGTCTCTAAAATGGGGTAATCAATCCCCCGACAAACCATTGTGCATGCTAACTTACAAAAATGTCATAAGAGAGTTTGGATAGAAGTGTTTTAAAATGGGCATCATACTCATGTACACTTTCAATAGTTCCTTGCTTTATATACTTGAGTGCGCTTATACTCTTCTGCTCAAACTCTGGGATATGGAACTCTTTCAAGAAAGCATCTTTCAATGCTGCATAGTCAATACAATTTTGATTGGGATAAAACTTCCTATACCAGCTGCGTGCGCGCGCCTGTAATGTAGTAGCAAATTGACTTGCCTTGCACTCAGAGGCCGTAATACCTTTCACGCACCACAATATTTCACACATATGAACATGTTCAGCAGCATCCTCAATACCTTTGTACTCTGGGAGATGAAGGGACATCTCCATATAAATTTTCTGGGGTTGCTGCGGGCCTTGACCACCCGACCTAGAACCTCCTTGGTTTCCTCTTCCTCCAAAACCACTTGAACCGTGAGAACTAGAACTTACTTTACCGCCTGATCCTCCTCTAGGATTTAGAATAGGGCCCGTGAATGCACTCCCCTATGTCCCTATAGTGGTACTATATTGGACCCCTACAGTCTGTGAAGTAGTCCCAGTTCTAGAGGTGAATCCCATACTCGGTGCACTCATATTCTGTACAGATGATGAGCCTGAAAATGTACCCCCAAAGAATAATGAAGTTTTCTATGCTGCCATTGATGTAATTGTTGTCTGACCTATTTCAATGCTTTCACTTCCTAAATAAAAACTATTTTTACCTGCTGTACTAGATACTGGAAAACCAAGCGCAAGGGCTAGGTTAGTAGGTTGGCTTAGATGTGCACCCGCGACCCAGGTCATATCTACTGGCATGCTTCCATGTGAGGCTGAAGAGGGTTTTCTGTCATGCTTTCCTAAATGGGGGAGTTCCTGATGCTCTTGCTCTTCTTCCTCCCCATGATCCTCAAATCCTTCATGATCCATCTCTCTCCACAACACCATCCGTTCTGTAATTTCTTGTTTCTTGCATAATTCCCTCTCGCGCGCTTCATCACACTTCAGCCACCTCTCTTCCCTTTGTCGTGCTGATGCTAGGTCTACCATATTTCACCAATCCTGTTCCTGCTCCCGTGCGTGGAGATTATTTTAGCTTTCCATGGGTTTAGCTTCCAAGTTCAACGTTACCATTAGTATTTTGATTGCCAATGGAATACCTTGCAAATACGTCCCTCTAGGATATCGTAGGAACTGGAACTCCGCTACCTCCGGGCACGAATAAGTCAAAATTGAATACTCCAAAATATAGTTGTTTAGGACACCACGAAACCAGGTATCTACTGCATGAGTCCAGCTCAGGTCAGCATCATATAGTGTTTGAAATTCCTCCTATGTCCAAACAAGTGTGTGATACCTCCAATTCTGCTTAGATGCATATGCAGTCAACCATTCGTATAATTCTACAGGAAAGATAACAAAGAAGCTTTCATTCAAACTGTCATACAGATTCTACTCTACCCAAGTGCGTGTGCTAAATTTGGATCCAGTGTCAAAACTCCATGCATATTCTTCCTCCAAATCATGAATCCATTCTTCAACTCTCACCAAAGTTAGTCAGTATGTCTTCATCGTGAACCATTCTAAAACAACTAAAAAAGAGGTCCTAGCAATGGAACCAATGATGCAGCCTAGAATTCTTAGTTAACACCTAGTCGCGCTGGCACATCACTCAGCCTAGGCTAAGCGCTCACCCAAAGCACACAAAGGTACTGGGTCCCTCTTAAGAGTTGCTGTAGTAGAATGGTAGCATGATAAAGTAGTAAACATATATATTTAGAAACTAATCCATCTATTCATCATTATACTGAACTAGATCTATAAGTACTTACATGTAAATCATCATGATAACAATAATATACATTGACGAAACATATCAGACACTGTTGTTTGGCAAATATTTTTTATATATTCATCATACCAACAATACAAAAGCTTCATACAATACCAGACATGCGTGCATGGATCTGTTACAATTATCCATTCTTATGTACTCATGTATCTCTCATCCTTCAAAGCATATGTCTCTGTGTATATCCTTACTAAGTAATTCATTACATATATATATGGTGGGGAACTATCCCTTCACCACTTAACTCTACCAGAAATACGTCGCATGCTAATAACAACCACACACCTTTTACAACTATAACCATACATGCAAGTATGCTATCTATAGATCGTTGATAGTTAACTATAGTGGTGTATCTATTCTTATCTTATGCCCATGCAAGAGTGAGTTGACATGCTCTTCAAAAATATCCATGAAGAGTGGCACGCAAGTCTCTGTACCATCATATGCAATAATGTTTGTGGCTCGAGTTTCCTTCTCCCCCCCCCCTTCTTCCGTCTCATCCCCCTTCTCCAGCGCAATAGTCTCTATGACAAGACCACGTTATTTCCATATCAAATCGCGCATTGTATACCGTCACCCACCAAGCTTTGCTTCTTCGTCCTCTCTTTCCTCCTTTATTTCGCTTCCACACTATAGCCACCGTGTATTGAGGCACCTTTGCCTTATAATCTACTACCCTTGTACACGCCCCTCTTCCCGCACTATTGGTGTTGTTCTTACCTCTCTCCTCTCATGTACCCTGCCCCGCCCACCCAACGCGGGGTTATCTTCTTAATCATACCGTTGTTTTCCCTGCTCCTTACATCTCACAACATACTGAGTATTGACCATATCTCTTGAGCCATTGTTATCTTTGTCTTGCCACAAGTTAGTGCTCTAATTGCTTCTTGACTATGTCACCCCATCCCCATCCCCCCTCCCCCCCCCACCCTTGCTCTCATATGGTAATGTGAGTTGTTATCATAGCATTGGTTTTACATTTTTAACTTAATTTATTGTCAGTTATACCGACCTAGGAGTTTTAGTATATACTTGTTAGTTTCTTGTACCGAACTCCTCTATAACTATTTTCTCTCATATATATTCTCTCTCTATTAAAATGATTAATATATCAATAAAATTTGTCTTCTCTATTCTACCTTTGTCAAGGTGGAGTTCATGGTATAGAAAGGCATCAAATCATGTTTAATCTCACAAGAATGTATGATTCTCGCTAGAGATTTTTTTAAGGATCATTTATTTGTGCTATATGTAGTTTCATCCTCTACGGTTGCTTTATATGCCTCCGTGGTGGGGTCTACTACACTCTGGCATTATCGATATGGGAATCTTTCTATCGACTCCCTCTATCATCTCAGTTCTAAGGAGATTGTATGAGGACTTCCTCCACTCTCCCATTCATTACTTCTCTGTTCAGGATATCTAGCAAGAAAATAACATCGGGATCTGATAAATCCGAGTACCTTCTATACCAAGAAATATCTTGAGGTCATACATGCTAATGTGTGTGGACCCTTACCTTCTTCTTTTCAAGTATTTCAGTACTTATAGTTGTTGAATTGATGACTATTATCTTAAGTCATGGGTGTTCTTTCTCCAATAGAAATGTGAAGCATTTGTTAATTTTCAAATCTTATGTCAATGAGTTGTTCAACATACCGGGTAGCCCTTTCTTGTCCTCCACTCAGATCAAGGGGGAAATCATATTAAATAAATTCTTGGCATTCTTGAATGAGCACGGTGATCACACATCACTCAACTACTCCTATATTCCCTAATAGAATGGCATTGCAGTACGTCGTAATGAAACAATCATGGAGATGGCTCATTGCATGCTTTCTACTGCCAAGTTGGAGAGCATATTTTGGGCAGAAGTTGTCTAGAGATAATTGTATATCTTATTAACCAAGAACCTACAAATATATTAGAGGACAAGACACTGGAAGACGTATAAAGTAATCACAAGTATTCGATCTCCCATCTAAGAGTGTTTGTTCGTATAAAATATATGCATGTCCTAACTAAGAAGAGGAAGAAGATTGATGCAAAGACACTCTAGTGTATACTTTTTAGGTTATAATACTACCTCAAAGATGTATCATCTCATGGATTTTAAGAAAAATAATATATATGAGAGTCAAGATATGGATTTTGATGAGTCGTCATTTGACTTGTTCCCCAAAAAAGAATATTTAGTGCCAACCTCCTCTTATAGATTAATCTCACAGTCAGATGATGACAATGAAGATTCTTCCCACAATAAAGATTAGTTGCAAGGAGAATTTTTCATTGATCTTGGTCATTTGGAAAATAATTCTTCACATTTATAACATCATCAATGTCTGAAATGGGTCTAAAGCACCATCAGGGACTCCCACCTGAAATCTCTCCCAGATACTTCATCAGGAGTTAGAACAAGAAGATAGCTTAGAAATGAGGGAAATCTCACATTCACGAGTCCAGTGGTTGATAGAACCGAAGCATATACATTTTGAGAGGCATCTAGTCAACCAGTGTGGAAGAAGACCATGGATGTTGAATATGAATCCCTAATTGAGAATCAGACATGGGAGTTTGTCAATCTTCATGTAGGAAATAAATCCATTACCTACAAATAGATTTTAAAAAGAAAGTACAAGGCAAATGGATCTAGGAATTTTTGACAAGTATAAAACATGGCTACTTGCAAAGGTATATGCTCAGGAAAAAGGAATTGACTATAAGGAGAAATTTTCACCCACTACAAAGATCAAAACCATCAAAGTTTTTTGTGCACTAGCAATACAAAAGGATGGAAAAGAACGGAAAACCCTTTTGTATTGATTTCTTTAAGAAAATTCAACAAATGGTTGTAAAAATTGCTTTCTTGAATGGTGATCTCAAAGAATAAGTATACATGACCCAACCCAAAGTATTTATCAACTAACATCATCATAAAATGATATGTTCTCTAATTATTCTCTGTCTATCTAATCCTTGTTATCTCTCTTTATAGACTTAAACATGCACCCAGGGCATGGTACATTAAAATAGATGATCGCCTCTTGGAACATGGATTTACTTGCAGCCCCTCTGATTCAAATATTTCTATAAAAAATATAGGTAGAATGACGACCAACACATGGTTTTCATTATTTTTTTATATGTGGTTGATCTTGTGATCATAGGGATTTCAGACAATCTCGCCGAAGATGTTAAGAATTATTTGAAAAAAATTCTTTGACATGAAATATTTCGTGCTACTTAACTATTTTCTTTGCTTGGATAAATGACAAAGTAAGCATCATATTTTAATCTCCTGGATGAAATACACCAAGATACTCTTGTAAAAATCATGGGATATACGATTGTAAACATATTTCCACTCTAATGGAGAAAGCATTGTGAAATTCTAGATTCAAATATTCACCTCAAGTAGATGTTAGTCACTACATGTAGCTTGTTGGGAGTCTCATTTACTTGTGTATACTAGCCCAGACCTTTATTTTTGTGTCAACTATCTTTCTATATTCATAAAAAAACAAAAGAAATGTCACTGGGTAACAAAAAAAACATGTATTAAGATATGTCTGATGTGAAGTTGATTATATGGTCTGGAATATCATAAGAAATATCATTTTTTCTTGCAAGGATATACCAACTCGAACTCTGTCAGATCTATTGATGACCTAAAATAAAATACAAGATATACTTTTCATCTCAGATCTAGACCTATCTCGTGGATTAGTAAAAAGAAAACTATTTTTATTCTCTCATCTAACTGAGGCAGAGTATCACACTGTACGAGGATATTTGTGGGAAGTGATTTAGTTATGTCGTATTCTAGATTATATGGGCATTCATGAAGAAAATACACCCATCATTTATTGCAAAAATCAAGATGTGTTGAAGCTTGTGAAGAATCCTTTTTTCTTTGAAAGAACCAAGCACATTTAGGTCAAATGGAATTTAATTTGAGAACAAGTCTTAAACCACCACATCTAGCTCCAGTACTGCCCAATAGATTCTCAAATAGCAGATATACCCACCAAATCTCTTAGCAATGTGAAATATGAGTTGTCTAGGGGGGTAATTTTATTGTATCATTAGTTTTACATTGTTTATTAATTTATTGTTGGTTATACATGTTGACATCTCTCACACCTCATCCATGATGAGGCTTACTATGTTCCATGTCAACTCGAAAAATTGTTTCTTGTTGGACTAATTTCTTTGAATGGCCCGATGTTTTTGTGAGGAGGAAATGATGAATATAAAATAGAGATTAGATATCTCTTATTCATTCAATGAATATCAGAAGCATGATACATATTTATAGGGACGTGTACAAATAATATGCCTCGGAATGGATGGAGATACTCCCTGGAATAGATGGAGTTGTTACAAACAATAAGAGCGAATAATGGAATAAACAAAACTAGCCTAATAATAAAATATTACGTAGAATATGCTAACATTCCCCCCCTTATTATATTATTATTGCAAATATAACCCCTAAAAAGTTCAAATTTCACTTTTCCAAGGGATTTGGTGAGAATATCAGCTACTTGTGCTTATATAGGACAATACTGGAGCTATATGTGATGGTTCAAGATGTGCTCTCGAATGAAATGACAATTAATCTCAATATGATTTGTTCGTTCATGAAAAACTAGATTCTACATGAGCTTCAACACACCCTGATTATCGCGATAAAGAATAGGTGATTGTTTTTCAGGAATGCCCAGGTCATCCAAAATGTGACATAACCATATTGCTTCACACAAAGCTCCTCATGCAGCGTGATATTATTCCTCTGTGGATGAGATAGAAACAACATTATACTTCTTGCTTATCCATGAGATAAGTCTAGATCCGAGATGAAATGTGTATCCTGTCGTTGACTTCCTGTCATCAACAGATTCAGCATGGTCTGAGTCGATGTATCCCTATAAGAAGAATTGATCATTATTCTTATATTCTAGATCATAATCAATTGTACCTCGAACATACCTCAAAACATGTTTTTTTGTATTCCAGTAACATTTCTTCAACTCGTGCATGAACCTGGAAAGATAGTTGACAACATAGCATAAGTCTAGTTTTGTATATGTCAAGTAGATGAGTCCTCCAACAAAATACCTGTAGAAAGTAGCATCTACTTGAGGTGAGTCCTAGAATCTTGAAAGTTGCAAGCCTTTTTCCATGGGATTTGGCATACTTTATCTGAGAGAAAAAAATGTGATGCTCCTTTTGCCATATCTCCAAGACAAGAAAATAATGTAGTAGCCCCAAATCTATCATGTCGAAGGTTCTTTTGAGATCATTCTTCACAATACCAACCTGATCTTTTGAATTGCCAGTGATCACAAGATCATCCACACACACAACAAGAATGATAATTTATTTTCCTACCTTCTTTATATACAAATTTGAATCTGAGGGGTTACGAGTGAACCCATGATATATAAGGTGATCATCAATCTTGATATACCATGCCCTTGGAGCTTGTTTCATTCCATATAGTGATTTGATGAGATGAAATACCTTCTTAGGATGCTCTTCATCAACAAATCCTTTAGGTTGGGTCATGTACACTTCTTCTTTTAGATCACCATTTAGAAAAACACTCTTGATTTCCATCTGTTGAAGTCTCCATCCTTTCTATGCTTCTTGTGCGCAAACAACTCTGATGGTCTTGATATTCATAGTGCATGAAAAGGTTTTTTCATAGTCAATTCCTTCTTTCTGAGCATACCCTTTTGCTACAAGTCATGCTTTTATGTTTTTCGATCGATCCGTCTACCTTATATTTTGTCTTGAAAAACCATTTGCAGCCTATGGGTTTCTTTCTTGTAGGCACATCGACAAGTTCTCATGTCCGATTTTTATTGAGTGAGTCAATTTCTATATCCATGGCTTCCTTCCACTGAGGTTGACTGAGTTCTTCACGAACATTATCAGGCTTGGAGCTATTAATCAATGAACTCAAGAGTGTAAATTTTACCTCATTTCATGTTTGACTCCTTGTTTTGACTTCAGATGATGTATCTAGGAGTTGTTGCAAATGTGAGTCCTTGATGGTGCTTTTTAGCCACTTCGGACAAGAACTTGGTTACTTTTGAGAAGAACTGTGTCATTGTCATGTGGATTGATTTGGAGTCACATTATCTAGTTCTCCAAGGTCAAAAAATAGATCTCCTGACAGCACATCATTTCTCTAAGTAGTCTCCTATGGCTGATCATCTGATTTGGAGACTAGTCGGAGAGATGTGGTTGGTAAGTGGATCTTTTGTTGATCACTATTGATTCAAAGGATGACTTGTCACAAACCACGTCTCCAATGCTCGTATATTTTATTTTATCTCAACATCCATGAGACTGTATACACCTTCGAGGTAGTACTGTAGCCAAGAAGAATACACAGGAAGTGTTTTTGGCTCTACATTCTTTATCTTCTTAGCTGGGACATGCATATATGATGTGTAACCAAATAATCACAAATGAGAAATTTATGGATTTCTACCACTCCATACCTCTTCTGGCATGTTTGATTCTGTAGAATTTTTTTCAGTGCCCTGTTGAGAAGATATAGAGCCATGTCTCTACTACTTCATCCCAAAAGCATTCTTCTAGCTTTGCAGTTGATAGACATGCAACGAGCCATCTCCATCACTATGCGATTAGTGACGCTCAACAATGCCATTTTGCTGAGGCATGTAGGGAGCAGTCAGGTGCTGTTTAATTCCGTGATGGTTTAGGAAGGCCATGAAATTCTTTGATGTATAATTCCCCCCTTCGATTTGAGTGAAGTAGAAGAAGTGGTTGTCTAGTCTCTTTCACAACACAATGATATAAGTTTTGGAAGTGTTAAAGAGCCTCACTTTTGTTCTTCAGCAAATATACCCACATCTTGTGAGAGTAGTCATCCACAAATAGTTGTAAGTACTTATATCCTGAAAACAGAAGTAGGCAATGGGCCATTCAGATCAATATGAACTACCTCTAGAAACTTCTTGACATGGAAGGTGCTCGCTTGAAACAGATCTCTTATGTTGTCCTTCCTACAAGAAAGCCAGGGAAAATAGGCAAGTAACTGGACAATTTTGGTAGTCCACGGACCATTGATCTTCTGAACTCATCTGGTGCAAGTGAATTGACCAACAAGTGTCCATATCTAGAAATGCCATAGCGCTAGTAGATTCTATTGTTGAAGCAGATAAAGCTACTGCAGAAGATGAAACAGTATCTAAAGCAAATAACTTATCTTGTACAAAAGCTTTAGCAAGAACCATACCTTGTCAGGAGATTAAGCATGATTTAATGCCATTTTGAAAAAGAAATTATAGATTAAGATGATTATTCAAGAGATGAGTAACTGATAAGAGGTTGCTAGTCAAGCCAAAAACATATAGTACCTTTGTAAGTGTACATTTTCATGGTCCCGAGAGGAATGGTGACATTTCCCTATTCCTTCTGCAACGTACTCTTTGTCATCTACTATCTAAAACTGGATCTCCAGTTGGTTCTTCATGTTTAGTGAATCAAATAGTTGCTTGTCACCTGACATATGCTTACTTGCACCCAGAGTCTATCAACTAGACTTTTTTCGTGGGCTAAGAAGTTTGACAGACGAGTACAAGGTTCTTGCCACAATGGGCTCCTTCTGATGTCTCCTCATCAGATTCATCATCTTCTTGGGATGCAAGATGTTCCTTCTGATTTCTCCAGTGGGGACGTCGTTTGGACTTTTGAAAATCTTCACGCCTGGATGTGCTTGTATCACTTGAAGACCCCTATTTCAAGCTATTATGCTAGCAGTGATCAGTGTCGCGAGTATTTGTTCCTGTAAATGTAACACCATCTCTTTCACTTTTGATCTTTCTGTTGTTGTTTTAGTTGCACTTGATTTGGCTTCACTGGGGGACCCTTCTGATTCTTGTGGCCAAGATATAGGATTTGACAACAGGGCTTTATCCTAAGATCTCCTCATGTGATGAATTGATGGCTTCTTCCTAGTTGTAGCAAATTCACAAGTTCTTCGAATGTCATTATTTTGTTTACACACATTCAGTGTCATAACGAACATTTAGAATTGAGAAGGGAGTTCTCTGAAGGTGATTACAATGATAATTTTATCGTCCACCGTTTCACTGAGTGCATAATAACTCCAATCTCAGCTCAGCCACATGCAACGTAAGAACTCCTCTAACTTTCTCATCTGACCCCATAGAGAGGGTGTGTAACTTTGACTGAATATGAAAGAATCTTTGTCTGATTTTTGGCTTCATAAATGGTTGCCAACTTGTCCCAGAAATTCTTTGGTTTCTCCATATTCCAAACATGTGGTTTTACATCATCATTGATACTGAGCATTATCAACATCAAAGCTTTGACACTAGCCATCTCATATTTCATGAGTTTATTAGGGGTTGTGGGAATGGTCACAAACCCGGTGACAATGCCCCATAATCCTTCAAACTAAAGGATTTTCTTCATTTTTGTTTTCTAGGCCACAAAATTGGGCCCTTTAAGTAATAGAGCATCTGAGAGTAGAAGTTTTGGTGCAGACTTTGTAAAAAAAATAATTTATTTATTGATTTCAAGAGATATTACAATGTTACTGAATGATTAGAAGTACTAGCTCACTGATGCTCATGATACTCGCATGCTGAGAGACTGTCGACACTAAAATTTTCCTCCGTAATTTCTATTTCATTAATGTATGTATTAGGAATAGGATGTTGTTAAGTATAATTAGTAGTAGCATCTGATAAAAGATAACGGCGCCGTCAGTACGGTGCCGCCAATAATGTGGAGTACGGTAACAGTCAAAGTACAATAGGAATGTTGTAAAAAGTAAATATTTGTCGTAAGTGGTCCGGTAATGTTAAAATGTCAAAGTTTGGGTAATTAGAGAAGTAGAGTCTACATGATTAGGAATTAGAAATATTATATTGGTAATAAGGACAAGGAGTGAGGTCATAAATATTTTGTGTATTTTATTTGTAAAAATTCTAAAAATGTGGAACCCATGTAAAATGATAAGGCTTATCTTATCTTAAAAGATAAGCTTACATGTACAGATAAGAGTTAAGGTATGGAATATGATTCATCAGAGTGGATTTCTTATCCTATCTTAGAGATAAGATGGATAAGCCTGGAATTTCTATAAATAGAGAGGCCACCCCCCTCATTTAGCATAGAAAGAAGTAGTAAGAAATATTGTATGAAGTGTGTAAAGGAAGCCATCAGTTTAAAGGTGTGTTGAAGAAGTGTAATTGTAAATTTTCTCCCATAGTATTGGTGGAAGGCAAGTGAAGTCAATAACACTTGAAGTACCTCATGGGTGAGATTGTAACAATTTAATGTTAATATTATAATTTACTTTGATATTTCAGATTTGTCATCATTCTGTCTTATCATAGTCGATGGTATTCTTGTGTTATGTTTGTTGTTTTGTTTCTAGATTACATCCACCAAACTAAAGGCTGTGCATTAGTAAATAATCATAGCACGAGGAGTTCCCGGTGAAGAATTATCATAGTGCTAGATTGGTGATGACATTTTTGGTTCCGTTGCTGGGACCATTCCTCGTTGGTGGATTTTCTGGAGAGATATTCCCACTTAGTCAAAAATCAATTGGAGGGTAACCTTATTTTTACTATGCATAGTAGTTACCATGGTAAAGTCATTTTTACCGTGAATAGTAGTTACCATGATAAATTCATTTTTGTTGTGAATAATATTTATCACAGTAGTCACCTTTTACCGTGAATAATATTTACCGCAGTAACTTCACTTTTTACTGTGAATAGTGTTTACCACAGTAAAGTCAGTTTTTACCGCAGTAAGTCAAGTTTTACCATAGTTACCGTGGTCATTTCTATTTTACTGTAGAAAGGTGTAAAGTCACTTTCTATTATAGTGATTCCAATTACTTGTGCACATAAGTTTTGTTGATTTTACTTGTGGGTTGGTATTTTACGGTGGTTACTTTTGAAAATGGGGAAGATTCCTGTTTTTTCAGCCCAATCTAATGAAGATGCTTCCTCTTTCATTCAAGAGTTTAAACGATCTTGTATTTGTAATGGCCTCATAAGAAGGGAATAATGGACTGAATTTCTTCCTACCTTTTTGGATGGTTCAACACTTAGGTGGTTTGAAACACTAGGTGATAATGTGAAAAATTCATGGGATTTATTAACTGAAAGTTTTCTTGAAGAATTTGGTGAACAATAGAAATATGCATATCTCATGATCGAGATCACAAAGCTATCCCAAGGAGAGAAGGAGAAGATAAGGGATTATCATGCTCGTGTTCTAGAGCTAAGGAGGAAGCTCGATGCCCAGATCCGGAAGGAAGGATTAGCGGATGGGTTGATGAATGGCGTGGATAATCTCCTCTATAAGCACTTCATTCTTGGGATGAAGCCAGAGATCAGAAAACGAGTGAAATATGACCGCCCAGCTACCATTGAACAAGCAAAGGAGATTGCAAGAAGGCAAGAAGAAAGAATGGAAGAGGAGCCCAAAGAAATTGTTGCTAAAGTAGAGCCTACACCAGCACCTTTGGTCCAGAATCCACAACCACTCCCGGTGAGCACAAATATTTCTCCTAGTACATCTACTGAGTATGAAGATATGCTAAAAAAGATGGGTCAGTTAACTATTAATCTTCTTCAAGGAAAATAATTTAGTTCTCAGGGAGGAGATAGAGGTCCAAAAAGAAATATTTCTGAAGTTGTATGTTATGGTTGTTATAAAAAGGGTCATTATAAGTATAATTGTCCAGATAGAGCTTCTACATCTGGTAAAGGAGATAATGATAAAGGAAAATCACCTGTGAATTCTTTTGATGTAGTAGATAAGAGAAGAAATAATGAAGTAGATGTGTTTGTAACAAAAAGAAAGAAAGAAAAAGATAATCAAGATGGAAATGATCCTAAGAAGATGAAAGGAGAAACTAGTAAGAAACATAGGAGAAGAAAGTTGGGTGTGCAGGATTTTCTGATTTCACAGGGGCAAGGACCATACTCCATCTTGGAAGATCTGTCCAAAAGGCCTGCAAATATTACATATGGTCAACTCTTGGCTATGTCTTTTGAGAAGAGGCGGGAGTTATGAAGTGGACTCAATGCTCGATGAAGAAAGGAGGTTGAGGTCCCTGTTTTGGAGGTAGAGGCGGATCCCTATGCTCCACAAGCTGAGGTATTATGTAATGGTATTTCAATTCACGATGTCTTATTTGATGGAGGTGCTACAGACCGAGTCTGTAATGAATATGTTGGGTTTAAAAATTGATCGCCCTTCAACACTTATGTTAAGGTCATTAAATAAAAGAAAAACTAAACCAGAAGGTGTAGTTTCAAATGTGGCAATATCTGTTATGGGTGTTGTATGTGTGGTAGACTTTCAGGTGATGAAAAATGGTACTGTTGCGTACCCAATGCTACTGGGAAGACCATGGCTAAGGAGAGTTCATACAAGAAACTACTGGAATGAAGGGTTCATGACACTTGGATGTGGTAGAGAGAGGGTGAAGATAGACGTGATCCCTCGACATCATAAGGAAAAACCTGTGGATTCAAGTGATGAAACTAATGATTGGACATCCTCTGATTACTCTAGTACCAGTGAAGTGGACACTGAAGATGAAGAAAGTGAGGTTGATGTTTCAGTCATGGATATCCTTCCAGTCACACCGACTCATGACCCCATAAAATTATCTGAAGAAGAAGTTGATGATTGTCTCCAAAAAATAAAGATTGGTGATGCTGTGATGGAGAGTGAGAAGGAATCCTACCTCCAGCTCTTTCAAAGGTACATACACATATTCACTTTTGATTTCAAGGAACTCCGTCAAGTAAGTTGGGTAGAACATTCTATTGAGCTGGAAGATGGTGCTAAGCCTATAAAGTAAATGCCATATAGAATGAATCCTAATTTTTCCAAGACTGTAAAAGAAGAAATAGATAAGTTGCTTGATGCAGGATTCATATTTGATTTGGAGAATTCAGAATGGGTTTCTCCCATTGTGATCTCAATAAAAAAGAATGGGAAGCTACACATTTGTGTTGATTACAGGAAGCTCAATAAGGCAACAAAGAAGGATCATTACCCTCTTCCATTTTCAGATCAGATCTTGGACGAAGTAGCTGGCCAGGAGTGCTATAGTTTTGATGATGGATATAGCGGCTACAACCAAGTTCATATAGCAGAGAAAGATCAGCTGAAGACCACGTTCACCACTCCTTGGGGAACGTTTGCTTATAGAGTTATGCCTTTTGGGTTGTGTAATGCTCCAGCAACATTCTAGCGTTTGATGAATAGGGTGTTCGAACCCTACATTAGGACCTTCATCAGAGTATTTCTGGATGATTTTTGCATCTATGGGAGCAAGTTGGACCACCTGCACCAGATGGAGATAGAATTTCAAAGGTTAGATGAAGCACAAGCCTCACTAAACCCTACAAAGTGTGTCTTTGGATGTTCTAAAGGTGTTTTTTTAGGGCATGTTGTATCCAGAGATGGTATTGGTACTGATCCTGATAAAGTTTCAAAAATCAAAGATTTACCATTTCCTATGAATAGAAGTAAGTTGAGATCATTTTTAGGCCATGTGGGTTACTATAGAAGGTTCATCAAGAATTTCTCAAAGATTACACAGCCACTAACCCAGTTCTTGAAGAAGGATGTTACTTATGAACCAGGAAATAAGGCGCATGAAGCTTTTGGACAACTGAAGGAAGCCCTGGTGTATTCACCTATTTTGAAGAATCCAGATTGGAGCAAGCCATTCATTGTGTACACTGATGCCTCAGATGCAGCACTAGGAAGTACTTTGAGCCAAAAGGATGAAAATGGGAATGAACATCCAATTTAATTTGGGAGCAGACAAATGAGCAGTGCTGAGGTAAATTATACTGTAACTGAAAAAGAGGCTCTAGCTATTGTTGTTGTAGACTCACAGCACCCCTGGATGCAGATCAGGCTTCTAGGTTGATCACTCTAGCATCCAGTGTGATTGCACAACATTGAAACCTCTCTACAAGTGTGGGACTTGTAAAATTGGAGAGGAATCTCCAGAGAAGGTTGGTTCTTGCTCCTAAACTACCTGTCATGAGCTATTCCAGTGCAGGAAAGCTAATCTAATCCTAATCTAACCATGCCAAGGAGACAGAGAGAGAGAAAAGGGAAAAACAACAAAAGCCTACACTAAAACGGTGATACACCAGAGAAGGAGAATGTTGGACATCTATCAAAACTGCCATGGAACAAAGAGAGGTGAGCAATGGGAAGGATGGACAGATGCATCACAGGCCCAAGGATAGATTTCACACAGAAAATGTCCCAAAACTCCATGAACACAGCTCCAAACCTGCAATGAACATTCAAACATGCACAAATACCTTTAATGAAGAGAGGCAAGAGGAAAACAAGCGAAAAACGAGCAAGGATGGACAGATGCATCACAAAACACATTTTTTTTGCTTCAGAAGTTTGCACAGAACATCATTTCAATAGTAAAAGGTAAAAACGCCATTACAGAGCAGGGGAGGAGGTTCGAACTCCATTTTTTCAACCCTGGAGAAGAAAAAGAAGGGAGGGCAGAGTTGAAAAGATGAACCACCACTAGAAAGAAGCCCCTCCTTACAATTTATAGGAAGAATGAGAGAGGGATAAGAGAGAAATTCGAAATCTACCCCAACCACCTCCAGACTGCATTTAATTATCTCATTATGGTGGTAGGTGAGAACCCTAGTGAACCCAGAAAGTGGCGAACTGTATTTCACATTTTTAAGAATTTTTTCTCAACCAATTAAAGATATCTAGTCATAGTTAGATAGAGGACCTCGTAATATTTCCAAAAAGTCCAACCTTGCATGAATCCGAGCTCCCAGTCAAAAGTTATAGCCATCTGAATATCTGCGCCAGGGTCTGCTTCCTGTCAGCACTCAAAATGTTGCGCCTCCTGAAGGTGCGCCTTGGGCGCACCGTTTGCCCTGTCGACATCCATTGTCGTGTGCCACTTCTATGTCCCTTGGGTGCACCATTTGCCCTGTCAACATCCATTGTCGTGTGCCACTTCTGTGCGCCTTGGGCGCACTGTTTGCCCTGTCGACATCCATTGTCGTCCGCCACTTCTGTGCGCCTTGGGCGCACCGTTTTCCCTATCGACATCCATTGTCGTGCGCCACTTCTGTGTGCCTTGGGCGCATCATATTCCCTGTCGACATCCATTGTCATGTGCCAGTTCTGTGCGCCTTGGGCGCACCGTTTTCCCTGTCGACATCCATTGTCGTGTGCCACTTCTGTGCGCCTTGGGTGCATCGTTTTCCCTGTCGACATCCATTGTCGTGCACCACTTCTGTGTGCCTTGGGAGCACTGTTTTCCCTGTCGACATCCATTGTCATGCGCCACTTCTGTGTGCCTTGGAAATGTCAGGGATTTGAGCTTCTTTGATTTTTATATTCTCCTGCTTGTCTATATCTACCTGGGGGAAAGATATATACAAAAATTTGGCGACTCAACGGGATCACCTGCCTGCTAGGTAGAAGATCAGTGGCCTTTTAGCAATCCATTGGGCATGGAGTCATAAGCAATAACCTGAAACCAACCTGATATCTGATCCCGATCCTTTGAAAACTTCCCTCTGAGCCACTTGAATTCCATTGAACTTAGAGTTGTTCTCACCAAAATGCCACTGAAATGAACTATGCCAGAGCGAAACCAGAAACACCAAAAACTATGTACAAAACTGAAAATCATACATGCTCCAAAATGGAACATGTAGTGTGTGCATAAGCACTTCTTCTATTGAAAGCAAACCTACCTACTCTACTCTAACTTGGAAGCAAAGGCAAGCTAAAAAAACCCTGCAACTAGTTGGGAGAAATAGCTTCCCTTTCTCAAAAGTGGTAACCATGTAACTGATTTGGCACTGATCATGGTTGTTAGGATGAGTGGGAAATCAACAAGAAGTTGGTCTTCCACCAAAATCATCAAGGTGTCAACTGAAAACAAATCCAATACCTCTTTTAGTTGCTCTGCATTTGGATTGAAGAGGTATGACAGCTGATCCTTGGTACTTTGGAGCTCACCCTCATGCTTAGAAGAAAGCATGACTGGTTGTAACTTCTCCTTTGGCTCCAATGAAGCCAAATACCTGATTGGGCAAGGTCTGATCCGTTTGATATGCCCATAGCTCTAATTTTCAACTCCAAAAATGGAGTCTTCTTGTAGACCTTCTTGGGTGGGTGATGTGGAAGAAATGGTGAAATTCTTTTATCCTTTCTCTTCCTCCAATGAAGAACATGAAAGATTAAAATCTTCCAATCTTGATTCCAAAGAGCTGCTATAGGATGCAGGCTGCTGCAAATGAATGTTCTCCTTCATGACAGCAGACTCTTGTGTTTGGAATGTGGATGATGAAAGAGAGAATGGTGGAAACTCAACCGGCTCTTCTCCATCAAAACAGTCCTCCAAATCTGACAGATAAACTGCCTCATGGCTGTCCTGCTGCAAATGTTCAATCTCTCCCATGGTGTTCTCTTGATCTGCAACTTGACCACCCTGGGTTCTTTCTCCCTCCAACATTGAGTTTGAGAGATCAAACTCCTCTTCAGTACTAGAACTTGAGAGAGGTGAAGTAGAAAGAAGAACTGAAGGTTCTCCTGTAGCCTGTTTTGTGCTCAAAGCCCTTGGATCTGCACTTTTCTCCTCCACAGCTGGGATTTGCTCCTCTTATTTTGGATTTGGAGCAGCTTCTCCTTCCTCCAATGTTTGAAGACAATCTTGCTCTTGATCGAACTCTTCCTTTAGCATGAAGTTTTCCAAGTCAAACTCTTCAATCTGCTGCTCTAGAGGACAAGTTGGGACTACAAGATCTTTTTCTTCTGCTGCAACAAAATCAGTCCTGACCACCATTTGTTCTCCAACTCCCATCTCTTCTGAAGGATTAACCATCAAGGGGATCTTTGTCATCCGAAATTTGGCAGCCCAAACCCTCAAGTTGTCTGTCATTTCTTTTCTTCTTGGCTCTTCCTTTTGCTGGCCTTGATGACTGATTTTTGTAATTTCTTCTTCCCCACATGGAATTGGGAATGCAAGAGGAGGGATGGGTTGTAACTCAATTGATTTGGAAATTTTTTGTGGTGGTAGAAACTCTTGTTTCTTTGGAGGAGGGGGTATTTCTTTTAGCTCTTGTGGAGGGGATAACTGTTTGGAAGAAAAAAGGAAGGAAGAATTGAGGTGTGGTGGGAGACTGAGAGGTGGAGAAATGGATTCAACACTTGGGACAGCAGATGGAGAATTTAGATTTTGTAATTCTAAATGAGATGGTGCTGCTTGAGTAATGGGAAGAGAAAAACCAGATGATGGTGTAGAACTTACCCATTGACAAGGTTGTTCAACAACAAGTGTATAGGCCTCTATCTCTGCTGTCCATTGTGCAAGTTGGGGCAGCATCTTCATCATGAAGTCCAACTTCTCCTGAGGGCTGAAGTGTCTTGGAAAAGGGCCTCCCCATGGAAAAGGAATCCTGCAACCAATTCTGAAAGCTCTCATTTGAGCTGTTGCTCTGGACTGCACCATCTTTACCTCCATCTTTTGGATTTTCTCCAACAGACCAACATCTTGCATCTGATTGTCTGCATACTCTTGCTCTTGGAAAGCTCCATAGCCAAACTAATTTTGGCATTGCTACTCATATGGGTATGCATGCTGATTTTGAATTTGTTCAAAATGCTGATTTGGAGGATTTAAAAAACATGTTGGAGGTGTGATATATTGTTGCTATTGTAAATGTGAGTTCCATGATGGAAATGAAGTCATGATTGCAAAAATTCATGGAATGGAAAAGAATGAAAGAGACAGAAAGAAAGATGGGTGGGAATGGATGAAAAATAGGTCTGCAACTCAGAGAATGAGTTATTGATCAGATGGAGTCGCCAGATGTGTTTGTAAGTGCCTCCAAAGGATGAAATCTTCATAGGAACACACCAACCTGCAAAAGATGAAGTGGAATACCTCTAAGGTCCCACCGGGCGTGCCAAAACTGTTGTTGCAGACTCACATCACCCCTGGATGCAGATCAGGCTTCTAGGTTGATCACTCTAGCATCCAATGTGATTGCACAACATTGAAACCTCTCTACAAGTGTGGGACTTGTAAAATGAGAGAGGAATCTCCAGAGAAGGTTGGTTCTTGCTCCTAAAATACCTGTCATGAGCTATTCCAGTGTAGGCAAGCTAATCTAATCCTAATCTAACCATGCCAAGGAGACAGAGAGAGCGAGAGAGAAAAGGGAAAAACAAAAAAAGCCTACACTAAAATGGTGATACACCAGAGAAGGAGAATGTTGGACATCTATCAAAACTACCATGGAACAAAGAGAGGTGAGTAATGGGAAGGATGGATAGATGCATCACAGGCCCAAGGATATATTTCACACAGAAAATGTCCCAAAACTCCATGAACACAGCTCCAAACCTGCAATGAACATTCAAACATGCAAAAATACCTGTAATGAAGAGAGGCAAGAGGAAAACAAGTGAAAAACTAGCAAGGATGGACATATGCATCACAAAACAGGTTTTTGTTGCTTCAGAAGTTTACACAGAACATCATTTCAATAGTAAAAGGCAAAAACGCCATTACAGAGCAGGGGAGGAGGTTCGAAATCCGTTTTTTCAACCCTGGAGAAGAAAAAGAAGGGAGGGCAGAGCTAAAAAGATGAACCACCACCAGAAAGAAGCCCCTCCTTACAATTTATAGGAAGAATGAGAGAGGGAGAAGAGAAGAATTTGAAATCTACCCTAACCACCTCCAGACTACATTTAATTATCTCATTATGGTGGTAGGTGAGAACCCTAACGAACCCAGAAAGTGACAAACTGTATTTCACATTTTTAAGAATTTTTTCTCACCGAATTAAAGATATCTAGTCGTAGTTGGATAGAGGACCTTGTAAGATTTCCAAAAAGTCCAACCTTGTATGAATCTGAGCGCCCAGTCAAAAGTTATAGCCATCTGAATATCTGCGCCAGGGTCTGCTTCCTGTCAGCGCTCAAAATGTTGCGCCTCCTGAAGATGCGCCTTGGGCGCACCGTTTGCCCTATCGACATCCATTGTCAGGTGCCACTTCTATGCACCTTAGGCGCACCATTTTCCCTATCGACATCCATTGTCGTGCACCACTTCTGTGCGCCTTGGGTGCATTGTTTGCCCTATCGACATCCATTGTCGTGCGCCACTTCTGTGCACCTTGGGCGCACCATTTTCCCTGTCGACATCCATTGTCATGTGCCACTTTTGTGCCCCTTGGGCACACCATTTTCCCTGTCGACATCCATTGTCATGCGCCACTTCTGTGCGCCTTGGGCATGTCAGGGATTTGAGATTCTTTGATTTTTATATTCTCCGTCTTGTCTATATCTACCTAGGGGAAAGATATATACAATAGCTATCATTTTTGCTATAAAGAAGTTTAGAAATTACTTGCTAGGGCAGAAATTTATAGTTGTAACAGATCATCAGGCTCTAAAATATGTTGTCAATAAGCCTAACCCATCAGGGAGGATAGTAAGATGGATAATTTTGCTACAAGAATTTGAATTTGATATTATAGATAGGCCAGGAAAGAAGCATGTCAATGCGGATGCACTCTCTTGAGCTTATGATGGTTTAGGATCATCTTGTGATGATGATGATTTCCTCGATGCAACATTGTTATCCCTTGACACAATCCCTAGTGAATACATAGATATTTGGAATTATCTGAATGAATTCAAGTTTCCTGATGGTGCCAATGCAAAGACTAAGAGAAAGATTACTCAAGCCAGTCGTCCATATTCTATTCTGCATGGAATATTATTTCGAATAAGACCTGATGGAAAGTACAAGAGGGCAGTTGGATGTGATCAAGGGAAGGAACTGCGAGAAGAATTCCACAATGGTACATGTGGAGGGAACTTCTCTGGACAAATTACAGCAAGAAGGATCTTGGATGCAGGTTATCAATGGCCCACTCTTTTTAAATATTGTTATAATTATTGTAAGACATGTGATATTTGTCAAACACATGGTAATCGTAAGACTTCATCAGCTCCATTATGTCCTATTCTTCCACTTGGTCCCTTTGAAAAGTGGGGAATAGACATTGTAGGTCCACTTCCAACTACCTCACGCCAAAATAAGTATATTGTAGTTGCCACAGATTATTTAACCAAGTGGGTTGAAGCTAGGCCATTGAAAACATCTTCCATGGATGAGGTGGCAAGGTTCATATATGAACGCATTGTCACCAGATTTGGTTGTCCATTAGAAATTGTAACAGATCAAGGAAGCCACTTCATTAATGAGGTGGTAGAAGCCCTAGTCAATAAGTTTTCTATTAAGCACAGGAAGGCAACAACATACAAGCCAAGCACAAATGGATAGGTGGAATGAACAAATTTTGTGTTGTGTTAAATTCTAGCAAAAGATGTAGCCTTGCAGGTACATAAATGGGATAAGAGGATTCATGCAACATTGTGGGCATATAGGGCAACATCAAAGTCAGCAACAGGATACTCCCCATTTTAGTTGGCTTATGGCATTGATCCAGTTCTTCCTACTGAGTTTGATATTCCCACAGTCAGAGTAATGGAAAATGAAAGAATGGATGAAAGTGATTCAGTAAAAGAAAGGTTGGTACATCTTCATTTGCTAGAGGAAATGAGGGAAATAGCTAAGGATACAAGCTATAAGAAGAAAATGAAGCAGAAGGAATACTTTGATCAAAAGATCCGTTGGTCTCCATTTCATGTGAATGACTTGGTTCTAGTATATGATTCCAGATACAAAAAAAGAAGACAGAGAAAATTTCTTCCAAAATGGATGGGGCCTTAAAAAATAGTAGTTGTGCATGAAAATGGTACGTACCGACTGGAGGAATTGGATGGCACTCCCATTACGAAATGGGTCAACCACGACAAGTTGAAGATTTTCCAAGCACCAGAATAGTCTACTCCGAGGACGGAGTAGAAGCTAGGAAGGGGGAAGATGTCGACACTAAAATTTTCCTCCGTAATTTCTATTTCATTAATGTATGTATTAGGAATAGGATGTTGTTAAGTATAATTAGTAGTAGCATCTGATAGAAGATAGCGGCGCCGTCAGTACGATGCCGCCAATAATGTGGAGTACGGTAACAGTCAAAGTACAATAGGAATGTTGTAAAAAGTAAATATTTGTCGTAAGTGGTCCGGTAATGTTAAAATGTCAAAGTTTGGGTAATTAGAGAAGTAGGGTCTATATGATTAGGAATTAGAAATATTATATTGGTAATAAGGACAAGGAGTGAGGTCATAAATATTTTGTGTATTTTATTTGTAAAAATTCTAAAAATGTGGAACCCATGTAAAATGATAAGGTTTATCTTATCTTAAAAGATAAGCTTACATGTACAGATAATAGTTAAGGTATGGAATATGATTCATTAGAGTGGATTTCTTATCCTATCTTAGAGATAAGATGGATAAGCCTGGAAGTTCTATAAATAGAGAGGCCACCCCCCCTCATTTAGCATAGAAAGAAGTAGTAAGAAATATTGTATGAAGTGTGTAAAGGAAGCCATCAGTTTAAAGGTGTGTTGAAGAAGTGTAATTGTAAAGTTTCTCCCATAGTATTGGTGGAAGGCAAGTGAAGTAAATAACACTTGAAGTACCTTATGGGTGAGATTGTAACAATTTCATGTTAATATTATAATTTACTTTGATATTTCCGATTTGTCATCATTCCGTCTTATCATAGTCGATGGTATTCTTGTGTTATGTTTGTTGTTCTGTTTCCATATTACATCCACCAAACTAAAGGCTGTGCATTAGTAAATAATCATAGCACGAGGAGTTCCCGGTGAAGAATTATCATAGTGCCGGATTGGTGATGACAAGACAACGACGCTTTGTGGGGTGTTCATCTTAATCTTCGCAATCGATGTCATACCCGACTTTTAGTTCTTCTCAAACTCACTTTTCTTGATAGCTGATGTAAAAAATTAAGTACTCCAAGATTCTTTTACAAACCAGTTCATCGAAGACAAGGTTGTCAATGTTACGTAGCTCATTGAGCAGTGAAAAGTAGAACCCAAAGCTTTCAGGAGCTTCTAGATGGTGTTCTACGGCTTGTGAGTTAAAGTTACAGCTTTCAGTAGTCTTGATCATATCATTCACGCTTGTCATTCTATGTGGCTTTGATAGATTATACATTGACTTAGTAGAGGATTCGTCTTCAGGCAACTAATGGTGCATTTTTTTAAAATTATGCAGGTGAATTTCAGGCTTCACGAGGAGCTCTCTAGGAGATTGGAGGATGAGTTTTCACTCATAGCATGTATTGTTAAATCAACCTCACTGTGTGTTTGGTAAATAGATAGTGGGGTGTCATTTCATATGATAGGAGTTAGAGAGTACTTCTCTAGTTACAAGGAGGAGGACACTAATATCTAGATTTCTATGGGGAACTTGTCCAAGCTCAACCCAGTTGGGAAAGGGACTGTTCAGTTTCAGAGGGAGAATGGAAAGATAGTTCCACTTCATGATGTCTTGCATGTGCCAAGCTTAGGTATGAATCTGATTTCTGTATCTATTCTTCAGGATAAATGGTATAATGTACTTTTTAGAGGGACACATGTGTTGATTAAGCATAAGGATTGGAAATCACCCGTAACTATTGGAGTTAGGAGTGGTCGCCTTTATAGCTTAAAGTTTGATACTCCTAAGGAACTTATGAGTAGCAGTAATCCTAGAGATCTTGGAGAGCTATAACATAGGAGGATGGGCCATATTCATCATGGAGCACTTAAATTGCTTCGTGAGACAGTGACATGTAATCTAGAGGTGAGCACAAAGCATGATGATATATGTAAGTGATGTGTGTTGTGGAAGTTTAGGACAACATCTTTTCCAAGGAGTGACACTAGATCTGAGGGTGTTCTTGATCTAGTACACTCAGATATATGTGGGCCAATGTCAACGAAGTCTCTCCGAGGTTACAAGTACTATGCTATTTTCATTGATGATTTCTTGAGGAAGACCTGGATGTACTTCTTGAAGACCAAGGATGAGGTTTTCAGTCGTTTCCAAGAGTTCAAGGCTCTTGTAGAGAACTCGATAGGAAGAAAGATAAAGGTTCTTTGGTTAGACAATGGAGGAGAGTACATAGGGAATAAATTTCAGGATTTCTATACCAGAGAAGGAATAAAAAGAGAGTGGGTTGTTCCTTACAATCCACAGCAGAATGGAGTTGCTGAGAGGAAGAACCGTTCTATATTGGGGGTAGCAAGGGCTTTGCTACATGATAAGGACATGCCCCACTACCTATGGGTAGAGGCGTGTAGTACATCAGTTTACATTCAAAACATGGTTTTGCAAAAGGTACTAGGGAAGATGACACCAGAGGAAGCTTTCACAGGGAAGAAGCTAGATGTAAGTCACTTCAGGATATTTGGGATTTTGGCATATTGTCATATTCCAGAAGATACACGTACTAAGTTAAATTAGACTGTAGAGAAGGGGTACCTTGTTGGGTATAATGAAACTTCAAAGGCATATAGGATTTTTATTTCAGGGACTAGAATAATTATTTCAGACGTGATGTCAAGTTCATGGAGGACAAAGTGTTTAGAAGGTCCAGAGATTTTCCAGCAGATGATCAAAGTGAGCAGCCAACAAAAGGTCCAAGTACAGTTACTAGTACAAGCATAGACTCAGGTAGTGAAGATTCACATAGTATGGAGCAATTGGTGTAGTAGGATATACATCTAGAAGATATAGAGGTTGATATTTCATCCTCTACAGTTGGCAGCAAGAACCGTGAGGTTCAACAGACACAGAAGGAATACTCAAGAGTTTTTGGGTAGCTCCTAGGAGTGAGTACGACACACGAGGAGAGACCATCAGCCATGTATCAATGACTATGTTGCATTAGTTAGCCATGTTGGTGGATAGTGAACCTTCTATCTATCAGGAGGTTTCACAACATCAAGTGTGGCAAGAAGCAATGGTTGAGGAGTATACTTTCAATTATGCAGAATGATGTGTGGGAGGTAGTGCCTAGACCAACAGATACGGCAGTGGTTGGATCACGTTGGATCTTCAAGATAAAGCATGGTGCAGATGGTAGCATCGAGAAATACAAGGAAAGGTTTGTGGCAAAGGGGTTCTCTCAGAAGGAGGGAATAGACTACGAGGAGACATTTTCTCCATGGTCAAGTATAATTCTATATGAGATGTAATCTCATTTGCAACAAAAATGGGATGGCAGATCCATCAAATGGATGTCAATACAACATTCCTTAATGGTGAATTGAAGGAGGATGTATACATAAAACAACCGGAAGGCTTTGTAGCACACAAAAAAGAGACCCACGTGTGTAGATTGAAGAAATCCTTGTACAGACTCAAATAGGCTCCTAGAGAGTAGTATGAGCGCATTGATACATACTTGCAGGAAATGGGCTTTGTGAAGAGTGAGGCAGAAGGTAACCTCTACTACTTGGTGGTTGGGGGTGAGGCTCTCATTCTTGTTCTATATGTAGATGACTTGTTTCTTACATGTACACTAGGCTCATAGAGGATTACAAGAGGGACCTTGCAGAAGAGTTCGAGATGAAGGATTTGGGACTTATGCTCTATTTTCTAGGCATGGAGGTGTGGCAAACATATGGAGATATTTTCCTTGGTCAAGGGAAATATTACATTGAAATCTTGAAGAGATTCGAGATGGAAGATTGCAAAGCCATGTCTACACCTATGATCACTAATTGGAGGAAGATAGATACATCTAAGGAAAAAGATGTAGATCCCACCTTATACAGGGAGTTAATTGGTTCGATCATGTATTTGGTCAACACCAGGCCGGATATAGCATTTGCAATAAACTCTCTTAGTCAGTTCATGGTTGAGCCAAAGAGAGTGCATTGAACAACGGCTAAGCATGTGTTGCATTATTTGTGTGGTTCAGTTGAGTATGGGATTAGATATGTTAGAGGTGAAGGAATCAAGTTAATAGGCTATACTGACGCAGATTGGGCAAGTAGTAAAACAGATAAAAGGACCACTTCAGGGTGTTGTTTCAGTTTAGGATCAGGTGTTGTTTCTTGGTTCAATAGGAAGCAGAAGTCTATGGCTATGAGTTCATTAGAAGTAGAATACATTGCAGCTAGCATGGCGACATGTGAAGCTATATGGCTTCGGAACTTGCTAGTGGGCTTGTTTGGTCAGAAGGTTGAGACTACTATGATACACTGTGACAATCAGAGTTGCATCAAGTTGTCTGAGAATCCAGTGTTTCATGATAGGTCTAAACATATAGATATCAGGTATCACTTCATCAGGGATTGTGTACAATGAGGTATTGTTCAGCTACAATACATACCTACAGAGGAGCAGGTAGTAGACATTTTGACTAAGGCATTGGGGAAGGCAAAATTTATCTTCTTCAGAGATAAGATGGGTGTTGTGCAGAACATCTTCCTCGCTAAGAGGGAGTGTTAGTTTGTTAGCTTGGATAGATGTTTTTTCCATTTGCTAAGATTTAGATAATAGTTAGCTTATTGTTGAAAATGAATTAATTATTTTCTAATTATTGATTTCCTTTAGTGACACATTGCAACCAAAGTTTTTATGGTTGTTAAGTTTTTATGTATCTCATCCATCGATTGATTAATCGATTCAGGCCGTTGGTTTTCCAATGAGAGTAGTATAAAAGGAGGTCATTGGGAATTTGGAGTACACAAGTTTGGAGAAGCATTTGTAGTGCTAGCAAATGAGTTTGTAAGTTTGTAGTGATAGCAAATAGTCTTGCAGTGTTAGCAAGGGTGCATTGATAGTGTTGGGGATAACAGTAAAGGAATATCAGTGGGAGAAGTTGGGATATTGTCAGAGTTCTGCCAGTAAGAGGCAAGGATCTTTGTATCTCTTAATTTTCTGAAGTTAATATAATTCCTCATCTGTAGAACTGGTTTTCCCTTAGGGGTTTTTCCAGGGAAAATTTGTCTGAAAATATTGTGTTCTTTGTGTTATGCATTTCTTTCCGTATTTTTATTAGTGAAGTTGCAGTTGTGTTATTTTTCAATATTAGCTGTGAATTAGTTTTTGGCAGTCAAATAATCTTGTAAGATAGGAGATTAATAGTCAGTGACTGTAATAGAATTTTCACAGACAATAGCCAATGCATGAAATTTGGGGAAGAACTACTATAATTTTAGGCCTTTTATCCAGAGAATGGCCTGATATGCAAGTTTAGTGGTTTTTGGATCAGTCTTCCAGTTATTTATGCATGGATATCAAAGCATTAAATTCCATTACTTGAAGGTAGGTTAGACATATATACTTGTGCGAGAGTAATTTTTATTGTTTTATTTACTAAGATATGTGATAAAAATGCCATAGCTGAAATCCTTTGAGTTTATGAATCCCATTATTTGGTCATAAAAGCTTGGTCCCCCTGATTTAATCCACTTACCAAAAAATTTTCATTCAAACTAGTCTTCTTCAGAATGCCACACTTACCGCTGCATTTTTGGGATTCAAAATGTCTTGCGTCCATTGAAAATGTCTTCAGAAGATTCATGAATGTTAATTCCCACACCACATATTTCACTCATACAACATATGCTCAAATCTTTGTTGATTTATACACCTCAAAGACCACTCCTACAAACATTGAGCTAAAAGTTCAAGATAGAACATGGACCTAACCCCTTGATTATGAAGGAATTCCCTTCAAATGTAGAATATGATTCCATTTTGAGGCATATTGATGTAGATTGTTAGATGGCGAAGTGAAATAATGAGTGAAACACATGGTGGAAAGATGCCCTCCCAGATAATTTTCTATTGGATGTTAATTCAAAGGAGGATTTAGACTCAAATATAGATTTGAAGGACTTGGTGGATTTTGTTCCTGAAGCACAACTAACAAAAATAATGGTGCTTGTTAAAACAAAAATTAATGGTGAAGAGGCTAAGGAGAATGTTACTCCTTTAAATGTTAATTTTCATCTGGTAAATTCTATGGAAGTCCTTCTACATGGTGGATTCAAACCTGAGGATAATGGACTCATGAATGAATACAAAATGTTTCATAAAAAAAGGATATTATAGAAATACCACTGCTCCTCTTCAAATGTCTCTCAAGTCATCGTTAGCATGATTGTCTTCTTTTGGTGTTAGTTTTTCCGGGTAGTTATTTTTGTCTTGATCCTTTGGTGCTTAATTGATAAAACTATGTTATCTGACCCTTACCTGGGTAGAGTCCTAGTTAAACAATATCCCCTTTATCCTCAGTTAAACAAAAATATTTATTACATCACCCACCAAGAAAAAATATTTATTAAATTCCACAAAATCATTCCAAAAGTAAATTTGGTAGAAAATCCTCAAAAATTCCAACTCATGATACCTCATTATAAAACTCAAAAGTATATTAACTTAATGATGCATGATTTTTTTAATATTAAAATTTCAGCCATCTATAACATAATAGGATACCTAATTGTAGTATAGATTTTACTAAAATTATGTAAGTAATTAAATAATGACCCTTTGCATAATATATTTCTTATTAAAATCTATCTAAATTAATAGATTGTGTAATGGTTCTATGCTATTTTGATTGTTACTATGTATGTTGGCTTTAGAGTTAATAGAAATAACACCTTTTAATACAAACCACCTTCTTATCTATTTGTTATCTAACAATAATGATAGTGTTGGTTTTAACAATGTGATTGTTATATGTACATGTTGCTTATAGTTCTTATATTAGATACCAATAACTTCATAAAATGAGTCCACCTTCTTTATGTAAAAGAACAATATGATTTGAGTATCTAACAATCAAAAAGAACTAAATTTAGATGTATAAAATGAAGTTTAATTATATTGAAAATACCAGTTTTAAATTTAAAATGAGGCCATCAAGTAAGACAAAACAATATACTTGTACACCAACATGCTAGAATATTATTTCTTCCAATGAAATTTCTACTAACATTTAGATGTATAAAATGAAGGGGAACTTGTGCTTGAAAAATAACTTCTTATATATTATAGTGCAATAGTTGGCCATTAAGTAAGACAAAACAATATAGTTTAACCATGCTAAGACATATTATTAAACAAGGTTCTAAATCCAATGAAAATTCTACTATACATAAAATACAACTTTTGAGGGAACTCTGTGCTTTTGTAACTATGAAAAAATGGTTTATTATCCCATTAATAAACTGCAATAGTTCCAAAGAACAACTTATTGTATAGACATAAAAACAAGGTCTTAAATCCAACACGCATTTAAGTAATTTCATTATCATATAGTGAAAGATAAAAAAATATAAACTTTTATGAACTCTAATATTTTCTATAATAACAAATGAACAGAATTAGTTATCAGTTATACTCCCACATTATTGGGAAAACTTGTTTATCCACCATTTCATAACTTGTATATATCTAGAACAAATGTCTTTATATTTAAAATGATAACTTGGTAGAATTTTTAATTTTACAAAAATAAAAATATTGGTATTAACTTTAGAGGATACTAATATTCATGATAACAGATAACAGAATTAAGTTAAGGGTTTTGAGTTATAGGTCCCCATAACCTTGGGAACATTCATACAAAAGATCATTAACATTATAGCTGAAATAAAAAAGATTCAAGTTAGATATTTAAACCAAAATATCTTTACCAAAATTTGTAAAATATGCCTTCTTCAGTTAAATACTTGTGTATTAACTTTAGTTTCCTTATCAGCTTGATAGTAACTGTCAACTATAATCTATCTCTTATGTTAAAAAATCTTTGAATATTGTGCTCCTCATTAGTACTTATATTTGACTGGTCCAAAAAAGGTCCTTTGATAAGGTTTTTACTTTAAGTAAGGGTTGTGAAAGGTCCCCATAACCTTGTACATTCATCAAAAGATATTAACATTATAGCTGAAATAAAAAAATTCAAGTTAGAAATTTAAACCAAAATATCTACCAAAAGTTATAAAATATGCCTTCTTCAGTGATAGACTTGTGTTTTTTAAGTTTCCTTCTCGGATTGAAGTTGTCCACTATATCTAACTCTATCTATATCCTTTGAATTTGTGCTCCTCATTAGTATTACATTTGACTGTTCCAAAAAAGGTCCTTTCTTGGTTTTTACTTTAATTTGAGACACTAGATCCCACATATCTATATCGCTTCCCCATACAACTAAAATATTCATGAAGTAGGTTTTATTTCAAAAACCATTAATGAACTTCTGATAACAAGCCTTAAACATGGTTCCCTCCCAAAGGATAGATCCCACAATCTTTGTTCTATGTTTCTAGTAGGAACGTAATGAATTCTTGAGCCTATATTTTAATTATATTCATGAGGTTGTGTTGAGTTATGGATCTACATAGCTTAAAAATGGGATGCTTTGTAGGTTTGTTGGTTTACACAATAACCAATGTCGGTTTCCTAGAAGGATCCGACATTAGTATGGTAACTGGCATCAGTTATCTGTGCATTCATGTTTTTATATTTAACATGGATCAGATCTGATGCTTGGTTATAAAGGTGATCGAAGGGTTGTAAATGCATAGCTAAGTTACCCTAATATTCTTATAATCTAGAAAACTAGGGTTAGAAGCTAAGATTTGATGATTAGAGAAAGAAGATTTTCTTGGAGAAAGATTAGAGAAGATTGTGAGGAAAAATTACTGTACATTAGTGAGAGGTGTGGAAGATTGAAAATATTCATTGTATATCCTCTGTTAAGCAATAATAATAGATTGGTTTTTTTTTTTGGTGGATGTATCCCATAATGGGTGAACCATGTTATATCTTGTGTAATTTTATTCTAGTTTAATTTTTGTGTTTATTGATTCTATGCTTCAATTGAATATAGATATGTAAAAAACTAGTGTGTGTCTAATGCCAACAAATAGTATCAAATATTTTTTGTTTGAGGGTTTTGTGTGTTGAAATATTTACTCAGAGAGGGATTTTTGATTGAGTGGGAACACAACAATGGTAGAAGATGGGAAATACAAAGTGGAGAAATTTGATGGCCATAATTATACATTATGGAAGATGCAAGTGGAAGGTTATCAGTATCAGAAAGATCTATATTTACCATGGGATGCAAGTGCAAAGCTTACAAAGATGATTGATGAAGAATGGAAGATTCTCGACATAAAGGTTATATGATCGATAAGATTGACCTTGACAGCATCTTTAGCTTTGAATATTACTGAAGCTATAACCACAATAGAGTTGATGAAATATTTAGATAATTTATGTGAAAAACCAAGTGCTTCAAATATAGTTTATTTGATGAATAAATTATTTAATTCAAAAATGAAAGAAGGTGGATCTGTATCAAGCCATTTGAATGATTTCCATTGCATTGTAAATAAATTAAAATCAGTTCATATTCTATTTGATGATGAATTGAAATAAATTTTATTCTTATGATATTTTCCAGATAGTTGGGATAACGTGGTAATGTATGTCAGTAATACAACATCTGCTACTAATGTTTTGAAGTTTGATGATGTTGTTAGTATAATAGTGAATGAATAAATATGTAGGAAAATTACAAGAGAGTCATCATCTAGAAATGTTTTAAATATAGAAAGCAGGGGAAGGAAGAAGGAGAGATCCAAGAGCAATAAAAATAGGAAATCAAAGTATAAGATGGGCATATCTAAATCCAGAGGTAGAGGAATAAATTTCTAGAATTGTGGAAATAAATTACATGCAAAGAAGGATTGTTGGTTCAAGGAAAACAAAGATAATATACTAGACAAAGGTACAGAAGAAAATGTTACAATTGAGGTAATTTAAGATGCCTTTATTCTCTCCTTCAATAATAAAAGAGAATCTTGGGTTTTAGATTCAAGAGCTTCTTTCCATGTTATCCCTAATAAGGCTTATTTCAAAAATTATGTCCAGGGTAATTTTGGGCATGTTTATTTAGGAGATAATGAACCATGCAATATTAATGGTAAAGGGGAAGTTCATCTAAAATTGCAGAATGGAAATAAATGGATATTGAAAGATGTGAGTTATGTGCCAAGTCTTAAGAGAAATCTAATTTCTGTAGGACAAATAGGTTAAGTTGGTTACATGGTTACATTCACAACTGACTCTTAGGAATTTACCAAGGGAGCTCTTGTTGTGGTAAGAGGCAAGAAGGTAGGAACGTTGTCTTTTTCTACCTGTATTACTGATTCCTTTTCTATTTTATCTATTTCAGATTCAAATGCAAGCATTTGGCATAATCTGCTAGGCCATATGAGTAAAAAGGGATTGCAGATATTAAAGGAAAAGGGTAAGTTATTATATTTGAAACAAGTAGATCTTGATTTTTGTGAGCATTGTACATTTGGAAAGAAAAAGAAAGTGATATTTCTTAAAGTTGGGGAAATAAAGGAGTAAAAATTGGAGCTTGTGCACCCAAATGTGTGGGGACCATCCCAGGTAGCTTCTCATGGAGGATCCCAATATTATGTGACTTTCATTGATGATGCCACTAGAAAGGTATGGGTTTATTTTATAAATTGTAAATTTTATCTTTTTGATACTTTTAATAGATGGAAATCCCTTGTGGAAAATGAAACCAATTTAAAGTTAAATTGTCTTACATCTAACAAAGGTGGTGAGTATTGTAGTAAGGCTTTCAATGATTACTTTTCAGTGAATGGAATACACAATGAAAGAATGGTTCCTAGAACACCATAGGAGAATGATGTGGCTGAAAGAATGAACAAAAATATCATTGAACATGTAAGAAGTATGTTGGTGCTCTTATTTGTTTCAACCCATTTTCCATTATTTCCCTCTGATCTGTGTGTTCTGAAACATTTTTTCTCTCGATGTGGGTGTTCTGAAAGCTTCTACCTCCATTTGAAATGCTTCAAATTGTTTGCAGAATCTGTTGTCATATCCCTCCTTGAAGGAGTCTTTGAGTTTTCCCTGTTCTTGCCCTAATTTCTTCAAAATCTGTGGGCTTTGTCATTTTCCCTATCTTTCCCCGACCATGGAAGCTTGAGAATGATAAATTTAGATTTGTATGCCTTTGAAAATCCAAACCCATGGTCAAAAGATGCTCGAAACCATGATTCACTTGGTTTTGTTTCAAAAAAATTCATCCTTAACGAAAAAATTAGGTTATCAACATGAATGATGAATTTCTGTGTTTTTGATGGTTTGACGGGTGTCCTTTTCCTGTCAAAATTCTTCCTCAGCATTCGGTAGTCACATGGATTCTTTTGGATTGGTCAGGGGACGGCGGGCGTATGCTTTTAACTTATCACTTTTTACTTTTTTGGCAAAAAGGCAAATTTGGTCCCGTGGCTCCGCTCATTTCTAGTTGGTTCTTTTGGTGCTTACGTGGCTTCTTCTAATTGGATGGGGTGTGGCGGGTTTTTTTTTGAACTTGTTCCTTTTGGCTACTTCAGAAAAAGGAGGACACGTGGAAAAAGATAATGACAGAGATGCGGGCCTTTGGAGGTAAGCTGGATGTTTTACCCTTTTGGCAAAATTCTAAATTGTAAGCATGCCCCCGCCAAATGGTTTTTAAACCTTAAGGTTTTTGAAGCTGTGCCATAACGACAAGTGGTGAGCCCATGCTCATTCAAGGTCTCAAATTTTGGGGATCATCTCAAGATGCGCCATTGTGACACATGGCAGTTGAAAAGTCAAAGGGGCGGGGAAGCGGACCATCAGAGGCAAATTTGATTTTTTGCCCCTTGATGTTCAAATGACTAAAATCATCAAAATGACCCATGGGCCCGATACAAAAAAGTCAAAACTTGTTCCAGTCAATGGTGGAGGTGCAGACCCTCGGGGGAAATTTGGAAATTTTTCCTTTTAGGAGAACATAGTTAAAAGTGAAAAAGGAAGTGCGGTTCCGATGGGGGGACCCACATTGGGGACATGTGTCATACTCATTTTTGAAGGGCGGAGTCGCAGAGAAAAATGTGAAAATTTTACATTTTCCAAAAGTTGTAAAAGGAAAAAGGAACCCGTAAGCCCGCTCTAAAATTAAATCTTCCATGTGGACGACCCAAATTCAAAGTAAAGATCAATGGCAGTTGTGTCCTGAATTTGATTGCTGCCCCCCCCCCCCCCCCCCCATTTTTACTAAAAATCTCTTAGAAGTATGAGTCTTCATGATTTATTGGTATTTCCTACACGCCAAATAAAGAGGGGAGTTAATTTTGATATCTACATTTGGTGGGGGAGATCTGGAGACGTCTATCACCATTAAAATGATCTGGCTATTGTGCTCAATATGATCTTCCGTTTTTCTTCTCCTGAGTATGCAAGGAACCAGATTTGACATATTAGGGGTGGAAGTGGTTGGCGAGTTGAAGAAAAGATGATCTACCAAAAGGAGGAGTTGAATGCGGGAGATATTCGAAAAGATCTTCCCCCTTGAAATACCTAACCAACTTTTTATAGATTTGATTCTGGGAATCACGATCGAGATCATGGTGAAGCACTGATGCACTTAATGTTTAGGTTTTTTTGGGGGGGGCAAACTCTATGGAAAATGCTATAAATTACATGAGTTTATCATGCAAATGGTTGGAGTGTTAGGGGTCGGGACTGATTTTTTTAATCTAAAAAAAGGTTGATAGAGCCCATTCTTTTTGAGAAGCTATTTGAGAATCCTGTATATCTCTTTTGAATTGAATTTGACCATGTCAAGGTGGTTGCGAGTGTACAGCCATTGACAAGCTCTGAGATTGTTCTAGAAACTTTCCCCTGCTGATAAATTTTATCAAACTCGAGTTATTTTGTGTTGATCTTATACAAAATGTGTTTTTTTTTATTTATGAATGTCTGCAAATAGTTTTTCTTGTTCTTAGTTGCAATATTGTATCAAAATCTATCTCAATCACATAGGTTTCAATCCTTTTGATAGTTTAGTGGCATCTGTAATTTCATTTCTCAGAAGAGCCTTCATTTGGGAGTGAAATAAATGATTTAAAATCACTTTTCTTTCATCTGTTGACAGAGATTTTTTGTAAGCCTTTAGGTGTACCTCAGGCATGATTGGGCTCAGATCTTGATCACTTTGTTGGGTTTTCCAACTCAAGCCTTCATGTTATAATCTCATAGATTGTATGAAAAAGTGCTAATTTGGGCCTCCATTGAAGCACATATTCTGGTTAAAGAAACATTTTAGCTGCTTTGTGGCATTCTGTTGATTTATTTTTCCATTTTGTAAAATCTCTCAAGGATCTGGTGAATCAATGTTCATCCTATCTCACCTCCCACAAAAATCTATTTAAAAACATCCAATCTTACTCGTACTACCCATGTTTGTGCTGTGTGTATACAAATGCATAGTTTCTATTACCAAAGCATGCAGAAACAATCAGGATTTCAAATGTCTCTAGTGGCCTGAAACTTTGTCTAGAAAATATCTCCATTATCTAGAGTGACAACTCGTGAGAGTTAGATTTTGTTGCATTGATCATATTTTCTTCAAGTTTTCTCTTTAACAACTTCATAAGGAAGGATATCTCTATCTCCTCCATAAAGAATAGGCTACAAAAGGGTTCTCTTACCTTGGTTGAAAGGCACAACCTAAAATAGTGAGGATAGATCAAATCCTCTTGAGGGTGCTACCCATTTCTCCACATCTGAGTGACAAAAGGCCAGTTAGATCCCATCCCTAACTAGAAAATGACTCATTATGATCTATCTGTCTCTAAGATTCCTGTCAATACTTGTGATGCTTGCTCAGACATTGAGGGAGAATCAATTTGGGTACCAATACGTAAGTTGCGCCCTTGTCGGGGAACTAATTTGAGTTGCTGAGACTAATTTTTTGATTAACAACACTACCAGTTCATATCTACTTAGCCTATCAACAATACCTAAGTTGGAGCCATTTCCAGGACATAGTGATTGTAGTTCATATTCAGACCCTGGTAAACACTTCTTGTATGCTCAAAGTGCTAATACATCTTTTTCAGGCATCATCTTGTGTTCCACACCTGTAAGAAGTGTTCAAAGTTACAAGTTCTATGTGCAATACTTCCATTTGCTACAGTTATTGCACTAAGTTTCATTGATAAATTTGAGTAAAGAAAAGTCAGATCTTTACATTTCTAGTTTCTAGTATTGATAAACATTTGAAAAATCATATTTTAGTGCATTTGCACAACTAAGGTGGAAATCCTTAGTGGTGACTCGCTATTGATCTGATTCTTGATGAGTACCAGTGTTTTAACCTCTGTTCAAGTGAGATTTGTTACTAAACTTTTCAAAGCTGGAAGGAAGAAGATCTTTCTTTGTTAGGGATGCTGCTAGGACATTATTTCCAGAGTTAGGAAAAGCAAAATCAGAAGGAAGAAAATCCTAGAGAGTTGTGGGAGATTAGTAGACAAGAAGAGGGATATCCATTGATGAAAGTGATCAGCCTATCATTGAATACTACTATTCAAGTGATTCTGAATAAGGTAGTCTTTTTGTGGAATTAAATTCTCCCATCTGGAGAGGGGCCTTCATTTGATTTTGACAATTTTGCTTCTCATTCTGCCCTTATCTTTTCAGAAGTTGATAAGGTTTTCTAAGAAACAAGGCCTTTAGGGGATATCCATTTTGGAATTTATACTCCTGTGTTTCAAAGACCCTCTGCCCCTTATCAATTTATCACCCCCTCTAGGGTCACCTCCTCAAAACAACATGGTCATGTCCCCACCCAGACCTCCATTTTTTGTAAATACCTTTGGACCTATAAATTTTGTAGGGATGGCTGGTTATCTAAATGCAGTTCCTCAAGATGTAAGAAACAAACTACCAAAGTTCCAAGGAAACAATGCTATAACTGGTGATCAACATCGAAAGATTTTTATCAATATGATGGAAGACTTTGAGATTGAACATGAAGGATGTATATATCAAGTTATTTATCCATACATTGGAAGAGGATGCGAGGGACTGGTATAAAGATTTGCCAAATAATTCCATTGATTCCTAGATAGAGATGAGAAATGCATTTAGATTGCAGTATGGTGATAGAACTGACCCTAGGTTTCTACTATTAGAATTTGAAAATATCAAGAAGAATCCTAATGAGTCAGTACATGATTTCAACACAAGGTTTAACAAAACCTTGAAAAGATTTCCTGTTAGGATAAGGTCATGTGATGAATCATGTTTGATCAAATATTTAGATGCATTCAATAAAAAGGCTGCATATTACTTGAGAAGACAAGAACCCTAACAATTTTAGGTAGGGCTTCACTATGGCTTTGCAAATAGAGAATAACATCAAGGTAATTAGAAATCCTCCAATAAGGAAGGGTGTAAAACTAATTAACCTAGAAAAACCTCAAACAAGCAAGGCTGCTAATTTGGAGGAAGTTGTGAAAATTTTGGTAGGGGCTGTCAAAGAAATATCATAAAAACTATCCTGCAATGAAGGGACTCATGGGTAGAGTTCACAAGGTCAGCACAAGCACCGCAAGGCCAAGATAGGTTCACAAATCACCAAAGATATGATGACAGAGGTAAGGGACCTGTTGGTTTTGGAAATAGGCAGTCCCAAGCTAGGGATAACAAAATGGTACCTAATCCTTTGGCTTCCAAAGTTTTCATTGTGGAGGAGAAAATGTCATTGATTGGTGTGACAAATGTTTCATGCCCCATGCTCCTTGTGAAGAAGATCAACAACAACAACAAGAAGAAAGTTGATGATGATAATGATGATGATTTGATACATGATGGGTTGTCGCCACGAGCTCACAAAAAAGGGGAAACTTCAACTGAAGTAATAAGTGCATCCAAGATTGCTACCACTTTTTAGGACTGCATTCATAGGGTACCTATTCTTCCTCCCTCTCATTCTTTAGAAGTAGATACTATACAAGATTTTGAATTTCCCAATAATGACTTTGAATATTTAAGGGATTTAATGATAAAGAAGTATGATGGAGGAATTCCATCTGAGGAAGATAGAGAGTTACTGATGAATGTTGTTGTTTCTCAGGAGAAGGAATATAACACAAGAAGTAAGGTTGTCAAAGGGACATGGCCTCAAGCCAAGGAAAAAACTAAACCTTACTTTCAAAACATTCCTAAAGTGTCATGATCCTAAGAAAAGATGAATGTAACAAGGCAAGGATCACTATAAACCCAAAGAAGCAGTATCAACACCACACCTCATGCCTAAGCTATCAAAAATATTGTAATGGGTAGTGAGTGATGTCAGAAATCCTTACAATGAGTTACCTTGCCATCAACATGTTGCACTGCCAAAGAATGATCCAAAACTAACACTGGGCTCCACCAGTTTTAAGCTCCCCCATCAAGAGATTTCTTTTCAACATGCCAAAAGTTGCTCAAAATTACTGAGCATAAGAAAAGATCATCTCAATACTTGGGATTGACAAGAGAGATACACTACACCTGCTAAAGAAAAATGCTCAAAACATTGTGAAGCACTCCACCAATGCATAAGGTATAGAAATAGAGGAGCAAGTAGGCATCAAAATGAGCTGAGAGGAGCCACACCTGTGGAGTCCTCTCATTTGGGAACATCATATGGTCACCTCCACGAGCTGATCATATGGATCCACCTTCAAATCAACTACGGATGGATGAAGAAGATGCTTGCATATGACTTGGTGCAAAATGCTACAATGGGTGCATGTAAAAGAACATCATGAAATGTTGTGCCTCTAGAAGTTGATCATGAATGACAACTAAATATCTAAAGTTTAATAATCCTGCATATGGGAAGATGTAGAACTACTATGTGAATGCTCATAGAGGTCCTCAGTTGTGAGTCGAGCGAGCAAAAAAATGAGCTCTGTGAAAATGTGTGATCCTAATCCAAGTAGTTTTCTTGAAAGGTTGATATCAGTGATTGTTGAACTCCACTGTGCACATGTGGGAATAAAGTTATCTAGATAGTACCCTGTCAAGTGCCTGCCAATGAGTTTTCCACTAGATGATGACCTATAGCCACCATCCAAGCATGTGAGGGAAGCCTGAATGTCAAGTGGTATGTTTGCCAAAAAATCCATGCAACTGAGAATAAGTAGGATACACAACATGTGATACTGTAATTGGCACAGATTGTGGAAGAGCATGCAATAACAAGGCCTCATAGGTTTAGAAGCATAAAAAGCAGGTTCATGCTCATAGACTAACAGATCAATGTCAGTGGGTACAAGAGCAACAAACTGCAAGTGGACTAGGAGCATGGATATGGTTGTCCACAATATGATTGGTGATGCTGTGGGCTAGCACGTTTGTTCTGAAGGGAGTGTATTATTGTATCCTTATCATGAATGAGTGATTGTAGAAGATAATTTTTCTTCGTGAGATATCTATTTTCTTCCAAAACTTTTAAAATATCCTCTTGAATTCCACATACTTTAGAGAAAAGCATATCATTGTAAAGCAAGTCAGGAAATTGTATGGCACAAAAAATCAGTGAATGAAACAATACAAGCATGTAGTTTGGGATCCCATTGAGATGTTTGATTCATTTAACATTATGCATCATGATAGGAAGTTCAATGATTTGGCAGAAAAACTTGCAGTACTAGGATCTCGGTTTGATAATTGTGTAATGTCCCCATATTGCGAGTATGATGTTGAAGTGTTAACTAGGCCATCTATACCTGACAATATTAAGCATTGGCAGGTTTTTGATGATGATGCTCAGGTCAGAAGATTTGTGCAGAACAAATAGGAGTTTGTTGATCAAAATATTGATTGGGAGCCAATGGTGTGCACAGCAGAGGGTAAAGAAACCTTGTTTGGTAAAGAAATCATTCAACTAAAGACTAATACCATTCCTATAGGGCTAGTTACTCTTGAGTCTAACTTTGATAATGTTGATCGCATTGTTAACAGATGCATGGCAGCCTCAAGGGATATTGAGGAGCATGACCTTGGCAGAAAGGAGAAACCAAGGAAAATTTGGTTAGGAAGCAATCTCAGCAAGGAGGAGAAGTAGTCCTACATCCAAATGCTGAAAAGGTATCATGATTGCATGGCTTGGACCTATTTTGAACTAAAAGCATATAGAGAGGACCTGTTTCAACATGAAATTCCCTTGGAGTCTAATAAAAATCCATTCAGGTAGAAGCAGAGGTCAATCAATCCAATCTTATCTCTTAAAATGTAAGAGGAACTAAAGAAGCTAAGATATGGAGGGATTATTCAACCCACAAGGTATTCTTCTTGGGTTACAAACCTAGTACCAGTCAGAAAGAAGAATGGTGACATTAGGCTGTGTGTTGATTTCTGAAATCTGAATAGAGCATCTATGAAGGATAATTATCCTTTACCAAATATGGAAAATATGATACAATTAGTGAATGGTTTTGAATTTCTCTCCACCCTAGATGGATTCTCTGGTTATAACCAAGTTGTAGTGAAGGAATCAGAAAGGATCAAGACAACCTTTACTACTCCTTGGGGAACTTATGTATATGTCAGGATGCCCTTTGGTCTGATGAATGTTGGAGCCACCTTTCAAAGAGCAATGGATGTTGCTTTTGCTGGTTACATCAATAAGTTTATTGCACTTTCTCAAGATGATGTAACTGTATTTTCCAGGAAGAGAAGTGATCACTTGCTACACTTGGAGAAGATGCTGATAAGATGTAGTGAATAAGGCATCTCACTCAATCCAAAGAAATGCCATTTTGGAGTGCAGAAGGAAAAATTGCTTGGTCACATTATGTCACAAGAGGGGGTGATGATTGATCTAGAAAGGGTGGAGACCATTAGTAAAATCCCAATCCTGAGAACCAAGAAGGGAATTCAATCCTTCTTTGGGCAGATAAACTTCATTAGAAGATTCATATCAAACTTTGCTGAGTTGACCATTCCAATCACTTCCATGCTAAAAAAGGACCAGGTCATCAAATGGGAGGATGCTGTCATCCAAGCTTTCAATGGGATCAAGGAGGAATTAAGGCATGCCCCTATTTTAGCAGCTGCAGACTATAAGAAGCCTTTCCAACTATTTTCTTTTGCTTCTGAGAACACTATTGCATATGTCCTGTTGTAGAAAGATGATGAAGGGGCTGAAAGGCCAATTTCCTTTTTTAGTAAGGCATTGCAGGGGGCCGAGATGAGATACACTATTATGGAGAAACAAGCATTTTCCTTGGTAAAAGAAACAAAGGTTTTCAAGCCTTACATTTTGAGTTATAATAATTTTGCTTATGTTCCCTACACTATGGTGAAAGACATCTTATTAGAGATGGAAGTATCAAGAAAAATATGCAGATGGGTGAACAAGTTGCAAGAATATGACATGGATATCCAAACCATGAAGCTGGTCAGAGGTTTGGACTTGGAGGAAGTTGTGAAATTTTCGGTAGGGGCTGTCAAAGAAATATCATAAAAATTAGCCTGGGTAGAAAAGGGAATTGGGTAGAGTTCACAAGGTCAGCACAAGCAACAAGGCTAAGATAGGTTCACAAATCACCAAAGATATGATGACAGAGGTAAGGGACCTGTTGGTTTTGGAAATAGACAGTCCCAAGCTAGGGATAACAAAATGGTACCTAATCCTTTGGCTTCCAAAGTTGTCATTGTGGAGGAGACAAATGTCATTGATTGGTGTGAAATTTTTTTCACGCCCCATGCTCCTTATAAAGAAGATCAACAACAAGAAGAAGAATTTGATGATGATAATGATGATGATGTCTACATGATGGGTTGTTCCATGAGCTCACAACAAGAGGCAACTTCAACTGAAGTGATAAGTGCATGGACTGCTACCACTTTTTAGGACTGCATTCATAGGGTACTTATTCTTCCTCCCTCTCATACTGTAGAAGTAGATACTGTACAAGATTTTGAATTTCCCAATAATGACTTTGAATATTTAAGGGCTTTAATGATAAAGAAGTATGATGGAGGAATCCCATCTGAGAAAGATAAATAGTTACTGATGAATGTTGTTGTTTCTCAAGAGAAGGAATATAACACAAGTAAGGTTGTCAAAGGTATAGGGCCTCAATCCAAGCCAAAATCTCCCTTACTTTCAAACATTCCTAAAGAGGCTCCTAAGAAAGATTCATTTGCCAAAATTCCTGCAGTTCCAAACAAAAATTATACCCCTCCTCATGCCCACGCTGTCAAAAATCCTGTACCGCCTAGTGAGTGTGTTAGCTTTCCTTCCAATACTACCTTGCCATCCAATGTTTCCTTGCCAAAGAATATCCCATATGACATTGCCCAAGTTTTAAGTCAAATCAAAGTTTTTGTTCCAATTGTTGAGTTGCTTAGGATTCCTGAGCACAAGAAAAGAGCATTTGAATCTTGAAAGAGGGGAATATTGCCCTAGGAAAAAATATAAACATTATGGAGACTCCACCAGTCATAGAAGAATTTGAGGCGCCACGAGCATCAGAAGAGCTAGATGAACCACTTAAGGTTTATTTGGGAACATCCTTGGTAGATTCTTAGCTAAATGTGGACCCATTCTTCACTACCCTGATCATTAAGGATAGATTGCTACACAACTATATGTTTGATTTAGGGGCATCATGTAATGTTATGCCTCTAGAAGTTATGACTGAACTAAATATCAAAGTAACAACTGCATATGGGAAGTGCACTACTATGGATTCCAGAGAGGTGCCCGTTTTGGGGTGTGTGAAGGGTCTGGTGGTGCAACTTGTAGCCTATCCAGGTAGGAATTTGAAACTTGATGTAGTTATTGTTGATTGCCCAGCCAAGTGGGGTATGATGTTATCTAGAAAATGGGTTGCAAGTGTTGGTGTGATCGTTCAAATGGATATGTCCTATGCCACCATCCCAATTTAGGGCAGCCTTGTCAAGTTGTATGGGGAAAATAAGATGTTGCACCTTATTGAGGATCCTAACAATGCATCCTATGAGGTATTGTACACAAGTGTTAATGCTGATAATTTTGTAGGATTTTTTGATGGAAAAGAGCACAAGTTTGAAGAATGCAAGTGTCTTGAGTAGGCAAGCTCTCCTTGGATTTTTTTTTTTTTATGGAGCTTGCTCCAAGTTTGGAAATGGTGCTGGTGTTATTCTAATCTCTTCAGGCCAAGGAAAGTTTTCCTTTTCCTTCAAGCTCAACTTTGAGTGCACTAATAACATTATTTAGTATGAGGCACTATTGTTAGGTATGAGGGTTGTGTGGAAATATGGTGTCAAGGACATCATTGTCAAAGGAGATTCAAAATTAATTGTAAAGCAAGTCAGGAAATTGTATGGCACAAAAAATCAGTGAATGAAACAATACAAGCATGTAGTTTGGGATCCCATTGAGATGTTTGATTCATTTAACATTATGCATCATGATAGGAAGTTCAATGATTTGGCAGAAAAACTTGCAGTACTAGGATCTCGGTTTGATAATTGTGTAATGTCCCCATATTTCGAGTATGATGTTGAAGTGTTAACTAGGCCATCTATACCTGACAATATTAAGCATTGGCAGGTTTTTGATGATGATGCTCAGGTCAGAAGATTTGTGCAGAACAAATAGGAGTTTGTTGATCAAAATATTGATTGGGAGCCAATGGTGTGCATAGCAGAGGGTAAAGAAACCTTGTTTGGTAAAGAAATCATTCAACTAAAGACTAATACCATTCCTATAGGGCTAGTTACTCTTGAGTCTAACTTTGATAATGTTGATCGCATTGTGAACAGATGCATGGCAGCCTCAAGGGATATTAAGGAGCATGACCTTGGCAGAAAGGAGAAACCAAGGAAAATTTGGTTAGGAAGAAATCTCAGCAAGGAGGAGAAGTAGTCCTACATCCAATTGCTGAAAAGGTATCAAGATTGCATGGCTTGGACCTATTTTGAACTAAAAGCATATAGAGAGGACCTGTTTCAACATGAAATTCCCTTGGAGTCTAATAAAAATCCATTCAGGTAGAAGCAGAGGTCAATCAATCCAATCTTATCTCTTAAAATGTAAGAGGAACTAAAGAAGCTAAGATATGGAGGGATTATTCAACCCACAAGGTATTCTTCTTGGGTTACAAACCTAGTACCAGTCAGAAAGAAGAATGGTGAAATTAGGCTGTGTGTTGATTTCTGAAATCTGAATAGAGCATCTATGAAGGATAATTATCCTTTACCAAATATGGAAAATATGATGCAATTAGTGAATGGTTTTGAATTGCTCTCCACCCTAGATGGCTTCTCTGGTTATAACCAAGTTGTAGTGAAGGAATCAGAAAGGATCAAGACAACCTTTACTACTCCTTGGGGAACTTATGTATATGTCAGGATGCCCTTTGGTCTGATGAATGTTGGAGCCACCTTTCAAAGAGCAATGGATGTTGCTTTTGCTGGTTACATCAATAAGTTTATTGAACTTTCTCAAGATGATGTAACTGTATTTTCCAGGAAGAGAAGTGATCACTTGCTACACTTGGAGAAGATGCTGATAAGATGTAGTGAATAAGGCATCTCACTCAATCCAAAGAAATGCCATTTTGGAGTGCAGAAGGCAAAATTGCTTGGTCACATTATGTCACAAGAGGGGGTGATGATTGATCTAGAAAGGGTGGAGACCATTAGTAAAATCCCAATCCTGAGAACCAAGAAGGGAATTTAATCCTTCTTTGGGCAGATAAACTTCATTAGAAGATTCATATCAAACTTTGCTGAGTTGACCATTCCAATCACTTCCATGCTAAAAAAGGACCAGGTCATCAAATGGGAGGATGTTGTCATCCAAGCTTTCAATGGGATCAAGGAGGAATTAAGGCATGCCCCTATTTTAGCAGCTGCAGACTATAAGAAGCCTTTCCAACTATTTTCTTTTTCTTCTGAGAACACTATTGCATATGTCCTGTTGTAGAAATATGATGAAGGGGCTGAAAGGCCAATTTCCTTTTTTAGTAAGGCATTGCAGGGGGCCGAGATGAGATACACTATTATGGAGAAACAAGCATTTTCCTTGGTAAAAGAAACAAAGGTTTTCAAGCCTTACATTTTGAGTTATAATAATTTTGCTTATGTTCCCTACACTATGGTGAAAGACATCTTATTAGAGATGGAAGTATCAAGAAAAAGATGCAGATGGGTGAAAAAGTTGCAAGAATATGACATGGATATCCAAACCATGAAGCTGGTCAGAGGTTTGGACTTGGATAAGCTTATGGCTGAGAGAAACTTGCAAACTATTAAGGTAAATGAGGTAGAAGAAGGTAGGGTAGATGTTTTTGAAAAATTGACAAGTTCTGAGTGGTACAAAGATGTAATTTTTTTATATTAGACATCAAAAAATGCCCTGAGTATTTAAGTAAGAACCAGAAAAGAGACGTTAAGTTAGATTCCTAGAAATATGTCATTACTGATTATGGGTTAGCTTGGAAGAACCCTGAGGGATTTATCTTAAGGTGAATTATTGAAGATGAAGCCCCCAAGATAATTGTTGATCTTCATGGAGGAGTTTGTGGGGGGAACTTTGCTGGAAGAGTCACAACACACAAGATCTTGAGGGATGGTTATTGGTGGCTAACCCTCTTCAAAGATACAAATCTTTTGGTTAGAATATGTGAGAGTTTCCAGTGATTCTCTGGAAGACTGAAAGCTTCAGGCTTTCTTATTTTGCAGCCCGTATCAATTGAAGCCCCATTCAAGCAATGGGGGATAGATTTCATTGGTGAGATTTTAGACCCTTCAAGTGCTGGCCATAAGTGGATTCTTGTAGCCACTGATTACTTTACTAAATGGGTGGAGGAAATCCCCACCAAAAGAGCAACACACCAAATTGTCATGGATTTTTTGTTAAATCATATCATCTGTAGGTTTGGGGTGCCACTCAAGATTGTTGCTGACAATGTCATGAGCTTTAGAGCTAAACCTTTGGTGAAGATGTGCAAATAATATGGGATCAACTTGACATATGCATCTAATTACAATTCCCAAGGAAATGGACAAGCTGAGTCCAGTAATAAAAATTTGTTGAAGATTATCAGAAGAACCTTGGACTTGAACAAGAGAAAATGGGGTGAGTAGTTGAAGTTTTCTGTCTAGGAAGATCAAATTACTGTTAAAAGAGCCACTAGAAAGAGCCAATTTGAGTTGGTGTATGGAACTCAGGCACTACTTCCCCTGCATATGCAATTATCCTCATATTAGTTCATTCAACAATTGGTCGATCAAGAAGTAAGTCCATATGATGCTTGCATTAACCCGATTGTTGAACTTGATGACGAAAGGAGGGCATCCCACCAAAGACATGTAAAGTTTAGAGAAAAGATGAAGAATTTATTTGACAAGAAGGTCACTCCCAGAGCTTTCAATGTTGGATATTTTGTGCTACTATGGGATAAAAGGCATGAAGATAAGGGCAAGAATGGAAAATTTGACTCGTTATGGATGGGCCTTTACCCCATTGATATTATGATTGGTGAACATAACTTATTCTTGAAGGATTTGGATGGTGAATTTCTTGAGTTTCTTATTAATGGAAGGAATTTGAAACATTTCTTGGATTAATTCCCCATAATCAAGGTAAAAATCCTTTTTACAATGTATGGTTGGTTGTTTGTTTCTTGTCGTTTGTGTTTTTGCTCGTTCTGGTCCTTGGTGACCTAATTTTGCTGGTTTCTCTATTCATTCTTGGGAGATGGATTTATTTCTTTTCTTTTCAAGCTGACTCTGTCACCCAATGGATATTTTTGGCACTTGGTCTACCTTTTTTCTTGTGGCACTCGTAGGGAGTGCCCATCCCCGAGTTGGAACCGATGTTGGTGCTCAAATTTGTTTCACCCCATATCCCATTATTTCCCTCTGATGTGCGTGTTCTGAAACATTTTGTCTCTCAATGTGGGTGTTCTAAAATATTCTACCTCCATTTGAAATGCTTCGAATTGTTTGCAGAATTCGTTGTTATGTCCCTCCTTGAATGAGTCTCTGAGTTTTCCTTGTTCTTGCCCTAATTTCTTCAAAATCCGCGGGCTTTGTCATTTTTCCTATCTTTCCCCAACCATGTAAGCTTGAGAATGATCAATTTACATTTGTATGCCTTTGAAAATCTAAACCCATGGTCAAAAGATGCTCGAAACCGTGATTCACTTGGTTTTGTTTCAAAAAAATTCATCCTTAGCGAAAAAATCAGGTTATGGGCATGAATGATGAATTTTTGTGTTTTAGATGGTCTGGCGGGTGTCCTTTTCCTATCAAAATTATTCCTCAGCATTCGGCAATCACGTGGATTCTTTTGGATTGGTCAGGGGACAGTGGGCAAATGATTTAATTTATCACTTTTTGCTTTTTTGGCAAAAAGGCAAATTTGGTCCTGTGGCTCCACTCATTTTTGATTGGTTCTTTTGGTGCTTACGTGGCTTCTTCTAATTAGATGGGGTGTGGTGGTTTTTTTTTAACTTGTTCCTTTTGGATACTTCGGAAAAAGGAGGACATGTGGAAAAGTTAATGACATAGATGCACACCTTCGTAGGTAAGTTGGATGTTTTTCCCTTTTGGTAAAATGGAATAAAATTCTAAATTGGAAGCGCACGCCCGCCAAATCATTTTGAAACCTTAAGGTTTTTGAAGTTGTTCCATAACGACACGTGGTGAGCCCATGCTCATGCAAGGTCTTAAATTTTGGGGATCATCTCAAGATGTGCCATTATGACATGTGGCAGTTTAAAAATTCAAAGGGGTGGGGAAGCGGACCATCAGAGGAAAATTGGATTTTTCACCCCTTGATGTTCAAATGACTAAAATCATCAAAATGACTCGCGAGCCTGATAGAGAAAAGTCAAAATTTTTTCCAGTCAACGGTGAAGGTATAGACCCTCAGGGGAAATTTGGAAAATTTTTCTTTTAGGAGAAAAGAGTTAAAAGTGAAAAAGGAAGCGCGGTTTTGATGGGACCCACATTGGGACATGTGTCAGGCCCATTTTTAAAGGGCGAAGTTGTGGGGAAAACATGGAAAATTTTCCCTTTTCCAAAAAAGAGGTGAAATGGTAGAATTTGGCCACAGTTCCTTTGGGACCCACCTTCGGACACGTGTCAGGCTCATTTCTCAAGGACGGAGGCACAGAGCAAAATGTGAAAATTTTACATTTTTCTAAAAGTTGTAAAAGGAAAAAGGAACCCGCAGGCTCACTCTAAAATTGAATCTTCCACGTGGATGGCCCAAATTCAAAGTAAAGATCAACGACTGCTATGTGTTTGAATCTGATTTTCCCCCAATTTTTACTGAAAATATCATGGAAGTGTGAGTCTTCATGATTTCTTGGTATTTCCTACATGCCGAATAGAGACGGGAGATAATTTTGATATCTAAGTTTAGTGGGGGAGATCTAGAGATGTTTATCACCATTAAAATGATTTGGCTATTGGGCTCGATTTGATCTTGCATTTTTATTCTCCTGAGCACACAAGGAACCATATTTGACAGATTAGGGGTGGAAGTGGTTGGTGAGTTAAAGAAAAGATGATCTACCAGAAGTACGAGTTGAATGCGGGAGATATTTGAAAAGATCTACCCCCTTGAAACACTTGACAACTTTTTACAATCTGCTTTCAAGAATCGTGATCAAGATCATGGTGAACACTGGTGCACTCAACGTTTATGTTTTTTGGGGGAAAAAAATCTGTGGAAAATGTTATAAATTCCATGAGTTTATCATGTAAATGGTTGGAGTGTTAGAGGTCGGGACCTATTTTTCTAATTGAAAAAATCTTGATAGAGCCCATTATTTTTTAGAAGCTATTTGAGAAGAATGTATATCTCTTTTGTATTGAATTTTATTGTGTCAAGGTGGTTGCGAGTGTACAACCATTGCCATGCTATGATATTGTTATAGAAACTTTCCCCTGCTGATAAATTTGATCAAACTCGAGTTATTTTGTGTTGATCTTATGCAAAATGTGTTTGTTTTATTTCTGAATGTCTGCAAATAGTTTTTCTTGTTCCTATTGCAATCTTGTATCAAAATCTATCTCAATCACATAGGTCTCAACCCTTATGAAAGTTTAGTGGCATTTCCAATTTCATTTCTCAGAACAGCCTTCATCTGGGATTGAAATAAATGATTTAAAATCACTTTTCTTTCATCTATTGACAAATATTGTCTGTAAGCCTCTAGATGTACCTTAGGCATGATTAGGCTCAGATCTTAATACTTTGTTTGGTTTTCCAACTCTAGCCTTCATGTTAGAATCTCATATATTGTATGAAAAAGTGCTAATTTGGGCCTCCATTGAAGCACATATTCTGGTTAAAGAAACATTTTAGCTGCTCTGTGGCATTTTGTTGATTTATTTTTCCATTTTGTAAAATCTCTCAAGGATCTGGTGAATTAAGTTCATCCTACCTCACCTCCCACCAAAATCTATTTAAAAACATCCAATCTTACCTGTACTACCCTTGTTTGTCCTGTGTGTATACAAATGCATAGTTTTTATTACCAAAGCATGCATAAACAATCATGATTTCAAATGTCTCTAGTGGCCTAAACTTTGTCTAGAAAATATATCCACTATCTAGAGTGACAACTCGTGAGAGTTATATTTTGTTGCATTGATCATATTTTCTTCAAGGTCTCTTTAAACACTTCATAAGGAAGGATATCTCCATCTCCTCCATAAACAACAGGCTATAAAAGGGTTCTCATACCTTGGTAGAAAGGCACAACCTAAAATAGTGAGGATAGATTAAATCCTCTTGAGGGTGCTACCCATTTTTCCAGATATGAGTGACAAAAGGCTAGTTAGATCCCATCCCCAGCTGCAAAATGAATCATTACGATCCATTTATCTCTAAGCTTCCTATCAATACCTGTGATGTTGATCAGACATTAAGGGAGAATCAATTTGGGTACCAACAAAGCATAAGAATACATGATGGATTACCCTTACAATTTTGGATAGAAGAAATAGATACGACTATTTATTTAGTCAACCGTGGGCCTTCAAGTCCACTGGATGGTGGAAGAGCAGAAGAAGATTGGACTTGAAAAGAGGTTGACCTTTATTATCTTAGAGTATTTGGTTCAGAAGATTTTTTGCATGTTGATAAACAAAATAGGAAGAAGTTGGATGCTAAATCCAAGAGATGCACTTTTATTTTTTATGGCTCTGGTGATTTCGGATTTTGTTTTTGAGATTTAGATGATTATAAGATTGTTAGGAGTCATGAAATTGAATGGAATGAAAAGAGAATGTACAGGGATCAAATTTTTATACCTAAGTATGAACCAGTTGAAGAGTTTGTGGAAGAAAATACATTTTTATATTTAAAATAGACACCTACAGGAACTGGTGTCAGTGACAGTAATCGGTGTCGACAGCCTAAACCAAAATTGGTAGAGACATGAATAACATCAGCAGCAGAGGGATGATGTTGGCAGCAGGTGACTACCATCGGTCAATATAATAGGTGTATAAAAATGTACATGTACAAAATGATCATCAAACAACCCATATTTCAATGAGAAGGTCACAACGAGTAAGTACACCTCCAAAAATATTTACACCTTCCTTATTTTATCTATTATTGACTAATAGTGGTGACCTGAAAGTTTTGAAGAAGAAATGAACTAGGATAACCACAAGAAGTAAGAGCATGACATGGATGAGGAGATGGACTCCTTGGAAAAAATTAGACATGGGATTTGGCTAAGTTTTCGTAGGAAAGAGAACATTGCAAAACATATGGGTTTACAGGATCAAGGAGGAAGAAAGTGGATAGAAAATATACAAGGAAAGGTTTGTGGTAAAAGGGTTTACATAAAAAGTAGGTATTTATTTTGGTGAGATTTTTTATCGTATAGTAAAAATGACTTCCATTTGTACTGTTTTGAGTTTAGTTGTAGTAGAATATTTGCACTTAGAGTAACTTGATGTTAAGACGACTTTCCTTCATGGTGATTTGGAGGAAGATATATATATATATATATATATATATATATATGCAATAACCGCTTGGTTATGAAGTCAAGGGTAAGGAGAAACTTGTGTGCAGGTTGAAAAAGAGCTTGTATGGGCTCAAGAAAGCTCTAAGGAAATGGTATATGAGGTTTGATATTTTTATGCATGAGCATGGTTAAATGAGATGCGAATCTAATCAGTTTGTTTATTTCAATAATCTTGAAAATGGAATCTATATTATTTTTTTATTGTATGTAGATGATATGCTTATTACAAGATCTAGTATGTAGGACATTGTTGAACTTAAAGAAAATTTAAATCATACATTTGAAATGAAAGATTTCAAAGTTGCAAATAAAATCCTTGCCATGAAAATTCATAGAGATAGGAAGAAAAGGAAATTTTATTTGTCTCAGAAAGATTACATCAATAAGGTGTTGGAAATGTTTAATATGAAAAATTCAAAACTTGTAAGTATACCTATGACTAGACACTTTAAATTAAGAAAAGATCATTTTCCTACATCACATGAGGATTTCCAGTACATGGCACGAGTTTCATATGATTCACTAGTTGGAAGCCTTATGTATGCAATGGTTTGTACATACCAAACATGGCACAAGTAGTGGGAGTTGTGTGCATATTTATGGCCAATCGAGGTAAAGAGCATTAGAAAGCATTCAAATGGATACTCAGATATTTGAGAGGGATATCCAACATTCATTTATGCTATGGAGGGTCAGATAATTCTTTATTTATCTATGTGATTTAGATATGGCTAGAGATTTGGATTGTAGGAGAAACACCACTCAATATGTATTCATAGTAGGTGGCACGATAGTTAGCTAGATTTCGAGATTTCAAAAGGTTATGGCCTTGTCTATTATAGAAGTTGAATATGTTACAGCTATAGAGATGATATGGATGAGCAGGTTCATGGAAGAGTTGGGAAAGGAGAAAGAGGATTACATATTGTACAATGATATTCAAAGTGTGATTCATTTAACAAAGAACTCAACATTTCACTTAAGACCGAATCACATTCAATTGAGATATCACTTCATATGACAGGTGTTGGAGGATGGGTGGCTGAAACTGGATAAAATTCATATAAATAAGAATCCCAAGGATATGCTAACAAATTTGTTGGCAAACGAGAAGTTGGAGATTCACTCAAATTCTGTTGGTCTTCAAGCTTGAGACTTGAAGATGGAGAAACAATCCAAGGAAAGGATCTAAGGATGGATATGTACTATACAATTACATAATTTATCTCCAAGTGGGAGATTGTTGAGTTGTGGATATAAATAGGTTCACAAATGGCATGCTTTGCAGGTTTTCTATTTTACATAATAATCGACGTCGGTTGGGTAACCAGCGTCGGTTTCCTAGGAGTCAACATTGGTCTGGTAACCGGAATCGATTATTTTTGCATTCATGTTTTTATATTAAATGGGGATTAGATCTAAACCTTGGTTATAAAGATGATCGGAGGGTTGTAAATGCATAGCTAAGTTTTCCTAAAGTTTGTAAATGCTTATAAGCTATAAATCTAGGGTTAGAAGCTAAGATGTGATTATTAGAGAAATAAGATTTTCTTGGAGAAAGATTAGAGAAGATTGTGAGGAAAAATCATTGTACATCCGCGAGAGGTGTGGAAGATTGAAAATATTCATTGTATATCCTTTGTGAAGAAAGCATAATAGATTGGATGTTTTTTTGTTGGATGTAACCCACATTGGGTGAACCATGTTATATCTTGTGTATTTTTATTTTGGTTTAATTTCCATGTTTATTGCTTTTATGCTTCAATTAAATATAGATCTGTACAACACTGGTGTGTGTCTAACCCCAATAGGTTAATAATAACTAGGGGTCATTATTAACCTCATCCTCTAGACCATATTCTTCTAAACTTGATATATTCTTATCCTCTTTCAGTGATTTAATCTCTTCCAGCCTCCTTGAAGAATTACTATGATTTCCTCCACCGACCTCAACATCTAAAGAGGCTATGACATCCTCCTAAATCCATTATTTTCCACCATTCCTCTTTTTCTCTTCTAAAAATTCATTGTTATCCTTTTCTGAGTTAGCTTCCTTCATGTAATTTGTAGTTAATGTTAACATAGAATATTTAGAGACAACTGATGCCTCCAACAACACCAAGGATTTGGATTCCTAAATTTTTGGGGGTTGGATTACCTAACTTTAAAATTTTGATCAAAAAATTCTCTAACTTGTGAAAAGAGACACAATCCCAAGAGTGTATCTTTAGATCAACAAGTTGTATATCTCCATCCTTTTTACTCTAAATTTGGCTCTCATAGTATTTGGAAGGGGAATTTATTTTCCCCCATTTGGTTTCTCCTTGATATTTAAGGGAAAATTTTAATAAGGATGAATTATTTTGAAGAAGGATTGGAAAAATAGAGAATTATTTTCATAGTTAATAAGTTGAACCCATTTACCAAAATTGGATGACAAGGTGATAGAATAAGTTATCATGAATTTAAAAGAATCATTCACATATATTATAATAAAAATTGTATCTTCATAGAACTCATACCTAGGTAAAATTAAATAAAATTCCCAATGGTTTTAACATTTCCAGCACTACGTTATCCAAATATTTTAGCAGTAGGCTAGACAATCTGATGTAGGTAGGTATGGATTAAGGAGTTTTTCTCTTAATGTAAAAGCATGAGTATAATTTTTTCAAAAGAAGACTTGTTTTTCAAAGAAACCACAACCCTCCTAGGAAAATTCAATTGCAATCATTAGAGTTAAAGAAATAAATTATAAAACAACCCTTAACAATGTCCTTGATTTTTATACAACAGAAGAGTTTCTATTTTGTTGCTGCATAAATTTTAAATGTGTCAATATTGGATCTTGAACCCTCAAATTTCCCAATCAAAGAGTTATCAAAACTAGAAGAATCTCTTTTTGTAAATGGTTTAGGGATTTCAAGATGAAATCTGCCCTCATCCAAATTTGGGATAAGAAAACTACGGGGAGAGGAAATAAGAGAATTAATAACAAGTACTACCTAAGATATCTTTTGGTGATGAAAGATCTCCAAATGGTTCTCTTTTCCCTCAAATGAATTTTAGATCAATTGCAAACACAACAACTGATTTATGAGGGTTATGACAATCAAAACTAATTAAATTTGTATTTATTAGGAGAAGTGCGACTAGTGTTGGAGTGAAAACCCAATACAAACAACACTCTAATAATTCCAAAAATATCACAAAATCATGAAAATAATTTTAGAAGCTAAAATATGTATCAAACCTGATTTTGTAAGAGGTAAAAAGTGACTATAAATTGTTCAAAAATCTGCATAGAAAATCAAACTGAAATACATCTTTAAACCCTTCCAATTTTTTTGATTTCAATTGATTTTGATTCCAAAAATGCAGTACAATAAACATCATATAAAATCAGACTTAGAATGACATAAAATGACCAAAACATGAGTCATCCGACTCTAGAAAAAACTTAAAGTCACTGCTGTAATTTATTCTTCAACAACACTGCTGGAAATGGAGAAATCCGTGAAAAATATGTAGAATTTCTTGAGAGGAAATCCCTCTCAATGCTCTTGGGGTTTTCATCCACAAGAGTATAAAAAATCCAAGGGGTTTTCGTCCTTGGATTTAATTTCAGAAAATCTCAGAGGTCTTAATGCAAAGAGAAGATATTAAATAAAAATATGGAATGCTTCCTAAGCTAGTCGACCTCTTCTTTTAAAGGAAAAGGGACCCAAAATAGCCTCAAAAGGAACCAGTCATCTTATTGCACTTCCCTATGACAAGTCACATTTTTTAAAGGAGATCATTGACACACTTTTCTATTTTTTCCACTCCTAGAGCTAATTGCATTTTTCCTTAGGAAGTGCATTTTAATTAAGTACTTTATTTTTAATTTACTTTCCTAAGTTCTAATTTGATATTAAGTCTATTAATTTATTATATGTTCTTTCATAATATTATATTTTAATTTTAGCACAATAAAATAAAGTTAATATACTTAAGTCACCCTTGAGCTCACCCTTTGGCCATCGGGTAGAAAAAATAGGCCAAAGGTCTTCATTAAAAATTACTCAAGAAAAAGGGACATTAAAGTCCTCCCTTCCCAGGATTGCTTTTCCCCAAGAAAATCTAAAGATAGATGTTGAAGTATATACTCTCCTTCCCATCAAGCATCCTCCAATGGCAAATATCTCTAGCAAACTGAGACTCTCGAATCACTCTACTTCTCAATCTCTTCTCTCTCCTCTACAAGATCTCCTCAAGAAATAGATCCAATCTTCCCTCTTCATCCAAATGTGGAAACTCTGTAGAAGAAACCACGTGATGCCCTAATTCCTTCTTCAAGAAAGACACATGAAAAACATTATGTATATTACTTTTAGAAGGTAACTCCAACTCATAAGCTACCTCTTAAACTCCCCTCAATACTTTGTATGGACCATAAAACTGAGGCTTAAGATTTTCTACACCACTCTTCTTGAGAGTGCTTTGTCTATATGGATGTAGATGAAAAAATACCATGTATCCCACCTCAAATGATCGCTCAATCATGTGCTGGCCTGCATACATCTTCTACTGGCTCTACGCATGTTGAATATTATCCTTAAGTACTCTAAGGATATCCTGACTGTCCTGCAAACACTCCCAAGCCTCAAAATCTCTAATGTCCCCAAAATCCAAATCAACAAAGGATGTCACATCATATCCATAAAGGGCTTGGAAGGGGGCCATAATAGGGTAAGTGCATAAATTTGGGGGGCCAAAAATTGGACAAAATCCCGAAAACAGATGAAATGTGTACGCGTTTTAATTTTTTTGGCTTGGTAATTACCAAACCTATAACATGTATGCATTTTAAATAAGGAAAAAGGTGTACATGTTTTAGGAAATTCAAAACACGTACGCATTTTAAGGAAGTCAAAACGCATACACGTTTTGAATAGTATGGATCATGTATGTGTTTTTGGGTGTCTTATACTTACATTAAAAAAATTAAATTTCTTTTATTATTTCTTATACTTTAAATTTATTTTAGTAAATATAAGAAATTAGGGTCACTCAACACCTGAGGGAAGTGGTCTCGTAGCTCCAACAATTATAATCTAGAAGATAGTTTTTTAAAATCTAATTTGGTCAGTACTTACTCATTTTTAGGATTTCAACAAAAAACCTATAACTTTCAGGGCACATATATTGTAGTCAGTATTTGTTTTGGGAAAGCATATAGTCATTTTTAGGTTTTTTGACTTTCTAAAATGAAGTTTGGCCCTACCACTGCTTGAATTGGTAGCAATTTTTAAATTTGGTCCATAATTCACTTTAGTGACCATGAGTCAACTCTATGATGCTTGTCTACTTCTTACTAAAAAGAGATCCTCACTTTTTAGATAGATGATTTTTCCTTGAATAGGATTCATGTCCTATGGCCAAAATCAGGGGATTGTAATGTGCCTCCTCCTTAAGGTGTGATAACACTACTAGGTTTTGAATGAGTTGTTACAAATAGTACCAAGTGAATTGCATCAAGTGAACCTAGATGATTGCTCATTCTTAGAAACATGGTGCTCCATCAAAAGATCATCCGCTTACCTTTCCTAGTGTTGTCTCCCTCAAAATTTCCCCCCTCATTTTAAAGTCAAATTCAAAAATTTTGAGCTCACACCCTCCTAAGGTGTTCAAGTAAAGCTGGAAGTCCAAAAAGATAGAGAAATTCATGCTTTGAAGTTGTTTAAACTCTCCAGTCTACACATTTTGATAGATTTTATGTTTTCCTGTTTAGACATGTGAAAATTTTATTGTTGTCCTCATTTGAATGAAATTGTCAATATTTCTATGGCCATGGATTTTTGAACCTTGTATTGTTTTCAATTCCTTGGTTCACGAAAGAAATTTAAAAAATGGGCGCGAAATGGTGGAGTTTTCTTCTTCTCTGCATTTTCCCATAGTCGTGAATGATAGGAATTTTCTTCCCCATCAAATTTTGGCCCCATTATCCATGGGTACGTGGAAATATCTAATTGGAGGTAGGCTGGTGGAACAATTTGTGTTTTTGAGCCTTTATTTAAAAAGGGATAAAATTCATAAAGTGACCCACATCCCCAATCATGCTATGAGGGAAAAATTCAAATGTTGGGACCGCATCAAAAGAATCAAAGTGGGGAGGCAGATCGTAGGGTAGATTTGAGAATTTTAACATTTTTCATTAAGGGGGCTTGAAGTTAAAAAGTGTCCCGCAGCCCCACTTTCTGACACAAACATATACGGTAGCTGCACTGGTTAAGTAGAGGGACTTAGATTCCCATAGTGTTGGCAAGGAATTCACAAATTTGTCCACCTGACAAATTTCTCTCGCCAACAGTTTTTGGCACCCACCATGGGGCAGATTTTGCAACATCTGCACCTGAATGCAACTGCAACGTCAGAAAATTCAAAATTCAAAAAGAGAAAAAAATCTGGAATTTGAATGGCTATATGAGCCACATGGATTCAAATCATGGCTATTTCGGGAAACCCTCATGTTGAAACCCTCCTATTAAAAGACCCGAATTTCTCTTCCACATCCAAGAAGATGTTGCTTCAAATTTGAGGGAAGCTATCTGGCATAATAGACAAAGTGCCAATCACTACTTCATTGCCACGAGAATTCTGGACCTTAAAGAAGAACGCACTGCTGAATTGGAGAGGCAAAGACAAATTCCAGCACCACAAAGAAGAGCATAGATTTTCAAGCTGGAAGATAGAAGATTCACCTAGGACAATAGAGACAAGGAGGACAAACTGATCCCATTTTTGAGGAACTTCAAAGGAGACAAGAGCTACTCAGAATCCAGAGGCCTCCTTTCTCAAGCAACCGGTCACGTTGGGAACCTGAGTGTTTACCAATCCTTTGGATGGTGAATTTCCATACATCAACGAGAACCTTGAAGATTTCACCGACGTGAAGACCGAAGAAGAAGCTAGAGAAAGAGAAGCGAGAGCGGATGAAGAAATAAGAGCTCAACTCGGAAGAAATCGAGAGACTTCAAGCCAAGGCAGATGAAAGAGCAGCAACAGAAGCCGCAGCCTTAACAAGGTTGGAAGCTAGAAATAGAAATAGAATGGGGGATCGTGATCATGAGTGTGAACATGATCATGAGGCCCGTAGGACCTAATGTACCATGGGGAGGAAACACTGGTCCACTTGGCTCTTTCTCAACCACTCCATGAGCTACCGAGAGGCTCGAGAAAAAAACTTCCCAAAATTCAGAGGGGATGGTTCTCAACTCCCTGAAGAGCATGTAGCAGCATTTATCACTGCTTGTGGTGTATTGGGTGTTGAGGATGAAGATGTGTCAGTCTGACTCTTTGTGGAGTCACTTCAAGAGAAAGTATGTCCGAATGGTTCTACATGCTACCCCTGAGGTCCATCACCTATTGGGAGGATATAAGAAGTGCATTCGAACACAGGTTCAAGAGCACAGAATATTGTTAGGATCTTCTGGTCCAATTGGTACAAATGAAGAAAGAAACCTCCGAGTCAATGAGGGACTTCGTAGCAAGATATAACAGAGTGATAAGAAGAATCCCTGAAGATGTGGTGCCTCCTGAAAATAATTTGAAGAGATTCTTCATCAGCTCCTTGCCATCAGAAGTAGGTTTCTTCCTTAGAAGAACCCAACCAAGAACATTAAGGGAAGCTCAAGACCATGCAATAGAAACCGATGATGATCTAATCTTGTCCGGAAAGGTGAAAGGCCCCAATGGAAACAAAAGGGTCAGAATTCAAACTCTGTCACCACAGATCCGATGTTCCAAAAAATGGCAAATGACTTGGTTGCCTTGAAGAAGCAGCTATCTCAGATCACAATGCAGAATGCTTCAAGGAAACCAAACCCTCCAGATAGGCCAAGGATTTCTCCACCTCCTCGTCAGCTTGCTCTTGAAGCACCACCAGTCAATGCCATCTGTGACACCAAAGAGCTAGAGGAGGAAGAAAAAATTGATGAAACTGAAGAAGAAAATATGGAAGACTATGAAAACTATCTTGAGGTCGAGGAAGTTGATATGCACAATGGCCTAATTGAGTACGTTGATGATGAAGATGAGAATGATGAAGAAGCTCCAAGTTTCTCATGTGTTGTTTTCACTCGTGCACAATCCAGGAAAGGTGTTTCATCCTCAATGGTTACTGGTAAAGGATAAGAAGAATAAAAAAGATTCTCCCCTAGAGGTCACACAAAATAAAATCATCAGCAGAGGATCACCATTACCACCTTCTATGGAGTCGGCCAAAGAAAAACCAGACTCATTGGTTGTCAGGGATCATGCTACTATGCCAAGTAAGTCATCTAATTCTTCTCCCAGCTCAAAAGTTGCTAAGAACAATTCTCCTTTTAAATGTTGTTCCTACAAAAACATCTAAGGTTCAATCAAAAGCTACACCCTCACCCCCTTCTAAGCCAATTGCTACACCCAAAAAGGAGAATTCAACACCCAAAGTAGCAAAGCCTCTACCATGTAAATCTTCCTCCATTTCCAGAACCTCTTCCTCACTCACCATAACCCCATTTGACTTTGTGGAACATGCAAGCAAAACCAAAGTCCAGCTCTCAGAAATAGAATACCTACAAACACACCCTGCCCAGTTTGACAGGTTCATTAATACATTCGTGGTGGTAACCTTGTATCCTCGAGTCCTAATTCTAAAGGCTTACTGCCCACACCATCCACACCACCTTCCCAAAACATGCTAGCCCTCAGTGCCTCCAAAACCAACAGGGTTGAACCTTTCTACCTATCACTCCTCATTAAAGGCTTCCAGCTAAATAATTGTATCATAGATTTCGGAGCCTCAGATAATGTGATGTCACAGCCAAAGTTGTAAATGCTCTAGGCCTCACCTTGACCCGGGTAAATGGCACTTACTACTCAATGGAATCCAAACAAGTGCCATTGGTAGGAAGAATCAAAGATGCACAAGTAGCACTAGCTGATTTTCCAGACAAGAAGGTGCTCCTAACCATAATGGTAGTAGGACATCCCAACATCCTTTGGTATGCTATTGAGTAGGAGTTTCTACAGAGACCTGGGTGGAGAGATAAAAATGGATTGGTCATTTGCAACTATCCCAGTAAAAGGTGAGATGAAGAAGTTGCTACCAGTAATAAAGATGAAGTTCACATTATGAAAGTCTGATGATCTAAAAGCAAACATTCTCTTTCAAGATTATGGGCTAGGAAACTACTTCCTCACATCAGAAAAAGAGGAGAACTTGCCACTTCTCATGGAGGAAGAGGAAGATCAAATTTGGACAATGGAATTTGATGGTAGTCATTCCAGTGCGGGCTCGGGAGCTGGTGTAGTATTGTACTCTCCTTCCAATGAGTTGTACCCATTTGCCTACAAGCTACAATTTGATAATACAAATAACACTGTAGAGTATGAAGCACTACTCTTAGGCATGAGTGCAGTAGAGGACATGGGAATCAAGAAACTGAGATGCCAAGGTGATGCAGAGGTTGTAGTAAAGCAGGTCCGCTAACAATATCAGGTGAAGAATCCAAGACTCTGGCATTACAGAAATAGAGTGTGGGACTGCATTGAATCTTTTGATGCATTTTCCATTGAAGCTATTCCAAGGGAACATAATGAAAAGGTTGATTCTCTTGCAGTGTCAGCTTCCCTAGTGACACCTCATCCTTCTTTTGGTAAAGACAAAGTGACCATTAAAATGGTATTCAGGCCTAGTGTACCAGACAATGCAAATCATTGGAAAGTCTTCAATGATGATAACCAAATTCTAGCCTTTTTAGAGCAAAGGGATAATTTCAATAATCTCTTCTTCGAAGGAGGTGAAAATCCACACCGAGAAGTAGTCCCCAAAGAAGAGAAAGAAGGAATTGAAGGGATTGATGATGAGGGAATAATCAAATTGAAAGGGAACAAAATTCCCAAAGGCCTAGTCTCTTTAGAAGACCTCTTTGACAAACATGACAAGATTCATTCAAGAGAAAGAAAATAAATCTTCTTGGTGCCCAGCTGATTTTGATAAAGAAAACATTGGTACCCCGGAGGAGCCAAGGATGGTCAATATTGGAAAATGTTGCTCTCCTGAAGAAAAAGAAGGTTTGTTACATTACTCGAGAAATACTCAGATGTCTTGGCCTACTCTTATGATGAACTCAAATCCTTCCAGCCAAAGGAAATGCATCACTCGATTCCTTTGAAGCAGGGTCATCACCTAATTCCTTCAGGTAAGAAACAAAGGTCCGTACAACCCAAAGATTGCTGATACCATCAAGGAGGAGGTAATGAAGATGCTTAATGCAAGGATCATCTTTCTCATCCACCATTCAACATGGGTGGCTAACATTGTGCTAGTGCAGAAGAAGAATGGTGAAATAAGGATATGTAGATTTTTGCAACCTGAACCAGGCATCACTAAAGGACAATTATCCTCTTCCTATCATGGACCATATCTTGCAAGCAGTCATTGGATCTGAAATGCTTTCATTACTTGATGGATTCTCATGATATAATCAAATCAAAGTGGCAGAGGAGGACCGCACCAAGACAACCTTTACAACACCTTGGGGCACTTTTGCCTACAACAAAATGCCTTTTGGCCTAATCAATGCAGGAGCTACATTCCAAAGGGCGATGGATTTGGCCTTCAAAGATATGAAGCATTACATTATCATATATCTTGATGATCTCACAGTATTTTCAAAGAAGAGGGGAGATCATATCTATCACTTGGAATAGGTACTTGCAAGGTGTAGGAAACATGGCATATCACTAAATCCAAAAAAGTGCATTTTTGGAGTCACATAAGGCAAGTTATTAGGGCACATTGATCCAAAATGGAGCCCCTGCACACTTTTGGCTAACTTTCCTGATTCTTTCGGACTTCCTTGTAGGCTTCAATTCAATTTGCACTACAATTTCAAGCCCACTTTTAAGAAATCAATTTGGAAATTCATTCTTAAGAAAGGTGAATTTCTTCTTCCCCTTTAAAAAGTTTTACAGACTTCGATGAATCCTGCCTACACTTCCTTGTAGTTCTTTGAAACTGTTCCAAAATAAGCTTAACGCTTATTTTTGCTAAGTCCTACAATCCTTTTCCTAAGGCTGGTACTGCTAAGCTTGAGAGTTTTTGCCTATCAGGACTCTAGTTTTTTGGCGTATGTTTAGATCAGATCAGTCGAATTGAGTTCTTCACCTTTTTGGGCTAAAGAATGCTCCTTTGTGCTCCCATGTAGCCTTTTTGACGTTATGCTTAATCGGCCCTCTGCAGTTCCGAGTCGAAAATCCACGCTGTGCAAGGTGATTAGCCTGTGAAGCGTAAGGAGGAAAATTTGCTAGTTTTGGGTAGTTGGTAAAAATGTACTCCCAAGGCAGCAAATGGAATTGCATCTAATATTGCCAATTAAATTGGTGGGTCAGCACGGTCCATTCATCGATGGGGATTGGGGCGTCGAGAGTAATTTTAGGAATTTAGCCCTTTAGTGGTTAAAAGGCACAAAAGGCAAAATGGCCCGCATCTCCCCTAATGAAGGAAGGTGCCATGCGGTCTCAGTGGTGAGGCCACGGAGAAATTGTTGGGAAAATTTCCCAGCTTCTGTGAAAAGGCTAAAAAGTGTCAAAGTCAAAAATTGACCCGTGAGCTGCGAAGGAGAAGAAGCTTCTCAATTTGTGCCCACCTCCGTCGCATTAGAATCTTCAGAAGGGGCCATATGTTTAGGAGAGTAGGGCATCAAAGATGCATTTCACAATTTTGGTATCCTAATGGCTCCCAAGTTTTGAAATCCTCGTACATGAGGGCAAAATGGGATTTTAAATTTTGATGGCTGTCGGGATTGTGAAAGAAAAATGGGGAAAACGCCTCCGCGCCAATGGCAGAGGACGACAAATTACATTTTAATCAACATCATTAGCACCATCAGTGGGGCATGAAGTTATGGGAAATTTTCCCAATTTGCTCTAAAAAGCAATTTCCATGAAGTATGACTTTTGACCCCAATGGTTAAAGGACCCACCATTTTTGCCCTAATTTGGCGTAGAATTTCAAATCGCCCCCACCTCTTCTTGGTGGATCTAGTGTCAAAATTCATCAAATTTGATTTGCCCCATTGGACCATTTGATATCATTTCCTTCATATTGACTTGGAAAATAGATAAAAGCTTCAGTTTTGGCTCATGTTTCAAAAAGGTTGTTCATCCTTCAATCTTTGCCTCTAAAAGTCTTGGAGATCTCCATGGGATAATGAAAATGGAATATTGACAGACCTCAATCACCAAAAATTAATGCAGTACATGGCATTTTGTAACTTTACCCATGATCATGATGCACTTTGGAAAATGGATTCTCAATAGCGTTACCTTGCAATTTTAATGGATCAATGTTTTGGTGCATTTGTCCATCCTTAGCTCAATTTGGACCCACCATGTTTCTCTCTCCTACTGTTCTCTTGCCATCGATATAACAGGGTATTTGGGCTCCATTTTGTAACAAAGGTTGGGAGCTTTCTTACTCTTGCATGGAGAAATTATTTTCTGTGTAGCAAGTCCATTGAAGACTGGAGCACTTGTCCAGACCTTCCCATGAAGACTACAACTCTTCTTTTCCTCAGTTTTGCTACGATGTCAACATGTATTGCTATCAAACTTGGTGATAATGACCATGTTCTAGTGAATGATTTTCCAATCCTTCATGGCATTGTTTATTGAACTTATGACCATTATATTTTATCTGGAGAGCATGTTCCCCATGTTGCATCCTCATGTCTGTGTCATTTTTTGGGAAAGCTCAATGTTGTTCAAACACTCCTTTGGTGACATCGTTCTATTTTTGCTATAGCAGATCCATAACTCCATTTGGGGATGTTTAGGTAACTTCAACCATGATCTCCTTAATCTAGAGCACATTGTGAACAAACATAGAGCACACATTGATCCTAAACAGAGGATTAGATCCATTCAAGCATTAGCCCTTCCCACAAGCAAGAAAGGAGTTCATTCATTCTTCACTGAAAGGTGAGACTTTCTTCATCATTTTGTGCTTGAGTTTGCTGAGTTGACTGAATCCAAATCACTCCATGATGAAACCACAAGCAAACTTCAAATGGAACAATGAAGGGAAGGCAACATTTGAAGAGATCAAGAAATCCATTGCCAAGGCTCTGACTCTTGTATCTCCAAATTTTAACAAAGAATTCATCATGTATTGTTATGCATCAGAACATACACTCTCTTCCGTTCTCGTTCAAAAAAATGATGAAGGCGTGGAAACACCTATTTATTTCATGAGTTGTCCTTTAAAAAAGCATGAGCTAAAATACAACCAATTGGAGAAGCATGCCTATGCAGTGGTCAAGGCTGTAAAAAACTTCAGGTTTTACATCCTCGATTCCCATACGGTGGTGATGGTCCCTGGCAGTGCAATCAAGTCCATCTTGACACAACAGGATCCCAGATCTAAAAGAGGAAATTGGATTGCAAAGACTCAAGAATATGACTTGGAGATTGTACCCTCCAATCTGGTAAGGGGAAATGGCTTGTGCAAGTTGATTGTTGAAGATGAAACACTCAAAGCTCAACATGGCAAAGAAAACTCTGCTTGCTCAACTTGTTCAGAAGACAACCCATAGGTTCTCTTTGTCACCACTACTGATGAGTGGTATGTTGATATTGCCTATTACATGACTTATGGAGAATTCCCTCCCCATCTTGATTACAAGCAAAGGAGAACACTCAAGCTAAAGGAAGCTAAATTTTAAATCTAGAATTAAGTTCTTTACAAAAGAGGCCTAGATGGTTGTTTCCTCAGGTGCGTAGATAAAGAGCAACATGAAAAGTTACTTAAAACATACCATGACCAAACATGTGGTGGACATTTTTCAGTAATGGTGACTGCACACAAGATGCTTCGAGGAGGGTATTATTGTCCCACCATCTTTGTAGACACTCAAGATTGGGTTTCTAAATGCAAAGCATGCCAAAAGTTTGTTGGAAGACCATAACTTGCTGCATTACCATTCAGGCTTGTGGTTATTGAAGAACCATTTCAAAAATGGGGGATAGAATTCATTGGTTTTCTGAACCCTCACTCAAGTGCAAGGCACACCTATGTACTCACAGCAAAAAAATACTTCACCAAATGGGTGAAATCCATTCTGGCCAAACAATCCAACACTGAAACAGTATGCAACTTCATTAAGGAGAATATCATAGTTTGTTTTGGAATGCCACAGAAGATCATAGTAGATAATGCTACCTATTTCTCTTCAAGAGAGATGACCTAGTTTTTCTATAGCTATAGAATCTCTCTATCTCACTCTTCTGACTACTATCCATAAGGAAATGGATAGGCTGAATCAAGAAACAAGAACATTGTGGCCATTTTCCGTAAGATTGTAAACAAGAATTAAAGGAATTGGCACGAAAGGTTGTACGACGCATTGTGGGTGGATAAGATCAGTCCTAAGAAGGAAATAGGTATGTCACCATTCCAACTGCTGTATGGAGCTGAAGTAGAAATTCCTCTTATGATCAAGATGCCAACTCTCAAGCTGCTACATGAAATAGAAGATGGTTAGTAAAAGGATTCCATTGACAAGAGGATCCTCTTTTTTGAGAAGATGGAAGAAAATAGACTCGAAGTGGTGGATTGCATTAAGGAGCACTAATCGAAAGTAAATAATATTTTTGATAAGAAGGCCAAGGCAAGAGAATTCAAAGTTGGAGACTTTATCCTACTATCGGACAAGAGAAGAGAACCAAAAGGCAGCCACAGAAAGTTTGATTCATTATGGCTCAGCCCATTCCATAGTCGTGAAGCTTGTGGCGAGAACACTTTTATTCTCTCATATTTGGATGAAACACTGCTGGAACTACCTCGGAGCGGGAAATACTTGAAATTATATCATTATTGAAAGTGGGTTTTTCCCCCACCTTATACCATAGGTGTGTTTCCCTTTCCATTGTGTGACTTTGTTTTCCCTTCCATTGTGTGTTTGTGTGTTTCCTTCTTCTGATATTTCTTTATCGAATTTGTTCATGACTTTGCAAGGACCAATGGATAAGGCACTGGTCAACAAATTACAGGGTCTAGAGATTGAGATCCTGGATTCCCATGTCATGTCTTCACTATGCTAAACCCATGTCATGTCCCCAAGCTAGAGCCAACTGTTGTCACCCTCAAAATTCCCCCCCTCATTTTTAAGTCAAATTCAAAATTTTTGAGCTCATACCCTCCAGAGATGTTCAAGTAAACTTGGAAGTTTGAAAAGATAGATAAATTCATGCTTTGAAGTTGTTTAAACTCTCCAGTCTGCACATTTTGATAAATTTTCTGTTTTCTTGTTTGGACGTGTGAAAATTTTATTGTTGTCCTCATTTGAATGAAATTATCAATATTTCTATGGCCATGGATCATAGAACCTTGTATTGTTTTCAATTCCTTAGTTCACGAAATAAATTTGAAAATCAAGTTCGAAATGGTGGAGTTTTCTTCTTCTCTTCATTTTTCCACAGTCATGAATGATGGGTGTTTTCTTCCCCATCAAATTTTGGCCCCATTATCCATGGGTACGTGGACATATCTAATTGGAGGTGGGCCAATGGAGAAATTTTTGTTTCTGAGCCTTTATGTAAAAAGGGCTAAAAGTCATAAAGTGACCTATAGCCCCGATCATGTTATGAGGGAAAAATTCAAATGTTGAGCCTGCATCAAAAGAGTCAAAGCGGGGAGGCGGATCGTAGGGGAGATTTGAGAATTTGAGCATTTTTCATTAAAGGGGCTTAAAGTTAAAAAGTGACCCATAGCTCCGCCAAACACAAAGGAAAAATTCAAATCTTGAACCCGTCATTGGAAAGTCAAAGTGGGGAAGCGGGTCAGCAGAGAACTTCGTGGTTTTGAGATTTTTTTGGTAAAAAGTGCTAAAATTCATAAAGTGACCCGTAGCCCTAATCATGCTATGGAATAATTCAAATATTAATCCCGCTATGGAATAATTCAAAGCGGGCAGGCAGGCCGACAAAGAAATTTGTGTTTTTGAGCACGCATTGAAAAAAGGTAAAATTATAAAAGTGACCCACGTCTCTGTCTCCACTTAAGTGAAGCCACGTGTCAGGATTATATAAAAAGCATAAGAGCAGACCAAAAATGTAAAAAATTCCAAATCTCTATAAAGTCACAAAATTCAAAAGGCATCCTTCATGCCCACTCCAGTAAATTTCTCCCACGTGGACGAATTTGGTTTAAAGTTTCAAAGGAAAGATGAATGGTTCAAATTAAAAGTTACAAGACAAGTGTAATGGCTGCATTATGAAAAGTCTTGTTTTTTCTGCCATTGGCGTTTCTTTTCGAATCAAGAATCTAAACAGATGTGAATGACTGAAGAGATTATAAACTGTTTCTTGCTAATAAAGAATAATTTGTAACCATTTCTTGTAATATATTTAATGGCTTCTTCACGCCATTGTACGGGGTTGGTAGTTGATCTTGTAAACTCACGAGTGCATTTTACTTAGAGAAAACAAAGGAGATAGCCCTTTTCTTCTACTTTCCTCCATCCTCCAATTTCTTCCATTCCCACATTATATACAACTCCTGTTTCAGCATCAATACAAGAAGAAGGATTTTGTAGCCTCTTTGATGAGGAAATTTTAGAAACTTTGAGTTCATAATCTCATCTCATCTTGTTTCCATTTGCAAGGTTGTTTCTTCTTATAAATGCATGTGTTAAAGTTTCTGACTAATGTGTCACAGAATCTGATTTCCTACCGGCAACACTAGTTTCCCTATCTCATTTCTCACTCCCTTTCCCACTTTTAGACAAATTCTTCCCTAGCAAGAGATTGCTAGCTTTACCGCAGGGTCAGTGGAGTGCCCCAATTAGATCCCTGGCCGAAATACCACCACAAAAATCTATGTTTTCTCATGCATGCATACACGGTAGCTACACCGGTTAAGTAGAGGGACTTGAATTCCTAGAGTGTTAGCAAGAAATTCACAAATTTTTCCACCCGAAAAATTCCCTTGCCAAATCCTAGCTCTAGAAGCCTCCTTTCATGGAATCAAGTTCATTATTCTCATACATGTTTTTGCTCATATATCTCTTATGGAGTTAAACGATGCCTTAATACTTCACAAATAATGGTCCTTGATAGCTTGGTGACATGACTAGCTCATTTTAGCTTGTTTTGAAGGGTGTTTAATTAACTACATAATGGCTAAAAATTTCTTTGTAGGCCTTCAGAGGAACTATTCTCTCATCAAAACTAAATGAGTCGATCGATCACCTTAGACACTATTCCCTACACACTGAAACATGTTGAATGATCTTATTAGGACTTTATTTTGGGTGAGGGTTTGTGATTTAAGGTTTAGGGTTTAGGGATCATGTTTTAGGACTCAAGGTTTAGATTTTAAGGTTTAAGGTTTAGTGTTTAAGGTTCATAGTTCAAATTTTAGGGCTCAATGATTAGGGTTTATGGATTAGGGTTTATGGTTTAGGGTTTAGAGTTTAGGGTTTAGGATTTATGGTTCAAGGTTAAGGGTTGAGGGTTTAGGATTTAGGGTTTAGGTTTTAGGCCTCAAGGTTAAGGGCTTAGGGTTTAGGGATCAAGGTTGAGGGTTTAAGGTTTAAGGATTAAGGTTCATGGTTTACAGTTTATGGATCAGGGTTGAGGGTTTAAGGTTTAGGGTTGAGAGTTGAGGGTTCAGGGTTTAGTTTTTAGGTTTTAGGATTGAGTGTTTATGTTTGAGGTTTTAAGGTTTAGGGTTTTGGATTAGGGCTAAGAGCTTAGGATTCTAGGGTTTAGGGCTCAAGGTTTAGAGTTTAGGGCTTAGAGTTTAGGGTTTAGGAATTAGGGTTTAGGGTATAAGGGTTAGGGTTTAAAACTCAGGGTTTAGGGTTTAGGGCTCAGTGTTTAAGGTTTAGGTTTAAGGATTTATGGTTTACGGTTTAGGGTTTAGAAGTTAGGGTTTAAGGTTTAAAGGTCAGGGTTCAAGGTTTAAGGCAAAGGGTTCAGGGTTTAGGGTTTAAGGCTCAACGTTTAGGGTTTTGGGGTTAGAGGTTAGGGTTTAAGGATCATGGATTAGGATCACCCATTCAGTCATTATAATGTTCTATGTCTTACCCATTCTTATAAGTATTGACAAAGAGTATTCACCTAAAAATGGTTCATCTACTTTAGAGGTAGAACATTCAAGGGATTCATTACAATTTGATGCCTTTCATCTACTGATATTTTAAAGGAGGGAAATTCCCATTGCATGTGAACTATTTCACTCACTATAATGTTTCATGTCTTACCCATTCTTACTAGTATTGATAGAGAGTATTCACCTAAAAAGGGTTAATTGACTTCGTAGGAACAAAATTCAAAGAGATTCATCAAAAATTGATGTCTTTCATCTGTTGATATTTTTAAGGAGGGAAATTCCCACCTCTTATAAACAAGGTAGTTATGAAAGAAGACTTAATGATGGTTCTAGGCACAAGACTAGGAAATATGGTCCTAAGATATTAAAAAAATGAACTCACTCATGAAACCTATAGGAAATATATGAGGTTAAGAGGTTAAGGCTTAGGGTTTTAGATTTAGTGTTTAGGGTTTATAACTTAGAGCTTAGGGTTCAAGGTTTAGGGTTTAGGGTTTACAGCTCAAGGCTCAGGGCTCACAGTTCAAGGTTTAGGGTTTAGGGACCTTTAAAATTTAACATTTAGGGCTTAATTTTTAGGGTTTATGGTTTAGGGCTCAGGGCTTAGGGTGTAGGGTTTAGGGGTTAGGGTGCATGGTTTAGGTTTTACAGCTCAGGGTTTAAATTTATGGGTTTAAGGTTTAGGTGTTAGTTACGGGTTTAAGGTTTAAGGGTTAGAGCTCAAGGATCTAGATTTAGGGTTTAGGGCTCAGGGCTCAGGGTTTAAGGTTTAGGGTTTAGGGCTCAAGGATTAGGGTGTAGGATTCAAGGCTTAAGGTTTAGGGTTTAAGGTTTAGGATTTAGGGTTTATGGTTCATGGTTTATGGCTTAAGGTTCAGGTTTCGGAGTTATTGGTTTAAGGTTTAGGGGTTAGATCTCGGGGTTCTAGATTTAATGTTTAGGGTTTAGGGATTAGGGCTCATAGTTTAGGGTCTAGGGTTTATGGTTAAGGGTTTAAGGTTTAGGTTTTAGGTTTTAGGGTTTAGAATTTAGTGTTTAGGGTTTAGGATTTATTATTTCAGTTTTAGGGTTTATGGTTTATAGTTTAGGGTTTAGCTCTCATGGTTGAGGGTTAAGGGTTTAGGTCTCAGGGTTTAGGGTTTAGTGTTTAGGATTTAGGGCTTATGGTTTAGGGTTTAGGGTTTAACATTTAAGGCTCATGGTTCATGGTTTAGAGTTTAGGGTTTAGGGTTTAGGGCTTAAGGCTTAAGGTTTAGGGTTTAAGGATCATGTGTAAGGGTTGAATATTTAAGGATTAGGGTTTAGGGTTTAGGATTTAGGGTTTAAGGTTTATGGTTTAGATTTTAGGGTTTAAGCATCATGGTTTAGGGTTTAGATTTAGGGCCTTCAATTTAGGGTTTAAGGTTTAGGGTTTAGTGTTTCTATTGTAGAATTTAAATGCTAAAATATTTAGGATGAATGCTGAAAGCCTAAAAATTACCTATGCAATGACTAGATTATACTATAATTGTTTTTCTCCTAAACCGTGACTAATGGAGCTGTGAGACTAGTTCCATAAGGTGCAGAGTGACCCTAATTTCTTATATTTACATAAATAAATTTAAAGTATAAGAAATAATAAAATATAAATAATAATAAATGAAAAACTTATACGTATTTTCTCTTTTTCCAAGCCATGCCTCAAGGCTTGGGATCCAGTTTGGATCCCCAAGCTTGAGGCATGGACCTGCACAAACACATTAAACAACAAGTTTTTGTAGGAAAATGAAAAAGTGCCACTTCCTCTATGATAAATCAAAATAAAACAATTGATCCATTTAAAAAAATTATACCACGACGTAGAGCAGAGTTTCTTCTTTCTAAAAATATAATTTTTCAATTTTTCTGACTAATATAAGGTTTCCATATTATTTATTTTCTAACTATGCATTTTTATAGCTATTTTTTGAAGTTTAAATATGTCTATATTTCATCGTGTATCTTTTTTTGGGTGATCAAAATTGAAAAAAAAATATACTAGCACAAACTAGGCATAATTCTATACATATTCAAAAAAAATCTAATCTTTCGATATTTTTTGAGGTAGTTAGGGGGGGCACAGTCGGAGCTCCATTTTTTTTCAAAACATAACATTCTTGTACTAGAAAAATTATAAATAAAAAATATTTGCTAAAAAACTCTAAAAAAATTCTAACACAAACTAGATGCTCCTAGCTATCTTTCTACGAAAGGGTTTAAGAAAAAACTAAATGGTTCTCAAAAAATTGTGGGGGCACAAAAGTCACTCTATTATGGTTTTTAAGAAAAACATGAGCACCTATTGGTATTTTAGTTGTTTTACCCACTTAAACTTATCCGTTTTCACTAAAATTTAGTAGCTTAGAAACTAGATTCAAAATTCTATATTTCATATTTCTACAACATCTTCCAATTTTGAGTGACTATTTTGAAAAACTCGTAAGACTTGAAGTTTTTTTATTTTTTAGAAAAATGCGTCCACTTAAGACTCCCTTTTTTCCCCCCCAACTTGGTGCACTTACCCACTAATAGACATGTGGTAAGTAGTATTACAAAAATACTCACACAAATAAATTAGTCTCACCCATGCCTTCTATTGCCTTGAAACATAGTTGCAAAGATAACCCTCTATCCATTTGTTCACAATATCCATCAGTCCATCAGTCTGAGGGTGGTAACTCATACTCTGAGTCAACTCTGTACCTACTAATCAGAAAAGATCCTGCCAAAATGTGCTAAAAAACCTACTATCCTGATCACTGTCATTGTTCTTTGAAAGTCCATGCAATCTGAATAGTTCTCAAAAGAAAAAATCAACAACATGTTGTGCCTTAAAAATGATGGCAATAGTGAAGAAGTGTGCATACTTTGTCAACCTGTTAACCACCGCATAATTGTTATCATTCCCTTGCATTATGGGAAGAAGTGTAATAAAATCCATCAAAATAATTTCCCATTTCTGATCTGGAATGGGAAATGGGTGCAATAAACCTGCTAGAAAGGTATTCTTGGAATTGTTTTTTTAAAAATTTACAAACTCAAAAAAATGGTGTAAGAGATGCTCCTTGAAACCCTTTCAAGTGAATCTCTTTCTAACCTGCCTATATGTCTTTAAATACCCTGGATGTCTTGAAATTTTTGCATCATGGAAGGTGTGTAGAATATTTAACTTAACCTTAGACTCAGGAACTAGATAAATTCATCCCTTATAATAAATAAAATCATCAATTACTTGGTACCGCTCATCTTGAATCTTACCATCCATAATATCGCATGCCAAAGAATTTATGGAATACTCAACTAATAGTTTAGATTTCGAATCTTTTGAAATCTCACTCAAAGAAAATAGGTCAGCAAGATGTGGCTTCCTGGAAAGTGCATCATCCACTACGTTCTACTTCCCTTTGACATACTTTATTTTAAAATCATATGATTGGGTCCTATTGACCCACTTTTTATACCTCTCATTAAGCTCCTTCTATTCTAAAAATTACTTCAATCTGTTGTTGTCAGTCCTCACCACAAACTTCCCATCCACTAAATATTGTTTGAACTTCACAAATGCATGCATGATGACGAGCCTCTCCTTATCATAGGTAGAGTATAATATCTCATTCTCTCTCAACTTCCTACTCTCGTAGGTAATAAGATGGTGGTTCTGCACAAGGATTGCACGAATACCCAAACTAGAAGCATCACACTCTAAAATGAATGATTGAGAGAAACCCAGAAGATCCAAAACTAGAAAAGTTATCATAACCACCTTGATCCTATTAAATATCACCTATCCCTCATCCGTCCACCTGAATGTTCCCTTCCATGTAAGATTTATCAATGGGGCTGCAATCTCATAATATCCTCTAATAAAATTCCTGTGGTTACAACATAATCCTAGGAATCCCTGAAACTCTAAAATGCTCCTAGGTGGAGGAAAATCCCGCATAGCATGTATCTTCTCTTGGTGAACCTTGATCCAATTGGCCCCAATGATGTGCCCAAGATACAAAATATTTGTAAGTCCGAATTCACATTTGGACATCTTAGCAAATAGAGATTGTGTCTCCATAATTCTAAGTACCTCATCAAGATGCCTCAAGTGATCCTCCCATGTCCTAGTGTAAATCAAAATGTCATAAAAAAAATACGATCATGAACTTCCTCAACTACTTGTTGAAGATATGGTTCATGCATGACTAGAATATATCAGGTGCATTAGTGAGACCAAATGGCATCACTAAGAACTCATAGTGTTTGTAGTGACATCTGAAGGCTATCTTGTGAATGTCCTCATGAAAATGAATCTGGTGGTATCCTAATTAAATATCAATCTTTGAAAAATAGATAGCTCTATGAAACTAATCCAAAAGCTCATCTATGCAAGGAATGGGATAACCTTTATTAATAGTCTTCTTGTTGAGAGCATGACAATCAATGCACATCCTCATGGTCCTATCCTTATTCTTCACCAATATAACTGAAGAAGCAAAGGGGCTAGAAATAGGATAGATACGTCCCATATCAAAAATATCTTTGATGGTATTCTCTATCTCATCCTATAATTTCCTAGGATGGTGATAAGGCATAGTAATTACGGGCTTGGAACCCTCCTCTAGCTCTATGAAAGGTTCAAAGGCTCTGTCTGGTGGTCTACCTAGAGGAATGTCACCAAAAACTGGGTTGTACCTTTCCAGTATTGTTTGGATATCCACATGAAAGTGTTGTCCACTATCTAAAGAGAATTTTGATGAAATGAAAAATTATGATACCCATGCAACATCTCCATGTATGAATATGGACTCCATCTTATGTGCTAAAACAACTCTAGGCTCACCATCAAAAAGACCCCTAAGAACAATCTTCTTCCCATACACTATAAACTATAACTCCATTTGCCTAAAGTCCTACACAAATATACTAAGGGAATGTGGCTATTGAAGCCCAAAACTATATCAATCTCACCAAGACTAACTACATATAAATATTTGGATAATGTTTAGTCCTCCAACTAGATGCCAAGATGAGGAATCCTCCTAGTGCAACTCATAGAAATTCCATTTTCAACTTGTACACTAAATCCCTCAAAATTCTCAGCCTGTAATCCTTGCTTTGCCACAAACCCATCATCTATGAAGTCAAGTGCATAGCTCCACTGTCTATCAAGAAAAAAACTTGCTTCCCCTTAAGTACTCCTTTTAGCCTAAAAGGATGGTACCTAGGGACTCTTGAAAGTGTGGCAATAGTGACATTGGATGATTCCAATGCCTCATCCTCTCCAAGCTCTATCAGGAGCTGCCCCTCATTATGACCAATATTTCTACTCTCTGAGTCTGTGTTTGGAAAATTCTCATCGTCTCCATCTAAAACTACCTCAATGAGGTGCAATTTTCCTTTGCCAAGGAAGTGATGGCCAGGCTTCAAATGGGATTTGAAATGAAATTAAATCTTCTTCCTTCACAACTCATTATGAGGCTCTTGATCTTTCCTAAGAGGAGGTGCACTCTTCTGTTGAGTAGTGGAACATTGGAATGGATTGGAGCTCCTAGGAAACTTATTAATGGGCTGATATGAACTGGGGGATGTCTCCAAATCTAATTTTTTTTGAATGAAATCATGCAACAAACCAGGATTAAAATCCTTGACCAATCCCCTCATCCTACCATGAAGCCCCTCTATGAATAAAATCACTACTCTCTTCTCAGGAATCTCTAGCACCACAACTGCTATACATTGAAATTCATTGATGTATGCATCAACATGTCCACTCTGATGGAATTGCACTAAATATATGTAGTAAAGTTCCACATTCTTATGATCAAATCTCGAAATTAGCCTCTCATTGAACTCCTTGTAAGACTATAGAAGATCATGGTTCTATGTGACCAAACCATGATGCCACCAATCATATCATACTCCCTTAAGATGTAGCATTGCAAACTATATAACCTCTGACTCATGCATATGACTAAGGGTAAGGTATGTGTCGAGCTTATGAATCCATACTTTGGCACTCATCTTCCCATTACCATCAAAGGTGGAAATGGTCACCTTGTTGGAATCCTGCTTTAGCTCCCTATTTTCATGCGATATAGGCATTTGATCATGTATGGCCCTTAAAATATCTCTCCTTTGTGAAATATATTGTGGAAGGGAAAATGAATACCTCACATGATGTGGTAAATCCCTCTACACATCACTAGCTACCATAACATTGTCTTGGAAAGATGTATCCTCAAGTGGATCCTTAATCTCCAATGAATCGTCTCTAGGAAAGAATATGAGATGCATAGGTTTATCTACAGTCTGAGTAGATATCCTCTCCTCAATATGTGTGTTTCTCCTCTCATGGTGAGGGGAATCTCTCACGCTACCAATCTCTGAAGGTGATCTATTATGCCTCCTGTAACTACTAGTAGTTGATATAGATCTTTCTCTCCAATATCTTAGCCTATCCAATGCAACCCTATCAAGAGTGGAGCCCATATGTTCCATGGATTGAATCATCTGTTGCTAGTAAGCTACCATTTCCCTAACGAGTTCTTGATCTGGTTATGCTTGCTCATCCCAGGGAGGGCTACGTGGGACTTCTTGTCTATTAGCCATTGGTTCAGATCTAACACTAGCTTCAAGTTAAGCTTCCCTACATGTGTAATACTTGTGTGGAATTACTTCTTGTGGTTGAATCAACTTAGAACCTTGGAGGTAGGAGGAACATTTCTCTGATATCACTCAAAGATCCTAAAATGGGTCTCTTTTCCCTCAAATGAGTTTTAGATCAATTACAAACACAAAAATGATTCATGAGGGTTATGACAATCAAAACTTAGGTAGATCTAAATTTTTTAGGAGAAGTGCGACTAGGGTTGGAGTGAAAACCTAATACAAAAAAAACTCTAATAAATCAAAAAATATCACTGATTGATGACAATAATTTTAGAAGCCAAAATATGTATCAAATCTGATTTTTTTAAGAGGTAAAAAGTGAATATAAAAAGTTCAAAAATATTCATAGAAAATCAAACTGAAATACCTCTTTAAACCCTTCCAAAAAATCTTATTTTAATTTATTTTGATTCCAAAAATGAAGTAAAATAAACAACATATAAAATCAGACCTAGAAGGGCTCTGAAATGGCATAAAATGACCAAAAAGTGAGTTGCCCAACTCTAGAAAAAACTCAAAGTCACTGCTGCAATTTATTCTTCAACAACACTTCTAGAAATGGAGAAATATGTGAAAAATATGTAGAATTTCCTGAGTGGAAATCCTTCTCAATTCACTTGGGTTTTTTGTCCACAAGAGTATAAAAATCCTAAGGGTTTTTGTCCTTTGATTTAATTGCAGAAAAGCTCATAGCTCTCAATGAAAAGAGAAGATATCAAATAAAAATATGGAATGCTTCCTAAGTTGGTCGACCTCTTCTTTTAAAGGAAAAGGGAACCGAAGTAGCCTAAAAAGAAAGCAATCAGTGTATTGCATTTCCCTATTCCAAGTCACATTTTTTAAAGGAGACCATTGACACACTTTCTAATTTTTCCACTCCTAAAGGTAGTCATATTTTTCCTTAGGAAATGTATTTTAATTAAGTGATTTATTTTTAATGCACTTTCCTAAGTTCTAATTTGATATTAAGTATATTAATTTATAATATGTGCTTTCATAATATTCTATTTTAGTTTTAGCAAAATAAAATAAAGCTAATATACTTAAGTTGCCCTTGAGCTCACCCTTTGGTTGTCGGGTAGAAAAAATAGGCCAAAGGTCTTCAATGAAAATTAATCGAGAAGGAGGGACATTACAGGTGAACACAAACATTTTAAACCTTATTTGTAGGAGTGGTCCTCTACTCAAATATTTATCTAAATTTTCCCACCTTCCTTGCGTTTGAAATTTCTCTCCATAGCCCAGTTGGATTCTCCATATCCATCCCCGTCTTTGTCGATCTCTCCCACTATCATTAATATATTTTAAGATACCAATAATATCTCCAAAATAATTCATTGGCAAGCTTCTGATGGTGGGAATTTGATATCCCCAAACCATTACAAGAAAAATAATCCATGAACGAACATTGACATGATGAACAATTATTTACAAGATCACCTAACTGAAACAACATCGAAACCTCTTATTAATTGTCAAAGAATTGGGAAAAACTACAAAATATAAGTAAAATAGATATATGGAATATATCGCAATGGCATAAGTCCCAAGAATATAATTGTTGAAAATTATATGAAATTACATTTAAATTAAATTTACTTCATTATTCAAACTACAATATGGTAACATAATTTATGGGATCTACAATAATATTACTTATTCTATATTAGTGGACACATATAATACCCCATTTGAATAAAATTTAAATGCAATATTGGGATTTAAAATAAAAATATAAATGCGAAAAAATCGTGAAACCCACAACTTGGCCACAAACATTACTACAACAACACCAATTAAATCCTTACTAAAACTATCCAATTAATAATCACACATGAATGGTGAAACAAAGATGTCAAAGGAGATGTGAAAAATAAGTTAAACTTGAGGAAGGCAAACATTGGAAGAAGAATAAGGGTGATAAATAGAAGGTTTGAGGGAGAAGTGCAAGGGTGGGGAAAATGTTGGGGGAAAAAATGTAAAAATATTGTTTGTTAAAGCCTCGCACATATGAACCACATGCTAATTTTGTCAACCATCTCTAGGATATTGGGGGTATATTGCATGGATCATTGAGAAAATGTATAATAAATATATCTTAGATTTAAAAATTACAAGGTCAATGAATACTCTAATTATTACTAGAGGAAAACCCTAATCATTATTAAAGTGACATGTGCATTTTTATTCCTTGGAGAGATGGGCTAGAATTTCAAAATGCAAAGTCTCATTTTCCATCACCTATAGATAGGGAAACTTGCATATGTTCACACATTGAACTCTGCACATGCTAGATATATTAACTTTTCTTTTATGGTTTATCATGTCACTGATTTCATAAACATTTTCCATCAATATTTATCTTGAGTGATTAAGGTAGTGATTAACATCTACCTTACAAATAATCCTAATGATGTTGTTTTTCAGAAACTATGAGTACAGAACCTCGACATTCCATGTCCCCAATGTGTGTCAAGAAAATCCACCAAGACTCCCATTTGGAAATGATTATTAGTGTAATTAATGTTTGAGGCAATGACAAAAGATAATTTTATTATTATTTTAAAGCTTGGGTTCTTATTTGATTCTCTTTATAATCAAAGGTTATAAATAAGGGATATTTCAGTTTGAAGGTTATAATTCAGATGATCTATTTAAAAATTATAGTTTTGTTGATTGGTTTCAAGATTATGATATATTAATGATCCAAAAAAATATGAATGTAAGGAATCTGTTGAATGTATGAATGTTGTTCAAGGATAGTTGGAAAATACATTAGAATGTATGTTGATGAATGGGGACATGCGTAACCTATATAATTTATACATTTGGAGACTGAAATGATGTAATGTTTAACCACCTCATGTGAAGAGAAGAATTTAGTGAATTGAGGGAAGATTAAAAGTCAGTTAATATCATTGGTTGTGCAAGAATCTACTAGATGTGAGTAAGTTTGAATTGTAATACTCAGTATAGGATCCATGATGCAACAGATGATCAATCTTGGAGGATCCTCAATGTAAATGCTGATGTATGTTGATCCCAAAAATAATTATAATTCCAATACAAATAAAATTTGAGTTATCAAGTTGTGATTGGAGAAAGTATAATGTTTAATGTGATCATGATGCCAAGCAACAAACAAGGGAGTAATGAGTCATATTTATAATTAAGGTTATTTATCATGATGATATGTTCTCATTTGATATTTTTTAGTTCGATTGTGGTAGTGCGAGTTATGAATTAGGAAGGAGGAGATTTATGTCAACATGTCCATCACTAAATTGAAATGAAATTACAAATACTTGAGAATTAATCTCATGTTAAAGTGGGATCGGTATGATAAATGTGACATTAAGAGGTTTTTTGTGATCATCATCATTATCATCATCGTCATCATTGATGGGTATCGTTATTCCCTTCATTTAATCAACTCTTGGTTGATGTCATATTCAAACCAGGGGTGTTTCTGAAGCTATATACAACAAGAAGAATCTTAGTGATCTAGTAATTGATTATAGGTATTTATTATTTTTGTTTTCTAGGGGGTTTTAAGATGTCTTTTAGATTTCCCAGCCAAAGCCGTATTAAAACTAAACTCTAAGAATATTGCTGAAATAAACACTCATTGCTTAAATAAATAAATCTTCTAGAATTGAACGTGTTGCTCGAAATAAACACACTCTTGCAGAATAAAACAAATTGCTAGAAATAAATGTACGTTGCAGAATTAAACACATTGCTTGGAAATAAACACATGTTTGATAATGTTGTTGAAAATGTTTGTAAATAAATAAAAGTTTAATCTACAACACTGGCAGGAACAATTACGTAACATATTTCAATTGAAGAACCAAAAGTACTTACAGAATTAATACTTAACAAATTTACATGAATTGCTTAAAAATATAAATACCAATAAAATAAAGGATCTTGTTTCTTGGAGGAGTGGGCCCTTGCTCCACCTTGAATAAGAAGTTGACAAATTATGATTCTCTCAAAATGAAATGGATATCTTATTACTGAAATGTTTTTTTTTTACAAAAATTCACTGTATATATATATATATATATATATATCATATATTTAATCTATCTATAGGTATTTATATATATTTCCTCATCCGAAGATGCATTTATAACCATAAGTTCTTAATAGATGTCCATCCATGTATAGGTTCTAGTGAAAAAAAATAGTGCTCAAAGTAGATGCAAAATTTAGAAACCTTGTTAGACATACAGATGTTTGGTCCTACATAAATATTTCTGGAGTATGAAGAATGAGAAATATGTTGATCTGTTCCTAATTGGAGGGCCCATTAATTTCTCTATCACCAGATTTTATCAAAATAAATAGATTCTCATTGATTCTGAAACTTTGGAGAAGTTCCAGAACCAAAGGGAAACATTCCAGAACTAATTGCAAAAGTTCCGGAGCTAAGCGCAGGAGTTCTAGAACTAAGTGTTGGAGTTCCAGAAATAAGTCTGAAGGTTTCAGAACTAAGTGATAAAGTTCCTTATCTAAGTGATGTAGTTCCGAAACTAATCCTGAAGGTTCCAGAGCTAAGCCGCATTGAAGTCAATGTTCTCAAAAATATGTTGGTTGCTTCATACTTTTCTTATTTGACCTTTTTTATTCAAAAAAATGAATTTCCAGACACTTTTTTAGGAATTACAAAGTTTTTAGATGTTATAACTAAATCAAACCAAAGATGGAAAATTACATCCTAACTTATACTAGATAAAAAAAATCCAAAAAATGCAGTCAAACTTGATTAAAAGGAGAGTAAAATAAGATCATTTATTGCACGTTGATGAGGCATATTTTTTCCTTATCATCTCCCCCACACTTAATTATTTGTAATTCCTCTTAAAAACTCTACTCTTTAAAACTGGGATTATGAATTTTGCATTCCAATTGACTGCTATTTTCAAATGGTTGAAACTAAATATCCCAATGCTTCAGTTTAGAAGTACTATATCTTGATCCCTCCTCTATCTTTTTCTGCCACTCCTCAAAGTAAATGAGATCCTGAGGCTCTCTATTTTTCCATGGAGACATTGTAGTGAGAAGGAGAGGAGGCCTTGTTATCATTCCCATCCACATGCCCCTGTGTTTTTCAACAACATGAGGGATTAGTGTACACAAAAATCTAGCTCTTTCCAGACTCCATATTAAGTTCATGGGAGATATCACTTCTCTTCTTCTTAATGCAACAGTGAGAAAATCCCATCTCTTCAGGCATCCATCATAAATATCTTCAAAGTTTTTCTCCTCATAAGAGGTGAAGGCATCAATAATTTTCTGTAGAATGGAAATATAATGTTCCTTGAATCAAATGCTAAAGGCATGGGATCTAAAATGTATAGCAAAGGAAGATGGGTTTCCATAGTGAGATCTCATGGAGATGATCAATGAACTATCCTTTAAAAGTGTTCAGTATCCCTCTCTTTCCAAGCTATATTATTTTGGAGTACAGAAGTAAATGAATTCAACTAGATATCCACTACATACAAATTTATCATGAAGCCTGTATTATTTTCTAGCATAAATTTGTAGAGATAGAATTCACAGAGATTATTTTTGTGCTCTGTACTGGCATAGGAATATGTTGTCATGAATTCTGATTCATCTTTTATTTCATGTGGAATGCCACATGCAATCCTTGATATTTTTGAGCAAATAAATTGCTCTTCCATAAAGACATTGTATGTAGGAGAAGGTCTCCTACATGTGAGTAATATTTCACTCATTATATAGACCATTTGTATCTTTGCTAGACATTTAAATTTTTCTTCCTCCATTTTGTAAAATTTTTCTTCCCACTCTTTCCTTTCTTTTTCTCCTCTTCCATCTTGTTTTTTAGTTCTTGATTTGATATTTTGAACTCATTAAGCTTTCTACAGGTATCATCCCACAATTTATTAAGTGGCTAGTAAGCTAGCTCAGTTTGTACAATTTGATCCATTGAAGATATCTTTTTCATAGCACTCTGTTTACTAGTCAATTGACATTTTTTTCTTTTTCCACCATTTTCTATTTGACCAATGTCAATTCTTCATTCCTATCTGTGAGATGAGTTTTTAGTTGTTCAATGAGTATTTCCCTATACACCAATTTGTTTTTGAGGAAGTTTAATTCCTCATCTTTCTCCCTAATGATAAGTTCTTCTCTAGACAAAAGAAGAGTTTGCCTAACTTGTTATTCCTCCTCTTTTTCTGAAAGTTCCTTAGGGAATGAGCATTGATTTTCCACCAAAGGGGATTTCCCTTTTTGTTTCCAAGATGCCAATTTCTCTTCCTCATGTGACAACATAATCAAACCACCATCTCCTAAAAAGCCTACTCTTCAAATATTTCATCTTCTTTCTCCAATTCCTCAGTCTGACTTGGTAGAGGAGGAGACATTGTCATGCTTCCCAGAATATCAGCAACTTCTTTCTCTAAACCCTCTTGTAATTCAATATCCACTAGTTTCCCTAGACTTATTATGAACTCTTTTTCTTTGAGGAGCCTCAATATGTCCTAAAGTGGGTTTCCTCCTTGAAATTCTTCTGATTTTTACTTCATGGTCCAACTTGGGTGAAATGTCACTGTCAGAGAGAGGTATTAGTTCTTTTGGTATTGTTGCAGAGGAAGGAGTTTCTTTTGAAGACACAGTAGGTTTTGCAGCTTTGATCATCCTTTCAGATCTCCTCCTCTTTGGCACTTTAACCCCACTTATTTCCTTCTTTTTATCTTCAGGGGATCAATCTCCAAGTTAATTTTAGGAGAGAAAGGGGTTGGTATTCCCTTTCTGATAATATTAGGACTTTTCCTGAACTTATTAAGGAAATTTTCCCATGCTTCTTCTCCATTTTTCTTTAAGATAAAATGGTGCCAACAGACCAAATGGACTAATCCATGGTGTATAATTGTCCCAACTCCCCAAGAATACCTTTGAGCCATTGTTTGGATGGAGTCAAAGAGGAAAACAAGAAGGTTTACTATATACTCATGTTTTGCAACCCCATACCTAAGATATATTAGCATTTTAAGGACCTCTCTTCCCACATTCCCATATTGGCCATCGCAAGTTAGGTATTTAACTACCAAAAATGCTACTATGTCGAAGGGTTTGGGCAGGCTGGATCTTCTGACCCCATTGATGAATTTTTTAGTATTATAAATATACTGGGGTTTAGATTCAACCTCTTGTTTTAAGGTTTCCACCAATTCTTTTAGGTTCCCCTTTACATGATTTAGACAATGTAAAATTGATACCCCAGATACATTTCTCATTGTATTAATAGTAAAGGGAATTATAATGTTTTAAACATTAGTTCTAGACTGATCTAAATTTACAAAAAATTCCCTTACCAGTTTGTCATTGTACTTTGAGAATTTCCTCAAAAACTCTAGTTAACTTGCTTGTTCAAATATGTTTCTACTTCTCCATCTACAAGAAGTTGTGTATCATCTTCTGGTTCTGAATTCTTTTTTATACCCATGTAAAAGAGGATGATTTAAATTCTTTGTTCTTTCAAATCCTTATTATGTCAGGAGATAGCTATGGAACCACTGGATATGGTTGTGGAACTATTAGATTTGGTTGTGGGGCTACTGGGTTTATCTCCGAAATTCAAATATGATTCTACTATTTTTTCCTTGAAAGTTTCTGCAACTGCTCTCAGTTTTCATTTATTCCACCCAAATGATATTTCATTATTAATATTCCTCCACTTTTACTTATTTAGTTGACATCACCCTCATGATTACTTTATTTTAATCATAATGTGCAATAAGTGACTCATTACACCACCTACTTAAATCAAGTCTAATCACACATGTGAACTTTTAATTCAACCTTTAATAAGATCAAGACATAATTACTGTCCTTGCTAATTTAATCCTTCCGCATTGATGACTTATCATTCCTAAAAAAAGTGAACAAGAAAAACGGTTAGAAAAGATAGCTGCAATTCCAAACAAGTTCCTTTTATTTGAATTAGTCATTTATTGAGGAGACCAACTGCCATTTCTAACCTCCATTTCTAGTTTTCAATTGGTCTTTGAGAGAATTCTTTTTAGGGAAGAGAATGTCATTTACTAGTTTTCATTCCCTTCCCATTTGTTTTGTATTTTTTTTATTTTCATTATTTATTTATTTTTGGGGAAGAGAACACAATTTGCTGGTTTTCATTCCCTTCCCTTTATTTTGGATCCTTGCATTTGATTACTTGATCATTTTGGAAGAACGAGGTTCTTCCATATGATAAAATTCCTTGTCTGCTTCAATTTGCTTCAAAAATTAATCCTTGGTAGGAGGCATCCTATGGAGTTTTAACCTGTGTCTATTGATCATAAGTGTTGTTCTACTGCCATCAATGGGAAGTAGCCTAACAGAGCCATTGTCATATATTTTCTCAATCTAATAAGGTCTTAACCACCTGTTTCTTAACTTTCCTTTGAATTGCTGGTACTTGTAATCAAATAATAATACCCAATCTCCTATCTTGAATTATCTTTCCTTGATATGCGTATCACGCCACTACTTCCTTTGGTCTTATATTTTTTTTGTTGTTGAAGTGATTCCAATCTCAGCTCATCCAATTCATTGAGTTGTAGAATTCTTTCCTTTTGTGTTACATCTAATTCAATACCCAATTTAGGTGTTGTCCTTAATGTTTGTAGTTCAAATTCAATAGGTAAAAAGAGTTTTTTCCCTTATACTAACTCATATAGTGAGAACCCTATTATAGTCTTCCAAGTTGTGTTATAAGCCCAAATAGGCTCAGGTAACCTCTTCACCCAACATCTTCTACCTACTTCAACTGTTTTGGTGAGAATGTTTTCCAATTCCCTATTTTTCACTTCTTCTTTCCCATTTGATTGTGGGTGATAGGGAGATGACTTCCTATGCTTGATCTAATAGTACATTGTGAAGGCTTGGAACATATTGGACATGAATTGTGGACCTTGGTCTGAAACTATACTTCTTGGTGCACCAAACTTCATCATAATTTTGTGCCAAATAAAATCAGCAATTGCATCTTCATTAGCATTTGTTAAAGCCTACACCTCTGCCCACTTTGTCATATAATAAGTACATATAAGAATGTGCTCATTTCCTTGTGAAGGACGAATAAAAGGGCCAAAAAAATCCATCCCCCACCTTTCAAATGGTTCAATCACTACTTGAGATTGCAGAAGCCTTTCACTAGTGAAAGTTGGTTGTCCCATCCTTTGACATGGATCACACTAGATGTATTTCTTCACATCTTTATACAGAGATGATCAATAATAGCCCGTGCCAAATATTTTTTGGGCTTTTATTTTCATTGAAAAGTGTCCTCCACTTGGTTCATCATGACATGCCCTAAGTAAGTCAAAAATTTAATCTTCTCTCACACATCTGTGTAAAACCAAATCAGGACCACAATTAAATAAAATTCCATTTAATCATTTAAATTGTGCACTGGTTTTCATTAATATTTTCATTTTTTTATTTAAATAAGGGGGAAACTCCCCTGTTGCAAGATAATTTTCCATATCAGCAAACCATCGTATATTAGCTGAAATAGATAATAATTTTTCATCTAGAAAGTTATCCTTAACTAGATCTTGATCCCCTGTAGTGGTTAATCTTGACGAGAAATCAGCTACCGCATTAGATTTTCTTGGATTATACACAATGGACCATCTAATTATCCTACCTCCAACCACTAGTTTGTTCATTAAGTATCTAATTACTGAGTGATCTGTAAGTACAAATATTTTGTAACCTCTAATATAATGTCTGAACTTATTAATTGCATAAATCACAATAAGAATTTTATTTTCAGTGGTGGTGTAATTTCTTTCAGTGGGAGTAAGATTTTTACTAAGGTAGTAAATAGCATAAATTTTACCTTCTTCATCATTTTGTCCCAAAACTGCACCAATTGAGTTATTTGAGGCATCTGTTAGGATGTGAAAAGGTTTCTCCCAACTAGGTCCTCTTAATATTGGGGCAATGATTAATTTTTCTTTAATCTCCTCAAAATCATGTTTACACTTTTCATCCCAACAAAATTCACAATCCTTGGTAAGTAAACAAAATATGGGGGCAACAATTTTATTAAAATAGTTGATAAAACACCTATAGTATCCAGTATGTACTAAGAATAAATGTATATTTGTGGGGGTTTGAGGAATAGGTAATTCTAAAATAATCCTGATTTTACTTTGGTCAACTTGAATTCATCTTTTTGAAATGTGGTTTTCAAGTACAATTTCCACATCAACCATCATCAAACATTTCTCATTACTAAGAGACAAATGGTGTTGCTGACATCTTGTTAATATTCTGTGTATTTTTCAAGGCATCATCAAATGTATCTCCATGCACAGTTAAATCATCCATGTATACATCCACACAATCATTGGTTAGATCTGTAAAAATTGCTAGTACATCCCATTGGAAGGTTTCTGAATCATTACATAGTCCAAATGACAATACCTTGTAGGAAAATGTACCCCATGGAAAAGTAAAGGTATTTTTGTCTTGATCCTCAACAGTCACCTTGATTTGATTATATCCACTAAAAGCATCCAAGAAGGAAAAATATTGTTTACTTAAAAGGTTGTCTAAAACTTGATCTATGAATGGTAAGGGAAAATAATATCTAAGTGTATCTTTTTTCAATTCCCTATAATCAACAAAAATTCTCCATTTCGCATTATTTTTAGGCAAAATCACAAGAGGAGACACCCACAGACTATCTGAGATAGGGTAGATAAAGCCTACTTGCAATAGGTTTTCAATTTCCTGCTTGAGTATGTCCCTCAAGGCTGGGTTGATCCTTCTTCGAGGTTGCCTAACTGGTTTAGCATTTTTAGTATAAATGTTATGGGTACAAATAATTGGATGCATTCCTTTCATGTCTTTATAGTCCTACGCAAAAGATCTAGTATGACCTTTTAATAAATCAAACAATTTAGCTTCTTGATCATTTTCTAACCAGTTGTTAATGTTCAAAATTTACCTGGTTAAATCTCAATTTGTTTAGTTCCAGTGTGTGATGAACTGATTTGTTGAAAAGTTTTGATTAGGGTTTTTAGTGGACATTAATGTGGTAACAACATATGATATGCAACAATATCTCTAAAGTACCCTTGAGAAATAATACTAGGCAAAGTTATAATACTTATCTTGTCATTGGTCAAACTCCTCATCACTGTTGCTTTCCAAACATTCCTCACTAGTTCATGGTATCTTTGAGACTAAAGCTACTGATTCCGTGGCTATTTCTTCCCCTCTCGAAAATAAATCACATTCCTCTAGAGAGAAATTATTTACATCTGCATGGAATTGTTGTGGTTCCGAAGATAAGTCTGAGTGATCCGGAACTAAGTCCGAAGGTTCCACAACTATCCCCGATTGCTCCAAAGAAAATTGGTGATCATTTAATGGATGGTTAATCATATTCTCTAATTCTCGTACATGATCTTGCAATTTTATCATAGCCAAAGAAGAAATTTTTTTATTAGTATCAGGATCATCAACCCATAATTGTTCTTGATTATCAATAAAAGGTCGTGCAGAGGGATATAAGAAATTTTTCTTAGAATTCTTAGCATTTGAAATAGTCATATCACCTGATCTACAATCAATTAAGGAAACAATTGTAGCTAACCATGGTATGCCAAAAATAATTGGATAACCAAGTATTTTACCTTTTGACCGTAATATAAGGAAGTCCATTGGATACTCCCTTGACTCCACCATAACTACCACATCTTCAATGGTCCCTTCTCATTTTGCTACCGACTAATTTTCCATCTGCAATATGGTGCTAGTATGTTGTATACCTTTTAATGGTAATTTTTTCAAAGTGTCTACTTTCATCACATTTATAGCTACTCCCAAATCAACCAAAACATTATGTATATGTTTTATTTCCTATCGAGATATAAATAACAGGGCTTCTAAGAAGCCCATATTTGGGAAGTAAGAGTTTTCCTGCTAATAAATCAACAAGCTTCCCATCTACCTTAATATTCCTAGGGTACTCCTTCCTTCTAGGTCTTTTCAAACATAACATTTTGATTAATTTGTTTAATTCAGGAATGTCCTTGAGTTCTTGCAACAATTTTATTTCAATATTTAGTTTCCTTAATTCCTGCACTAATTTAGATTCCTTTGTCTTAATAACTTCCTTAAATCTTTTCTGGAAATGGAGTTTCAATAGAGGTTGCTATCTAAATGTTTTCTCTCTGTCTTTTTCATCCTCCTTAGGAATAATTGAGCTAGGGGTTTTAATTAATTCTATCATCTCAGTAATTATAACATATGGACTATTAACTATTTTTCTAGATATTTTTTGAATATCCTTACAATCCATGGAATTAAGATCAACTAAGTTTGTCTTGCTCTGCTCCATAGATAAGGGTTCTATGTTTTTTTTGGGATTAGCCACTGGTTGTGCTGGTATTTGTTTTTAAACCACATTTTCATTTTTTGAACCTTGTGCTAGACATACCCATTATGGCCTGTTTATGTTGGTTGGGACATGATTTTCCTTGAGCATGGTTATTCGGTTTCCACCTAGGTTGCGACCAAGTATAAGGGTTACTCTGACCAAACCCATAGTTGTTGGTGTCTTGGAGCATCACAAGTTTTTTCCTGCCCAATCTTGTGGATTCCATGTTGGTTGAGGGGTCTAAGGTGGTTGTCCCCAATTTTTTGGTACTTTCTGAGCCACCCATGGCATCATCCAGGGATTAGGAACAAATATTTGTATGAACTGCCCTTAGCTAGGTTGTCTATGGACAATTTTTTACTTATTCTATATTGGATGAAGTGCTAGTTTTTTTAAGATATTTTTTTATGAATGGAAGAAGAGAACAAACATTAACTTCATGTTACCTAGATTCAAAAATAAGACACATTTTTATTTTATCCAAAGGACCAATCTCTTATCACATGCTTCTTTCTGCATCGAGGAAAATACATAGCTAACAGTTCAGTATTAGCATTTTCTTTGGCTTCGCAATCCATCCATGGTGTAAGTTAATTGAACTAGGATGTCTATTTTAAAGTTTTCTAGTTCATCCATAAGTTTTGTTCATGTCTTGATTTGTGCTTTTCACAGTTTTTCCTTTCCTAGGTCCACCCCTTATTCTTGAATAACTTCTACAAAGGTATTTAATGTCATTCATTCTTAATTGTATTGATATTTCCACATCTCATTAAACTAAGGGATTCCCTAGATTCATCATCCATACCTTTAAGAAAATTGGTTTTTCTTATCTCTTCTTGAAGTACAAATCGACACATTTTACTTATAAAGAGGAATCTATCTAAATAATCTTCCATATTTTCATCCTCTTCCTATTTGATCATAAAAAATTATTCCTTCATATTTCTACCTCAACAACAGTCTTGATATTTATCTAGGAAGGCATTTTCCATTTGTGTCCAAGTGGTAATAGAATTGGATGTTAATCCCATAAACCACCTCATTACTGCATATTTCAGAGTAGATGGGAACTTGAGTTTTTGATTTTCTATTTTGTAGTCATAGGTCTAGCACAATAATTTAAATTCAAACAAAAATTGGTGAGGGTACTTAGATGACATGCCTATAAATTTAGGCAAGTGTGCAAGTGAAATATTCTTCATAGGTGTATCATCATCCTCCAACTGGATTGGATGGGTAAAGGTTCTATCAGTTCTCTTTCAGCTTCTCATGTCATTTTTGCAGTACCTTCTAGATATTTTCCCAATAAATGGGGTATGTGACCCACTTTGGTGAAGGTGAAAAGTCAATAATAGGGGGTTGACTACTCAATTGAGAATCAAAAATTTCTCTAAGTGAGTCTTGAGATATAATCCTTCTCCTAAAAGTTCCAATTCCTTTTGGTGATTGATCCAAAAATTCCAGAGGTGTAAGTTCTACTTCTTGTCTAACAGGGGACAAGGGTGTTTATAATTCTTTCTCAACTTCTTTATTTGGACTAGAGGATGCTGATAATTCTTATTGATATATTTTTTGGGATAAATATACCGTTTGAGTCTCTTGGTCTACTCATAAATTTTATGATAACATAGGGAAGTTTTTTCAATTACTAGATGTATGATTGTTGCTCTTGTTGACACCTAATTAGAAAATTCTAACTGGTGAGTCCTCGACAATGTCACTAAAAATAATGGGTGTCGTTATTCCCTTCATTTAATCAACTCTTGGTTGATGTCATATTCAAACTAGGGTTGTGTCTAAAGTTATATGCAGTAAAAAGAATTTTACTGATCTAGTAAT